>CM050164.1:274883462-275238462 GCA_027410445.1 Discoglossus pictus
GTGTATACATATATATATATATAATGATGTATTGTGTGTGTGTGTGAGGTGTGTGTGTAATGTGCAGTGTGTATACATATATATATATATATATATATATATATATATAATGATGTGTTGTGTGTGTGTGAGGTGTGTGTGTGTAATGTGCAGTGTGTATACATATATATATATAATGATGTGTTGTGTGTGTGTGAGGTGTGTGTGTAATGTGCAGTGTGTATACATATATATATATATATATATATATATAATGATGTGTTGTGTGTGTGTGAGGTGTGTGTGTGTAATGTGCAGTGTGTATACATATATATATATAATGATGTGTTGTGTGTGTGTGAGGTGTGTGTGTGTAATGTGCAGTGTGTATACATATATATATATATAATGATGTATTGTGTGTGTGTGTAATGTGCAGAGTGTATACATATATATATAATGATGTATTGTGTGTGTGTGTGTAATGTGCAGTGTGTATACATATATATATATATATATCACATATATAGTTGTGAGCGTACGAGTTGTTGCTAACGCTGCGGGCTCGCGTAGCGAGCCCGCGGCCCTCGCGAAGCGAGGGCACTGCCCGAGGGTCTCAGTTGCTGCAAGGAGCGCCGAATTCGCGAGGGCACTGCCCGAGGGTCTCAGTTGCTGGCATGGAGCGCCGAAGGCGCTCCATGCCAGCAACTGAGGACCCTCGCGAAGCGAGGGCCTCAGTTGCTGGCATGGAGCGCCGTAGGCGCTCCATGCCAGCACCTGAGGACCTCGCAAAGCGAGGGCCGCAGTTGCTGGCATGGAGCGCCGTAGGCGCTCCATGCCAGCACCTGAGGACCTCGCAAAGCGAGGGCCGCAGTTGCTGGCATGGAGCGCCGAAGGCGCTCCTTGCCAGCAACTGCGACCCTCGCAAACTTCACGTCGCAACCCAAACAGTACGACACACACATTACGACACTCGCAAACAACATACGACACACGTTCACACACATTACGGACTCGCAACACTCGGACATTACAAAATGTAAAACACAATACATACACACACCACATACATAAAAAACTTACCTACACCAAGAGGGAGCACCCAGCACCTCAAAAATACAACTTACACCTCGATTTTACTTCAAATAAAACAGTTTAGAGACTAAAAAAAAAACGAAGCGAGAGAAAAAATGGCCGCCGAACAAAACGAAAACGAGGCTACAGCACTCTAAACTCGCAAAACACCACAAGAAACTCGCAAAACACCACAAAACACCTACGGATATTCCGATACAAACGTATAACACACATTACTCCCCATTTCTCGCCAATGCGGAAGTACACGACTATGCTAACGGTTTGGTCTCGCGCACGCACAGTGTTACACTGCACACATTCAGCACGCTTATACAGCAGCTCCACACCACTAATGCTGCAGCAACATCAACACAGATTCACAGCTCTTCCACACAATGCTTTAAAATAGGTAAAGTATATTCATTTATTAATGTATTATATATTTCATTATTACACACTAAACAGCATTAGCTACCTTACAATTTCATTGCCGTCATTTTTTGACGGGCAATTCGCTAGTATAGTTATAAAAAAGAGTAAATTGTCATTAGGCCTCTCTGTACTTTGTTAATGTAAACCAGAACTAACACATTATTTTGACAAAAAAATGTGTTTGTGAATGCCAGTGTTATATGCAATGATGCATTTATGAGTAGGTCAAAAAGGCCCAAGTATGAGGGAAGGAGACCAACAGCTACGAACTGGAATTAGGATTTTTCATCCTATACATAAAATAGGGCACACGAAAAGCAGTTTATGGCAAAATGAAACAAACAGAAGCAAGGGATATAGGCAAAAAAGGAGTGTTGAGAAAGGAAGTATTCAAAAAGAGCTTTTTTATTGGACATATGGCACGCACTCCAGGTCACTTGGACTTTTGAGTCTGGATACTGATGTCATTAACCACATCTGAATCAAAGAGATATTGTAATGGCTATAAGGACCCTGTGAAAGACTTTACCACTTGCTGACTTGTTATATTGTGTGATGTTTTTCCTCAAGCTCTGGTTGTATGTCCTGGACCCCTAAGGCCCCATTACATCTGCTCATTTGAACCTAGAGAGCTCTGGGTTTATTTTCCATTTTTATGACCATTTTTTATTTGTGGGATGTGTTTTGGGGGGCAACTGTTTCATTAAGCTAATAAAAATATTCTGCTACTTGGGTTGTACTCCAACCCCTCGCCCAGATATTCTGGCTCCAGGGCTCACAATATCTTATCAACATCTGCTGTGCCCAGATCCTGACCGAAGGTAGCTGGTAGCTGGGACAGTAGAATCCTTGGCATCTAGATGGGAAAATAGACAGCCTAGCGTGGCCTCGCAATCTTTCTGATATTTTAAGTTTTAAGCAGGAGGTGTCAGAACTGTTACCACAGGGATAACTGGCTTGTGGCTTTTTTTTCTTCAATGTCTGCTCTTCCTATAATTTTGAACTAGAAATCACCCACTAATTGTTCATCCACTAATAGGGAAAGTCTCCTTAGATTAGACCATGGTGAGATAGGTTAGGTTTACCCTACTGATGATGTGTTGTTGAAATAGTAATCCTGGTTTCAGTACTTGGAGCCAGTCGTAGTCGAGGGTAATTCAAAGGGGCAGCAGGTGTGAAACGTGTCTTTGCTGATTGGGGCAAAACCTGTATAAAATGATGTGCCAAAAACATAAAGTTGTTCTGTTTGGGACACAAATTCATTTTTGTAACTTGACCTTAGAATCTGCAACTTGTCCTAGATTCCTGTTAAGCGATCCCATGTGCAAGGATTAAGAACCCATACAAACTGCGGGTAGAATTGGTCTCTTTGGCTATTTCAAGTCCAATGAAGAGCAGGTTGTGGCAACAAATTATTTATCATTATTGTTCAGTTATAGGAATTATTTTGCTGATGTAAAAAACATATATTGTCAATGTCATGGACATTATCATACAAGCTAAAAAGGCTTTTCAGTTCATGATAATTTGGCAGGTGCCAGTGTGTACCAAATGTATACTCCACATAGTATAGTCTAAAAAGGGCTAAGTAAAGTGAAGAAATGTCCTGTAATGTATCATTTTGACTCTGCTCCAACGAAGTCTAGCCCAAAAATCAAGAGCCAATCACCCCTGTATTGAAGAAACAGCAGAACGCAAATATACTTTATGGGTTCACTACATTTTAAATGTTTTGGTATCAGTATACATTTTCCATGACACTGTCTTAAAGGACCAGTAGTGCATTTAGAAATAAAACTATGTTTCATTGTTAAGCATAGGTTGTTAAAAACAGAAGGCAGAACACATCTGGTCTGTGAGGATCTTGCATCTGGTCTATGAGGTACTTGCTGGGAAGGAAAAGGTATTTGCTATTTGCATTGCTATAAGGGAGCAGAAATTAGTCTGCAGGTGAATAGACAGAATCTAATTTAAACAGGTGAACATTAAGGTATAGAAAAACACTCTTTATACAAATATATAGATGTTTGTCACTGTATTTTTTGTATTTTGTAATCATGAGTGATACAGAATATGTTGGCGTGTTACAAATAAAGGATAATAATATTAATAATGAGTCTGTCCAGTTTCATCTTCACCCAGTGCACATCCTGCCACATTGATCAACTGTGGAATTGCCTCTCTTAAAGCTCAAATTGGAGAACTTGAGAGAATAATTGCAGCATTTGGTGATATTGCTCCTCTGGAAAGGAAGTTACTACTGCTCAGTGAGCACACTTTAGCTGGGCCTAGCATGGAGGGTGATTCAGGGGCTTGTGACGATGTCCAGGGAGGTAGCTTGGGTACAGTTACAAGGGGAAGCAGTGGGAACATGAGGAGGAGGAGGCAGGCCAGTTTTGAGTTGGCAAACACCAACATTTTTGAGAGCACTGGGCTGAATTTTTTTACTTGGGTACAATCTTTATAGCAGTGGTGGATTGTACTGTAATGAAAAAGGAGCTTGTGTGCTAGTCATCAGGAGAAAAGAGCACCCTTTAGGATTCTTTATTTATTTCCCACAAACTAACTGCTAAAGTTAAAACAAATATGTATTGTGTATCTTTAACAAAAAATTACCATACAAACATTCAAAAGAATTTGCTTTAGAATACAAAAAAGAGCAATATTTTTTTGTATATAAAAGCAAGTTTTTATAAAAGCTGCTGAAATATCAATCATCATATGAATATATTTGAATAAGAGAAAATGGAATATCTTTTGACAATGTGTAAATTCATACTAATAAATTGCCCTCAATTTTATTTAAATATTTGTATTTTTTTTAATATATATATATATATATATATATATATATATATGTTGGCATATTAAAAATGTAAACTATAATAATAATAATTGATTATACATTGTACTCTTGCATTATTTCAATAAACATTTAAAAATATAAATTTAAGAGTTCACAAAACAAAGTTATAGGGGGCCAACAAAAACTTTTAATTTTAAAATGGCAGTTTAATTAATTAATGGTTTAAGGGCAGCAATATGTACATATTAGTATATATCACGTGGAAATTAAAGTAATGATGACAATCTCTTTTACTATTGGCTCCGTCTAAACCCCTAATCATGGTTCACAGTCACAAATGGAACGTGTGGAAGCATGGTTTACGGATTTGGATATCGGCCACGTATGTTGCGGGCTTTTCTTATTTAATCTCTCTGTAACTTCACCAAATTTCAAGGCTTTGCAGCTGTATCACGGCCGCTGCGGGCTTCACATTTAATAGGGCCCCATGTTTGTTAGTGTGACTAAATTTTTGTCCCTGCTCCTGTCCACGTATAACATGCATTAGCTGTCTTATCACCCCTACCCAGAAGCCGAACAATACCTCGCTAATTATTTTTCTTAAGTCTTCCCAGAGGAAGGCAATAGAGATAGGTTAAGAAGATAATCTGAGTATGTTAATGTAAAATGGGTAAGGTTAGTTAGTCTCATTTATCCTGTTTCAGTCTCACTGAATATGTGACATAATGTATAATGTTTATACAGAAATACAATTATGGATCCTAAAAAAATAATGAACTAGTATATCACTTTATTCAATTGGTGTAGATATGGCTTACTATGACTGTATGGCCAGTCAGTTCTTGTAAGGGGGTATAATGATTTTTATATGTATCTGCATGAACCACCTAGTGTACTGACTTTTAATTTTCTGTTCTGATTGTATGTGACCCCCCAGGATTACACTGGAACCATCCAGTACCCTCACTAGACAGGTTAGCAATAGCACAAAGGGATGGTCCCATAGCCTAAGGGCAAATAACACAGCCAAGCACATGTCACTAAGAGTTTATACCCTTGAGGATTAAAGGGTTTAAATTACTGTATTACTATGGCTGTCATGTGCACCAGAAAGAGGTATACTACCCTTCAGATGATTGTAGCTGTGTTGTGTCTAATTGACTGTACTGTATTGAACCAAGGGAGAATTTAATTGAAAAAAACCTCTGCCCTGGGCTGTGACACAAAGGGTTAACCCAAGTCTCTACCAGTTTAGCTGGCCATTTGGCCCCTCAGACTTAGTGACTCTGACCCTTTGATGATTAATTACCCACTACAGAGTTATACAGAGGAAGAAAATACCCAAATGGATAACTCTCAGACCTCCAAGGTTCTAGCCCGGGGGGGGGGGGGGTTAATAGCCCCAAATAACATCCCAGTAACCTGACCACGTGGGACAGGTGAGTGGTCACTGCCTTGTTTACCTAAGGAAGAGGCTCAACATGACTGGTTACTGTAATGGATAAATTTGTTGTGTTATGAAATGATGCAAAGCACATATAGGGAACTTTTGTGGTCCTTTTAATTAATCTACAATTAATCTACATAAGTATCAGAGGAGACCTAAAAAGTAAATAAAAGTTAATACTTTTTCTTACTTTTGAACCAGTCAGTTTTTCCTCAGGCAGAGCTGTTTATATCCACCGACTTGGCTAGCTCTGCCTGAAAGTTGAAAAAGCTAGTAATTGTCTGACCAGTCAGACTCTGGTTCAACCTAAGCATGCTCTGCAAAAGGGGCTGGAATATGATGGTTCATGCACTGTCATTGGGTATGGCCTATGAGGCATCTGCAAACAGATTACCATACAGCTGCTACCTCTGTGTAGAGTGGGAGCAGAACTAATGATGTAATGGGGCAGAACCTGTGACATCATAGCCCATTCTGCTGACATTCTCTTCCCTGATTAGCTTTTTCTACTGCCAAATGGAGAAAGCTATAACTATAATGAAACTCTATTACCACCAGGTGACATTTCCTATCAGAATACAGGAAAATAAAGCCCTATGACTGGTTAAAAGCTATCCAAAAGTTATGCATTCTGATTGGTTGAAATCTTCAATAATCAGAAAAGCATAGTAGGCTTCTCTGATATGATTGACATATTTTAATAAATCAGCAGTCATAAAAATAGTATATGAAGTGAGGATGTGTTAAGGAAGCCATAAAGTCGGCGGGGAAGCTTCTCAGAGGAGGAGCTCCTTTAATGTTGTTAATTTATTAAGAGCATTTTTTATTTGGAAGCCCTTTTCTTGGGCTTAAGATGAGGAGTTGAGTGTCTTCAATCAAGATAGAAGAGGACTGATTTCTTCTAGCAAGACAAATGTACCCTTTTATCCAGGTGCTAAAAGTTGAGGACCAGGGAGTTGATGGTTGTTGATCATAGGGAGGGTAAGTTAAATTTCCCCTCCAAAGGAGTAGTTTTATGTTATATTTTTGGGTAGTTTCTTTTTTCTTTTAATTTTTTATATGTAATTTTTTTATTTAATTTTTTTTATTTTTTTATTTTCTGTAACTTCTTTATTTTCTGTAAATATTTTTGTTTTATTGTCTTTAGTTTAATTATTTGGGAGTAGTGTTAGGCACTATTGTGGTCCCTGTGCAATCTCATCCTAGTATAGGCTCCATGAGGGTCCATAAAGACCCTTATGGTAGTAATTACAGTTTCATGTGGGATCATAGGGACCCCCCTTACAGAGCACACCCAGGGGAGGTGTTTGGAGTAAAGATTTGTTTGTCTCCAAGGAGAGACAGTCTGAAGTTTACTAAATAGGACTCACAAGGGATTTTTCAAACTGTACTTTAAAAGCATGGGAAGGCATGGAAACACATTAGAATTTAACCCACAAATATGCAAAAAAAAAATTTTAAATTACAAAAATATTTGTTTTACTTTTATTTCTGAGTAATATCGATGTATTAATATCGATTAATACATCATGAAATCCACATGATCTAAAACAGATGATCTAATGCATTTTATAGAGTGCTAGATTGCTTGATTGCGAGCCCAATCGGCAAATATTACTTATTGGCACCAGTTAAATATTTGCTTCATATTACAGATTATGTGTAACTTCCATGATTTATGGACACCATGATGACAGTCTCATTTATTACTGGCTGTGCCTAAAACTTAAATTACGGGTTTGCTTAAATATTTTAGATCATATGATCAAACCCCATGAAATCATACTTAAAAAGGCAGAGTTTACAAGTTTAGGCTAAGGATGTAAATTGTCAGCTGGAGTTAATAGGATGCATCTAAACATTTAGAGAAAAATACAACTCAGACAAATTTATGAGGCTGAGGCATTTGCGGGCTTCTAATAGAATAGGCCCCATAGAGGGGTAAATAACAAACCTAGTAAGTTTTTAGAAACAAAACGCAATACTATGAAAAAAATTTGATGCGGAAATTGGCATATAAAGACCTCATCATATGGATTAACAAATCACTAGGGACAGATGCTGGGGAATGTTACATTTGTTTAAATTTAAAACATTTATTTTACTGGAACTTTAATTTTTCTGTCAATGATTTATATGTAAAATAATGATTGTATTGTCATGCTTTGAGTAATACATGAGGTGGATTCCACATAATCACTCAGGACCAGTTTTGTTATAATCTATGTTAGAACCATTTCCAATTTAATATTTATAGTTTTCATATAAGAATTGTTGTTATGTGTTGGTTCATCTTAATTGGTTTTAACAGAAGATATGTTTCATGTTTTACTATGGTTCTTTGTTTAGTATTTCTCAATCTCTGACTTTCTGTATAAAATGTAAAAATTGTTGATTTTTCTGTTGCAAAATTAAATTTATGTGATTAAACTTTGTGATTAAGCTTGTGCATTATTTCTTGATGTTATCTGTGTAAGCAAGAAGTAGCTAATGAAAGATTAAACAAGAAATGTACTGCATAAGCTGAAGCTTTAATGGTATAGAAATCAATGAGAAATTTGTATAAGTCTGGATATTACAGACTGTTATAAATGCTCTTTACAGTAAGATAGAATCCACCAGGTCATTAACTAGTATTGTGGTTATTAGTCAGTTTTCAGCAGTACTATGCAAAACAAATACAGATTATTTCACTTTTAAACCCTGTGAGACTGATTTTATTTTTTAAATAAATGATTTTAGACTTCAAAAGGTTTTAGAAGAAACCAGGAGAACAAGTATTATTTGTAGTCAAAGAACTGAATTTAATTGATGATGATTCCATTGAAGATTAAAATGAAGCTTCACCTATAATCAAAGAAAATATGTTTAAAGGTTCCTGGGCTTAGTGAGTATTTTGGGAAACAGTATTCCCGAGAAACTGAGCATACTCCTAGTAATTAAATTAAATAATTAATCTTAAGGAATACAAAGAACAAGATCCATTTAGAAGAAAAAATATGTTGAGAACTTGTTTTCACCAAGAAAAGATCACAGAACAAGAGAAAAAATGTAGACAGTGGTATATAATATAATTCATGAAAACAGAAATTGCCTAAGGCAACCATATGTTGTAGACAAGATCCAAAGGATACTTTCCATTAAAGTAGTATAAACTAGTAATAAAGAAAAGGTCACACCACAACAGAATAAATCTGATTTAGCCCAACATCGAGAAGATCTTCCATCAGCCAAGACATCAAATGTTCCAGTAGTCCCTAAGAAATATGTCAAACGAAAAAGACAGCAACAGACTTAAAGTATGAATTGAAAATACAGATATATGTTTTAAGTATTGCACAATGTATTTTAATACATGAATAGTTGTCTGTGTCTGATTTATTTTTTAGAAGAGCAGCCGACAGTTTGTATAATTTGCTGATGGTAGAATGTCTTCACATATCAGTTATTCAGGGGTTTAAGATGGCTTTCTAGCAGAGATTTGAGACATTGACATGGAAAATGTTAACATTAATTAAAATATCACTGGAGAGTGACCATTAAAGCTAAAGGCAAATGAAACAAAAATAACAGCATATATACATTTACTTTATTTCTGTTTGTACATCAATGGTAGTCAATGGGTGAGCCTTAATCCTAATCAGAATCTCCAGGATTTTCTTTCTTACGGACCTCTTACTTCATTATTATATAACACTAGCGAATTGCCCGTCAAAAAATGACGGCAATGAAATTGTAAGTGAGCTAATGCTGTTTGGTGTGTAATAATCAAATATATAATACATTAATAAAAGAATAAACTTTACCTATTTTGAAGCATTGTGTTGAAGAGCTGTCAATGTGTTTTGAGGTTGCTGCAGCATTAGTGGTGTGGAGCTGCTGTGTAAGCGTGGTGAATGTGTGCAGTGTAATACTGTGCGTGCGCGAGACGAAACCGTTAGCGTAGTGGTGTACTTCCGCATTGGCGTAAAATGGCGGGTTATGGTATGCGTCTTTGCAGATTATCCGTAGGTGCTCCGTAGGTGCTTCGTGGTGTTTTTCGAGTTTTGTGTGGTGTTTTGCGAGTGTGTTGTGGTGTTTTACGTGTTGAGAGTGCTGTAGCCTCGTTTTCGTTTTGTTCGTCGGCCATTTTTTCTCTCGCTTAGCAATTTTATTAGTGTCTAAAGTGTTTTATTTTTATTTAAATGAAGGTGTAACTTGTTTTTTTGAGGTGCTGGATGGTTCCACTTGCTGTAGGTAAGATTTCTATGTGTGTGTTGTGTGTATTTATTGTGTTTTAAATGTTTGTATGTCGGCGTGTTGCGTCCGATGTTTGCAAGGTCGTAATGTCTGGTAACGTGTCTCGTATGGTGATTGCGTGTGAAGCCTCGTTTTTGTTTTGTTCGGCGGCCATTTTTTCTGTCGCTTAGCAAATTTTTTTGTGTCTAAACTCTTTTATTTTGAGTGAAATGAAGGTGTAAGTTGCATTTTTGAGGTCCTGGATGCTACCTCTTGCTGTAGGTAAGCTTTTTATGTATGTGCTGTGTGTATGTATTGTGTTTTGAATTTTGTAATGTTCGCGAGTTGCGTCCGAGTGTTGCGAGGCCGTAATGTGTGTTAACGTGTATCGTATGTTGTTTGCGTTGCTCATAAAATTTAGCGAGTGTCGTAATTGGTGTGTCGTGTTGTTTGCGTTGCGACGTGAAGTTTGCGAGGGTCGCAGTTGTTGGCATGGAGCGCCTTCGGCGCTCCATGCCAGCAACTGAGGCCCTCGCCCACTGCCCTCCCTTTGCTACGCGAGCCCGCAAGCGTTAGCAACAACTCGCATGCTCACAACTATATATGTGATATACAGCCTTATTAAATTGCGATTCTGTAAATTTAAAAGGGCTCTATTCAAGCACACAGCATATTTTTTTTTACAGAAGTTTTTAGTTAGTGAACTTCTATTCAAAAGCAAGGTCTTCACTAACTAAAGACTTCTGTAAATAAAATATGCTCTGTGCTTATATAGAGGCCTTTTAAATTTACAGAATCGCAATTTAATAAGGCTGATGTTTTCCAGGTGTTTACTTCTTTTTTACAGACAACTTTGCACCTTTGTAAATTGTGTATAAATTAACTGGGTCCTATTAAATTTGACAATTTGTAGTTCCAGAAGCCCATAAATGAGCCCGCACAAGCTATGGCTATTAAATTGACCACTTTTAGCTACCCACAAACTGAACTGAACTCCCACCCAGCTAAGCCTTTGTTCTTTCAATCCCGTAAATGCTACAATCGTAAATTGCTATTAAATTGCTACAAGTCCTCAAGCCCTCAATTGTTTTCACACCTGCAAATGGAGCCAAAGATCCTACAGGTACTTGAGAGGACCCGCAAGGGGATTAAACTCTTGTCCGTAGCACTGTAAAAGCAAATATAAACACACTATTGTATTTTAAATTACAGGGAAAGTGATGTTAGGTATTAAAATTAATAGCACAACATTCTCAAGCTCGCAAATCTGCACGTCTTTGCAGCCTTTTCTAATTTCATTGCTCTGTAACTCTGCAAATTTTACATTTGGAATTCAATAGGACCCTAAGTTAGGATATTGCTGTAAAAAGTCTACTACTTCTACACTAATGTAAATATTTCACTCCCTCAGATTAGAGCACTCAGTGCACAGCCGTAAATCCTGCTCTGTAGCCATAACAGATTTCTGTGGGGAGTAAACAAACCAAGCTTTACGGATGAGACGGCCCTAAGAGCCAATTGGAAATGTGAATGTCATAAATCTTATAATGAGTGGGAAGTGCAGGAACAAATGCCGATAACTAGCTGCGGCAAGGAAACAGATATATATATATATATATATATATATATATATATTAATAATGAGTATTACCTTTTGTATTGGACAAACGTCTTATTTATAATGACGAGCTTTCGAGAGGCTTAACCTCTCTTTATCAAGTCTCAAGCAATACTACATGAGATGGAGCCCTCAGTTTGAATAATAACACCAGATACAGCATCTGACATCATCAGGTTAATACATATATGGGGAATAAACACAACATAGCAAAGGAAACATAAATACACATATTATATACACATATACATCAATATATACATGAAAAAGCAGAGCACTGTAGTCCACAGTGAAATCTTTCCTGTTGGACAAACACCTCACTAAGAGTGCTAAGTCTGTTATATTATAAGAAGAAAAAAAATCACATGAAATTCTGATAATGTGTTAGAAAACCCAAGTCTATATTAAGTCTTGTGTTTTTAGTGCTGAAGAATGTGATCATCTTTATTTAAAATGCTTTTCTCTCTTGGATGCTTTTAAATTTTCCTCTGAGTATTTTTACTTTTAAGTTTTGGATAGAGTGATCATTCTGGCTAAAATGGTGTCCTACTGGGCTACAATAACTGTCTTCATTATGTTTTCTTATTGAATGCCTGTGTAAATTCATCCTTAAATGATTTTTTTGGCCGGTTTCTCCAATGTAACAGCCTGTGTCACATAAAGTACATTGTATCATATAAACCACATTTGACGATGTACATGAATATGATCCTTTGATGTTATAGGTTTTGTTGTTATGTGTGGCTGTATCATCATTACAAATGTGTTGGCGTAATTTACAGGCACGTTTGTTACAAGGTTTAGATCCATTTTTTATATTCTGTTCATTGGCCAATTTTCTGCTGACAAGTTTTTGTTTCAGGTTTGGTGGTTGTTTAGATGCAAGGATGGGAGGTTTTGGGAATATATATTTTAATTCAGTATCTTCAATTAGTAATGGTTGTAAATCTTTGATTATTTTCCGAATTTTCTCTAAAATTGGATGGTATGTGGTCACTAGAGGTATACGTGAAGTAGTTTCTTTTGTTTTGTAGTTTAATAGGTGTTGTCAGGGTATTTTGATGGCAGTGGTTATTTTTGGGGTAATAATACATGGTTTGTAACCCTTTTGTTTGAAAGATTCAGACAGTGTTTTTAATTTTTTATCACAGTCTCCAGTGTTTGAGCAAATCCAATGGTATCTAATAGCTTGATTATGGATGATGGCTTGTTTGGTGTGGGAGGGATGGAAACTGGAGCTGTGTAGGTAATTATATCTGTCTGTAGGTTTCCTATATATATATATATATATATTTATATATATATATATATATATATATATATATATATATATATATATATATAGATGAGTGGAGAGTGTCATTGGTGATGGATATAGTAGTGTCTAGAAAGTTTACCTGTTCTGTGGAGAAATCCATTTTAAGTTTTATAGACAAATGGAAGGTGTTGAATGAATTATGAAAGTCTCTGGGTTACTAGATTACTAGATAACTGGACATTCACGGCTGCTTCACTCTTCAATTATATATATATGGAAATTAATAGGGCCCCAGGTGTGTTGTTTACATTTTGAAAAAAAGCCTCTGCATAATTGTCCTTATTCTTTATTTGCATTTAAGTTTAGTATCCATGTTTATTTTAAATCCATAAACACAAAAATAAATTGTGCACTTTCATTGTTTTTCTGGATCAGTTCACATATTTTCTGGTAAATTCTAATTCCAGTAGACTCTAAAAATCTCTCCTATATAAATCTTAGATAGAAACTCTAGTGATTTCTACAGTGCTATATTAATAAGTATAGATCTAGCTTTTTATCTTTAAGGTGACTTTGTACTTTGTTGGTTATGAGACCAGGTGCCATATTGCTGATACTAAAATATGGCTTTTCAATTAAGATTCAATACTATGACTTCGTAAAAGAGATATTATTCTTACTGTTGAGGATGTATGACTAATATTTTCAATGCTTTACAACACTATTATTTTTTATGCATCAATATATTACAACATCTTTTATTGATTGGAGATACTGGGATTTAGAAGGGCATCTGGAAATTCAATAAAATGTGATCTACAACTCTTTGATATGGCATGTGGGCATTTCTAATGTTTTAGCTATTATAGAAATATTACAGCCCATGAGCTGAATTTTTGTGTGTATGTGATATCTATGGGGATTATGCACATTTCTGGTAGTATTTGTTAGAATGAATGATATATACTATACTGTGCTAACATACATGACCTGGTGTGACATTTTACATATTTTATATTCAATATTTTCCTACAAAATATAAAATTAAACATAAATATATTCTTTTTTAAATTATAAATCATGTATATGAGAGCCTTACAGCTGTCATTCACAAAACAAATGATAATACTATGATAAGACTTGAAAATGAAGAGCAAATATATCATATATCATAAAAAGCAGAAGAAATGTAGTGCAGTAGCTTGTATACAAACAGAAAATACCGTTTAAGTTTATCACAGAAACTTGATATAAATTGCGAATCACAATATGGAGGATCACTAGTTTTGCTGACTATAAACAAATGAATACAATACATTAGTCATGCTTTGGCACTATAAACTAAATTCAAATTCATAATTAATAGCAAATCATTCTGTGAAGCTAATTTGATCTATAAAAGTATTTCTCCAGATACACTAAGGAACAGCTGGCAAAGCAGATAGCTAAAGTTGCAATGTTTGTTTTGTATAGTGAAAACTATCTTTGTGGCAGTTTAGCTAATCTGCCCCACAGAATGTTAACCTACACTAAGATTTACTCACTCCCCTTCAAACTGAGAAAATTGGCCAAATTGCAATTTAATAAGGCTGAAAGCCAGAACAAGTCACACACACTGATACGTACACACACATATTCCTAACCACACAGCATAAGGGACACTTGCACACACACTCCGAATCCTCTCATACACTCAACATGAACACATGATTGTTAGACATAGTTATGAAGACCTGGAGTGTATTTACTATGCTTCGCATGTGGCTGTGATGAGTATCCCTGTATTTACTATGTACTTTTCCTATTGGTAAAAAAATGCCATCACAGCCCTTCACGCCCATTTATGATGCTTTTTAAATTCCTTCCTGATTGTTGGGAAGTGCTGGGTGATTTAAACAATGTTAGGCACTCTGGACAGCTATAAGCAGGGTCAGAATTGTAGTTAGGCGACTTTGGCCGACGCCTAAGAGCACTTACCTTATAGGGGTGCCTCATTTGTATAGCTTTAATCAGGTTTTACAGATTATTTGCAGCAGGTAGGAGTGGGTTAAGTCTGAAAAGCATCTAAGCTGGTCCAGTGGCTGGGCAGGTCAGGTTAGGCTGCATGGAAGCAACAGTGCTCCTTGCAGTGCAGGAGAAGGGGAGGGACTGCAGTAGAGTGTGATGGTCCTGCTGGTGCTGGCTCCCCTGCGCAGCTATAGGCAGGACACAGAAGGTGCTCACAGAGAAAAGCAGAAGATGCAAAGGGGATAGTGCTGAAAGGCAGCTTCCACACAGTAAGCTGCAATAATGACATGTTTTATATCTTTTATAGCACTGGAGACTTATTATTTAATATATACAGTCAGATTACTTAATATGATGTCACATATAACATATAAATAATATATATAGTTGTTGTAATTGCGAGTTTGTGTGTTACGCTCGCAAAGTTACGGGCATGTGCATGCGTGCAGCGCATGCCACGGACTGCAATGAGTGGCAAAGCCTTCAGCGCTCATTGCGAGGCCCTCGATGATGGCCAAAGGCGCTCATTACGAGGCCCGCAAGTTGCGGGTTTGCCAAGGCCTGCAAAGAGCGGCAAAGCTGCTCATTGCAGGGCCTGCAATGAGCGCCAAAGGTGCTCATCGCAAGGCCAGCAATATAGGCCGGGGGGGGCTCACAATGAGGGCAGAAAGCACTCATCGCGAGGCCCGCAATGGGTCCAGGGGGACAATAGGCGCACGGGGAGAGGCAGGGAGCCTGTAAGTGAGGTTGCAAGCTAATTTGCTATTCAATTGGCATCTTTTTTCAGCCTCCGTAAGGCTTCTGAGTTTCGGGTTTGGGGAAAAAATGGAGACGGTTAAACCTGCGAGGTCCACTTGCGGGCCTAGCGGGTTTAACCATCTCCATTTTGTTTTCAAGCCCATAACGGGCGCAGGGGGAGAGGCAGGTAGCCCATAAGTGAGATTGCAAGCTAATTTGCTATTAATTTGGCATCTTTTTGCGGGCTCTGAACGGCTTTCAAGTTACAGGCTTAAAAACAATGGCGACCGTTAAATCAGTAAATAGCCCCCAAATTGCTATTTCAATTTCCCAAAGCCTGCAAATGTTCACACCCATAAACGGCAAATGAGGGAGAGGGGGGCAAAGAGAGACAGGGAGGAAGGGGGGAGGGGAGAGACACAGGGGAAAGAGGGGTGGGGAAAGAGACACAGGGGAGAGAGAGAGGGGGAAAGAGACACAGGGGAGGGATAGGGGGCAAAGAGACACAGGAGAGAGAGTGGGGGAAAGAGACTCAGGGGTGAGAGGGGGGGGGAGGGCAAAAAAGACACATGGGAGGGAGTTTGGGGAAAGAGACACAGGGCTGAGAGAGGTGGGAAAGAGACACATGAGGAGGTAGAGAGGGGGGAAAGAGACACAGGGGAAGGGAGAGAGGGGGGAAATACACATGGGAAGGGAGAGAGGGGGAAAGAGACACATGGGAGGGAGAGAGGGGGAAAGAAACACAAGGGAGGGAGCGGGGAAGACAAAGGGAGGGAGTGGCAGAAGAGACACGGGGGGAAGAGAAAAACTAAATATTATCCCGTCATTTGTGATGGGAGGCCCAAAATGGGCGCCAAGGGCGCTGATTATGAGGCCTGCAATGGGTGCTGAAGTTGCTCATTGCCAGGCTTGCAGATAGAAGAGAGGTGTGCATAGCGAGGCTCGCAATGTGTGGTATAGCCACACATTGCGAGCCTCGCATTGTGTGGCAAACAACAGAATTGCGAGGCTTGAAAATGTTATGCCGTCATTTTTAACGAGCAAGTTTCTAGTATAGTATATTATTTAATATGGTACCCTTACTAATGGTGCTGCTTTACGGGGGCACAAACAATTTAATATAGTGACCTTGTGTGTTAAGAATGTGCTACGCAGAGCCGGCAGCAAAACTGCAAGTGGCCCCTAGATGGCCCTGTCGCTATTTGAACATAAATGGGAAAGGGCAAACACAGCACCTAGTAAAATACTCCTCACCCGACCACCCACATCCAGAGCCCCCAAGCCAGGAGCCCCCCATCCCAAGCAGCCCCACATCCAGAGTCATGGGTGTAGGAGCTGGGGGGATGGGAGGGACCCCCCCCCCAGATTTTCTATGTTTGTATGTATATATAAATAAGCTATTTTACGGCCTATGTATACAATGAGATGGATACCCCCAGAATTATTCTGGCTTCTACACCTATATCCAAAGTGAGGATCCCCCACCACTTGCTTAGAATACCCCATCCAGATCTAATAGACCTCCTCTACCCTGAGTATTCTTCATACAGACCCGTCTCTGTGCCCTCACCCTGAGCAACCCCCCACCCAGAGCCTGGAGCCACCAGCAAACTCTCAGCCTGAGCAGCCCCCCATCCAGAGCCAGGATCCCCCAGCAGACCCTCACCCCGAGAAGCCCCCATCCAGAGGCAGGAGCCCCCCGCAGGCCCTGATCCTCAGTAGTCCCCATCCAGACCCAGGAGGGACCTTGGGTCTGGAGCCCCCAGCAGCCCCCATCTAGAGCCAGATCGAACCTTGTACCTGGAGCCACCAGCAACCCCCATCCAGAGGCAGGAGCCCTCAGCAGCCCCCATCTAAAGCCAGGAGGGACCTTGTGCCTGGAGCCCCCAGCAGCCCCCATCCAGAGATAGGAGCCCCCAGCAGCCCCGATCTAGAGCCAGATCGAACCTTGTACCTGGAGCCACCAGCAACCCCCATCCAGATCTAATAGACCTCCTCTACCCTGAGTATTCTTCATACAGACCCGTCTCTGTGCCCTCACCCTGAGCAACCCCCCACCCAGAGCCTGGAGCCACCAGCAAACTCTCAGCCTGCGCAGCCCCCCATCCAGAGCCAGGATCCCCCAGCAGACCCTCACCCCGAGAAGCCCCCATCCAGAGGCAGGAGCCCCCCGCAGGCCCTGATCCTCAGTAGTCCCCATCCAGACCCAGGAGGGACCTTGGGTCTGGAGCCCCCAGCAGCCCCCATCTAGAGCCAGATCGAACCTTGTACCTGGAGCCACCAGCAACCCCCATCCAGAGGCAGGAGCCCTCAGCAGCCCCCATCTAAAGCCAGGAGGGACCTTGTGCCTGGAGCCCCCAGCAGCCCCCATCCAGAGATAGGAGCCCCCAGCAGCCCCGATCTAGAGCCAGATCGAACCTTGTACCTGGAGCCACCAGCAACCCCCATCCAGATCTAATAGACCTCCTCTACCCTGAATATTCTTCATACAGACCCGTCTCTGTGCCCTCACCCTGAGCAACCCCCCACCCAGAGCCTGGAGCCACCAGCAAACTCTCAGCCTGAGCAGCCCCCCATCCAGAGCCAGGATCCCCCAGCAGACCCTCACCCCGAGAAGCCCCCATCCAGAGGCAGGAGCCCCCCGCAGGCCCTGATCCTCAGTAGTCCCCATCCAGACCCAGGAGGGACCTTGGGTCTGGAGCCCCCAGCAGCCCCCATCTAGAGCCAGATCGAACCTTGTACCTGGAGCCACCAGCAACCCCCATCCAGAGGCAGGAGTCCTCAGCAGCCCCCATCTAAAGCCAGGAGGGACCTTGTGCCTGGAGCCCCCAGCAGCCCCCATCCAGAGATAGGAGCCCCCAGCAGCCCCCATCTAGAGCCAGATCGAACCTTGTACCTGGAGCCACAAGCAACCCCCATCCAGAGGCAGGAGCCCTCAGCAGCCCCCATCTACAGCTAGGAGGGACCTTTTGTCTTATGAATCCGTTTGTTACCCCCGGGCAGTGCATGCAAAACAGCAACAGCGCCATCTAGCGCACACTTGAAGTTTTGCTGCTGGCACTGAAAGGCATATTCTTAACACACAAGGTAGTGATATAGTACTAAACTAACATGAAAACATTTAAATTACAATCTTTGGTTACCACACCAGTTTGGTTTTAAAAAAGTAGGTCATGAAATATCAAAGGAATATGCAAACAAAGATTAAATATATTTAATAAAATCTTACTGAAAACTACAACTGATACTAAGGGAGATGGCTGGAGTTATGTACCTTAGAAAAGGAAGTGTACGTGTGTAGTTATTTATTTATATATATATATATATATATATATAAATATATATATACACGGTAACAGTATGTGTAGTTGAGAGCCTACACATAGAGCACATATTCTATATGTAACGTGTTCTTGAAAACTGGATATTTTCTCGATTTGCGGGGCTCGCAATGAGCGCTTGCCCAGCAATAGGCAACTTCGGCGCTCATTGCAGCCTAAATCCCACGGGCTTCGTTATGAGCGACTGTGGCGCTTATCGCGGGGCTTGCAATGAGTGCATTTGACGCTTATTGCAGCCTTTCAACTACATAACTCCTGAAAAATAATTATATACATACCACCTGAAAAAGCCCCAAATTTGCACACTTTATCTGCATTTGAAATACACTGCTCAAAAAAATAAAGGGAACACTTAAACAACACAATGTAACTCCAAGTCAATCACACTTCTGTAAAATCAAACTGTCCACTTAGGAAGCAACACTGAGTGACAATCAATTTCACATGCTGTTGTGCAAATGGAATAGACAACAGGTGGAAATTATGGGCAATTAGCAAGACACCCCCAATAAAGGAGTGATTCTGCAGGTGGTGACCACAGACCACTTCTCAGTTCCTATGCTTTCTGGCTGATGTTTTGGTCACTTTTTAATGCTGGTGGTGCTTTCACTCTAGTGGTAGCATGAGACAGAGTCTACAAGTGGCTCAGGTAGTGCAGCTCATCCAGGATAGCACATCAATGCGAGCTGTGGCAAGAAGGTTTGCTGTGTCTGTCAGCGTAGTGTCCAGAGCATGGAGGCGCTACCAGGAGACAGGCCAGTACATCAGGAGATGTGGAGGAGGCCGTATGAGGGCAAGAACCCAGCATCAGGACCGCTACCTCCGCCTTTGTGCAAGGAGGAACAGGAAGAGCACTGCCAGAGCCCTGCAAAATGACCTCCAGCAGGTCACAAATGTGCATGTGTCTGCTCAAACGGTCAGAAACAGACTCCATGAGGGTGGTATGAGGGCCCGACATCCACCGGTGGGGGTTGTGCTTACAGCCCAACACCGTGCAGTATGTTTGGCATTTGCCAGAGAACACCAAGATTTTGCCACTGGCGCCCTGGGCTCTTCGCAGATGAAAGCAGGTTCACACTGAGCACATGTGACAGACGTGACCGGGTCTGGAGACGCTGTGGAGAACGTTCTGCTGCCTGCAACATCATCCAGCATGACTGGTTTGGCAGTGGATCAGTAATGGTGTGGGGTGGCATTTCTTTGGGGGGCCACACAGCCCTCCATGTGCTCGCCATAGGTAGCCTGACTGCCAATAGGTACCGAGATGAGATCCTTAGACCCCTTGTGAGACCATATGCTAGTGTGGTTGGCCCTGGGTTCCTCCTAATGCAAGACAATGCTAGACCTCATGTGGCTGGAGTGTATCAGCAGTTCCTGCAAGACAAAGGCATTGATGCTATGGACTGGCCCGCCCGTTCCCCAGACTTGAATCCAATTGAGCACATCTGGGACATCATGTCTCGCTCCATCCACCAACGTCACGTTGCACCACAGACTGTCCAGGAGTTGGCAGATGCTTTAGTCCAGGTCTTGGAGGAGATCCCTCAGGAGACCATCCGCCACAACATCAGGAGCATGCCCATGCGTTGTAGGGAGGTCATACAGGCACGTGGAGGCCACACACACTACTGAGCCTCATGTTGACTTGTTTTAAGGACATTACATCAAAGTTGGATCAGCCTGTAGTGTGTTTTTTTCCACTTTCATAATGGGGGTGACTCCAAATCCAGACCTCCATGGGTTGAAAAATTTGATTTCCATTTTTTAATTTTTGTGTGATTTTGTTGTCAGCACATTCAAATATGTAAAGAACAAAGTATTTCATAAGAATATTTAATTCATTCAGATCTAGGATGTGTTATTTTAGTGTTCCCTTTATTTTTTTGAGCAGTGTATATACTTCAATATGTGTACATCTAGTTATGATATTCTAGCGACTTGCCAGTCAAAAAATTACGGCAATACAATAATAAGGCAGATAATGCTGTTTGCCACACAAAGTAAGTCTTTTGGTTGTGTGAGTACCTTCTGAGCTGATTGCGAGCCTCGTGGTTCGTATTTTGTTGGTTATCAGAGCTCCTTTGGCGCTCATTGCAAGGTTTGCGCCGATTGCCGTTTGGTGCGCATTACGAGCCTCTCCCCGGTGTAATTTTGCTCCTCTAAACACCGTTGGCGCTCCTTGTGAGGCACAAGCTGAGCTCCTTTAGCGTTTCTTGTGATTCTGTTGTCTGTTTTTTTTTCTGTATTTTTTAATGATAATTAATTAATAGATAGATAGATCACATCCATAATGCAAAAATATGTTACATGCCACATGCTCCTTGGGCACCTTAGAGTTCACTGCCCAGGGGCTCCAAAAAGATTAATCCAGCCCTGGTTATAAGGTTTAGATTTTACAAAATTGTAATATTTATGTATATGTGAGTAATAAGGTTATCATCTCAATTGCTTGCAATACCTCTTTATTTGTGCATTTCTGTATTCATTTTAAAGGTAGAGTGACCAAAATCCCAGTGCAAAAGAACACACATTATTGAGTCTGGAATTAAGATTTCCCATCTGCACCGTATGATACATCATGCAGAAGATTCCTAATGCTCCTGGAGAATTTGTTTTTTTGCCAAACACACAACAGTGGGTTTGAAGCATGGGTGTAGGAGCCAAAGAAAATCTGGGGGGGGGATACTGCATACAGTATAGTATAAAAATACCACACAACACAGACATTGAAAAATCTGGGAGGACTTTTTCACCCTTGTCCCACATTTTTACTGGTCACAAACTCCAGTGTGTTATACTGAGATCACTATATTGCTACACTTTCATCCAAGATTGTTGCTGTACAAAGAAAAAGAAACTGTAATTGAGAACTGAAAGTAAAGCACATTTTACTTGTTATTCTTCAGAGCAGTGCAATACCATTTTCTCTGTCAATAATACAATAATAACAGCAACTTCCATTTAAACCCTAATAATTATGTTTTCTAAAGTCAGTCAGTGTACCAGGGAAAACTAGTAGTAGTGCTTCAGGAGATATCTCCTCTTAATGGCACAAATGAGTAAAAGTCACAAGGCTGTACTTTGACTGGGCACCATGAGACAGGGCACAGTATTAAGTTGTGCCAGTTCTCAGGAGTGCGTGTGTCACTTGTATTTTTGTGAAGAAAGATTAATGTATAAGGCAGGGCCTGTGAACCAGCACTGGTCCTACAACCTCACTCACTGGTTTTAGAATAACTAGTACTGCAAACAGTTAGGAAATATAATTTGTAAAAACGCATAAACAATAATTACAGATGTGCCTAAATATTATATTTTACTAGCGACTTGCCCGTCAAAAAATTACGGCAATAAAATTTGAAGCCATGGCAATGTTGTATGCCACAGAATGTAAGGCTTTTGCTCTTTTGAGTACCTTCAGCGCTCATTACGAGCCTCTCCCCTTCTGTACTTTTGCTCCTCTGAGCACCTTCAGCGCTCATTGTGAGCCCCGCGCTGAGCGCCTTCAGCGATCATTGTGAGCCTCTCCCCTCGTGTTCTTCAAGTTTTGGGCTTTGAAACAATCTTCTTCGGCACTCATCGCAAAGACAGATATATAAGTACAGTGTTAAACATACAATTCTTTTAGTGCAGTGTAAATTAGAAAACATTTTCAGGTCTCAGAGCATAATAAAGTGATTTAAATATGTAACTGCTTTGAGAGTCCTATCTCTGTCAGCCAATGAGCAGTAATCCAGATATATAAGTGCAGTGTAAAATGTACAAAAAATTTTAGTGCAGTATAAATTATACATTTTTATTTTCCATTACTAATTAATAATTATTAAATTAATGTACAATAATAATTAATTAGTGATTAATACATGTATTAGGAAGTGTGAAGCATTAATGTATTCATAAAGTAACAGCAGTGTAAAATATGCTATTTAGCGTATTTATTATTTTATATATGTTTTTTTAAATACCGTATATACTCGAGTATACGCCGACCCGAGTATAAGCCGAGGCACCCATTTTACCACAAAATACTGGGTAAAATGAGTGACTCGAGTATAAGCCGAGGGTGGGAAATGTGCTGCCCCCTGTGTCCCTCTTGTGCCCTCTGTGTCCCCCTCTCTCTCTGTGTCTCTTCTCCCCTCTCCCTTTGCTGTGTCTCTTCTCCCCTCTCCCTTCGCTGTGTCTCTTCTCCCCTCTCCCTTCCCTGTGTCTCTTCTCCCCTCTCCATTCCCTGTGTCTCTTCTCCCCTCTCCCTTCCCTGTGTCTCTTCTCCCCTCTCCCTTCCCTGTGTCTCTTCCCCGCTCCCTTATCACCCTCCTCAACCCCACTCCTCAACCTCCCTCCTCATCCTCAACCTCCCTCCTCATCCTCAACCTCCCTCCTCATCCTCAACCCCCCCATCCTCATCCTCTCTCCTCAACCCCCCTCCTCATCCTCAACCCCCCTCCTCAACCTCAACCCCCCTCCTCAACCCCTCCTTCTCATCCTCAACCTCCCTCCTCATCCTCAACCCCCCATCCTCAACCTCCCTCCTCAACCCCCCATCCTCAACCCCCTCCTCAAGCCCCCCATCCTCATCCTCCCTCCTCAATCCCCCATCCTCATCCTCAACCCCCTCCTCAACCTCAACCCCCTCCTCATCCTCAACTACCTCCTCAACCTCAACCCTCCTCAACCTCAACCCCCCCTCAACCCAAACCCCTCTCCTCAACCCCCCCATCCTCAACCCCCCATCCTCATCCTCTCTCCTCAACCCCCCATACTCAACCCCTCCTCCTCATCCTCAACCTCCCTCCTCATCCTCAACCTCCCTCCTCATCCTCCCTCCCCATCCTCAACCTCCCTCCTCAACCTCATCCTCAACTCCCCCATCCTCAACCCCCCCATCCTCATCCTCTCTCCTCAACCCCCCATCCTCAACCCCTCCTCCTCATCTTCAACCTCCCTCCTCATCCTCAAAAGGAGGTATTTAGGGGGGTTTAGGTGGAGGAGGGGGGTTGAGGGGGGTTTAGGTTGAGGAGGGGGGAGGGAAAGAGACACGGGGGGGTAGAGAGACACACGGGGGTTATAGACACCCAGGGGGGTTAGAGAGACACGGGGGGGGAGAGTGACTCGAGTATAAGCCGAGGGGGCCCTTTTTTGCCTTAAAAAAAGGGCTGAAAAACTCGGCTTATACTCAAGTATATACGGTAATCATAAATAAATTAATTAATTAATATACTTTACCTATTTCTAATTAATATATCCAGCAATCAATACCCTGAAGAGCTAACAATCTCTTTTGATTTTCCTGCAGCATACAACGTACATTTGGACTGTTGCTGACCTGAGGAGAAAGTGTCAGCAATGTGTCAAGTGTGCAGTTTAACTAGGCTGCGCGCACAAGGCTAAACCGTTTGTTTAGTCTGGTAAAGCTCCATTTTAGAATCGTAATGTTATTAGTTGCAAGTTAGTGTTGTAAAATAGCGCCGATTGTCTACGTGTTACGCGGCTCGCAAGCATTTTTCTCCTTCCTAATAATGTATTTTGTACCTCGTACGTTCCTGGGTAAAAGTTGTATGTGCCTGGCGGTGTTTTGCGCGGTTAGGGGTCGTGTAGCCTTGTTTTCGGGTTTTTTCGGCCGCCATTTTTTTTCTCGCTTAGGCAATTTTAAAGTGGCGAAATTTGTCAAATTCAGCTTAAATTTGCGTGCAACCTCACTCCCTGGCTGTCCCCCGTACTGTGTTTGAGTTTTTTTTATTTTGTTTTTTTTGTGTGTGTGTTTTTTTGTGTTTTTCGATTTGCACGGTTCGACTGTTAAATTTGCATTTTTGCGTGGTCAGGATTTTTTCTGGGGTCCTGATTTTTGCAAAGTGTTATGGGCCGTAATTTTTTAACACAATTTTTTCAAACTGCTATGGGGCTCGCACTGTGAATGGGATAATTGAGATTTCTGTTGATCTGTAGTCCCACGGGTCGTAAGGATGAGTGCCTATAACGCTCATCTCCACCAGCGCAGTGAGCGCCTTCAGCATTCACTGCCTATGTTGTGCGTGGTCATAGGGATGAGCGCCTATGGCGCTCATCTCCACCAGCGCAGTGAGTGCGTTTGGCGCTCACTGCAAAAATTGTCGGGGTTGTAGGCGCACACTATATATGTGATTTTTGAGAAATGTATATGTTACAGTATGCTACAATACAGCATAACATATTCCGGATGATACACTTGTCGATAGCCTGATGGAGGAGAAGCTTGTAATAAAAAAGTACCGTGGTACCTGCTTTTTCCCCAAAGGAGCCTAGGTAAGTTTTCCCCAAAATCCCTTCTCTCTCCCTTCTGGGACTGTCAATGTTGACCTCCTGCTGAGTGATTAAGTGAGCTTGCCTTCCTATCCTTATTATGTTATCTGTTTCTACTTTGCACCCAGACTAATTTAATTATATATATATGTTCAGGTAATGAAATTACCTGATAGTTGTGGGAGAATCTCTCTCCTACGGTGACAAGCGGCCAAAGGGTGTGCCTGGGAGATAACAGTGGTAGTGTCTAGCTTAGGCTGATTTATGGAAGCGTGAAATGGAAGTGTGTTTGGTAAATGAGGCCCCCTCAACTCATGTAGCTGGATTGTGGCATATGGCTACACCCTACATGGCCTGCTTAGAGGGCCAAGGGCTGAGTGAAGTAGAGGAGAGGGGGTAGAGGTTCTGAAAAAGTAATGAACGAGGCCTGCGAAGGCTGATTTGGATGCATGAACTTGTTAGGCCTACGAAGGCCTGTGTAGGCCTACAAAGACCGGTTTAGGGTTAGTCGATTTAGCCAGAAATCCACTAAATATGTCTTAAAAAGGTCAAAGTATGATCTCAGATACTGATAAAGACAATTTAGTGGATTTGGGGCCGATATATGATAAGAAAGCGTAATGTAGAGCATGAATGCTTACCAATAAGAAAGCCTAATGTAGCGCAGAAATACTTACCATGAGGAACCATAGCTCTACAGCAATGGGGATGGACTTACGGACAAGGAAAACTGAGACAGAAACAGCATAGCAGAAAATCTGACATATTAACATTGCAAGGTTAAGGAAAGAAGACCTTTAACAGCAATGCCCCTGCAGACAGGAAAGGGCGAAAGGCAGTAATAAGCAGAAAGCTTAACCTGGGAAAATGGTGATGTGATGAGAAGCCAGTGATAGTAATGCCCTTATAGACGGGAAAAGGGCCAGAAAGCCTCAGTGAGCAGAAAGCTTACCTTGTAACATAGTAATGTAAGGAGAAAGCCAGTGATAGTAACACCCTTGCAGATAGGAAAACGGCCAAAAAAGGCAGTAATAGGCTCGCAGACATATAGCAAAGTAAATGAGAACCTGTTACAGTGAGAGAGCTGAAAAGCATCCTGCATGCATGAACCCAGAAATGGACTGACAGTGAGGTCCCAACAGGAAGTACTTATAAAGCTGTAGAGCCCGCCTCAGGAAGAGGTAGAGTGAGCTGCAGAGCCCCACCTCTGAATGGGCAGCTCAAGAGAGGGACACGACCACAAATATTATATATGTGTGTGTATGTCAGCTGTGCTTCTGTGGTGTGCAAAAGTCCAGCATCTATGTTCCAGAACTGCATTCCTGCTTTCCATAGATCCTGAAGCAAGCATCCTTCCAGGGAAATCCCTAGCAACGATACACAGAAGCCTGCAGAGGAGAGAACCTAATCAGTGGGATCCATTCATTGCCTAGTCCAGCTAGTCCCTTCTCGTAACAATGAGATACACACATTAAATCATGAAAAAACAAGTGGCCCATGAGTAAGATCTGTTAAGATAAATTATCATAGATAGGGAATATTACCTGGTGATTGTGTAAGATGTTTGTTGAGTTGAGTGATTGTTACAATCAGAAATACAGGCATGCTATGGTAACATAAACTTTCCATCGACTGAAGATGATAACTGTGATCACTGATTGCCATATTCTTCAAATAGTTTTGCAATTTATACTATGCATATAGTATGCATACTCTTCAAATCAGCTTTACTGTACTTCTAAATGTATGTACAAGACCAGATATAACTACGTGCAGATCAACACAACATTATTCTTAAAGGATTAATGCAGTTCAAGAAAAAAATACACTTGTTTTAAAAGTATGTACCAAGTTTACATTATTAGCAGTTATGTAAGCCATGGACATACATTTTTTTTTGTGTGTGAGAAAAATACATTTTGTGTTTTTTCCATCACATCCTGAGAGCTGGATGATGGGGGTGGTCTTCATAGAGGGAGGGGTGGAGGAGGAGGGAATAAGCTGAAATCTCAATCCATTGTTTGATCACACCAAAAACTTCACTCTCTCTAGCACTTAAGCAGACTCCTTGCATCATTTACTATAACCTGCTTAATTATGCTCTATATCAGAGTTTTTAAACATATAATGTGTTCATTGTGCTGTGGTCTTTTAAAGAAAAAAATGCTTAAAATGAAAAATGGCAATACCATTTATATAATGTTTACTACTGTGTAACAGCCTCATTCAATTTGGGGCAGTAACTCAATCTCAAGTAACCGATTTCCTGTGATTGAGTTGCATGCTCCCGTTGCTCTACTTTTACTCTGCTATTCAATTGGCCGGGCCCGCAAGTTAGGCGCCGGTCTCGAGAATCGGAAACCATGCTCTCAACAGTAGCATTTCCGGGCTTGAACATGATCGCGGATGCAAGCCCGTAACTTGTGGTTAAAGCCCGTAAGATAGGAGCACTAAAAGCAAAGATAAAGTCAGTACAGCACTGTAAATGATGTGGAACACAATGGGTGACATTAGAATTAAAAGCGCAACATTCTCAAGCTCGAACATCGCCAAAATACAATACTTTATTCATGTTTAATTTCCGTCCTAAGTCCTACGGGCTTGCATGACCTCCAAGCCCGTAACTTGTTATTCAAGCCCATAGGACTTCAATGAAATATGGAGGTTGGATTCCAAAGACCTACGGTCTTGGAGGTTGAAGCCCGTAGGATTTTGGACGGAAATTAAACATGAAATAAAGTATTATATTTTGGCGAAGTGCGAGCTTGAGAATGTTGTGTTTTTAATTCTAATGTCACCCATTGTGTTACCTATTATTTACAGTGCTGTATTGATTTTATATTTGCTTTTAAAGTGCTCCAATTGGTCAGTAAGCCCTTTGCAAGACCTCCTTGGTCCCAGTAACCTGTGGTTCAATTTTTGCCATTTGCAGGCTTGACGGAGTGCTTAGCGTGGGAAAATCGAAGCAATTGAATAACGATTTGCGATTTTAGCGATCGTAACTCTTGCGGCCGTGAAAGATCAAATGCTTTAAGGGAAGTAACTTGCTATTTTACAAATCGCTAGAAATCGCAGCTCGCAGCAAGTAACCCGATTGGAGCCCGCAAACGGAAGGCAATTGAATAGCAAAGTAACTTGCGACCTCCACTTGCGAGCCCGGATCTCAAAATCGCAGCAATTGAATGAGGCTGTAAGTAAACAAAAGACCAATATCAGTTTATTAATTTACTTTGTGCTTTGTGTCAGCTGGCTAACTTCTTCTGTGTGTTTTTTGCAACTCTACCAGCTGTGTGCAGAAACAAAAGACAATGGAACAGATTTTTCTAACTTGCAATGTTATGTTGTATATTTTAGTTCTGCACCAGTGTATTATACAGACTTGCTTTTTATGAATGTATTTCTTTAAAATCCCTATTTACCTATACAACATCACAGAACTCTACAGATGATTTTTTGCTCAGATTACGAATGAAACTGAAGGGCAAATTCTACCCAAAATAAATTGGCCCCTATTCAATTGAGAAAATTGTAGTTACTGGAGCCCATAATGGAGCCTGTAAACTAATTTGCTATTTAATTGGCGTCTTTTCTCTAGCAGCAAACAATTTGTGGGTTACAGGCTGAAAATTGGATCTCCGACCCAGCTGCGCCTTTGATCTTTCAAGCCCCTAAATGTTACAATTGCAAATCGCTATTCAATGTCTATAATTCCTCAAGCTCACAAATGCTCTCACACCTGTAAATGGCAAATGTAGAGTAGAAGAAAATCCTATGAGTACAAGATAGGACTTGCAAGGGGGTTAAACACCTGTTCGTGGCACAGTAAATTCAAATACAAAATAAATACTACACTTTAAAAGATGTGGAAAGAGATGAAATCTGCAATCAATTTTTTTTTTTTTTTTAAGCTTCATTTTTGTGTTATATCAGTCTCGGAAATCAAAGAGTTAATACATATTAGGACACCCACATGGACTAAAACAGTATCTTCGTTCATTTTTATTATTTATTATTTTATCGGACTTCTAAACGCTAATTGATTGACGTTTAACCTCCATGTTTTACTGATGTAATGATGATGGTCTCATTTACTATTGGCTGTTTCTAAATCGGTAGTTACAGGCTTGCTTAACTGATCATGATCACGCTCTGAAATGCTACTTACGGGTGCATGGTTTACAGTTTCGGCTTTCAGACAGGTATTAGCGAGCTTCTTTAATTGAATCTCTCTCTAACTGTAGCAAATTTCAATTGAATAGGGGCCCTTGTTCTTACATATGTGAAAAAGAGAAGTTCAAATATGCATGACAATTTGATCGTTTGTGGCGATTTGAACATGATACATGATGCACATCTTTAACTAAAAATACTCCTGATGCACAAATCAAGAGAAGGGCCGAAAAATTTCATAAGAGCTTAGTAGACTTTGATCTTTACGATACGTGGACAGCATGTCATAATAATGAGAAAGTCTATGCATTCTATTTGAATAGACATAAATAGCCCTATTAAATTCCAGCCTCGTAGATAAGAGGCTTCTACTTAAAACCTACGTGCTGCAAATTTATAAAAGTTACGATGCTATTAAATTAGCCCTGCTGCGAGCAACGTGTGAGCTACGCAGCAGGGCCGTCCGGATCAACACAGAGAAATTCTACATGAGGAGTGACAGCCTGCGAGATGATCTCACAGGCTCCAACACCTCATTAATTGCTGCGGGGGTCCTGAACTAAACCTCTACGGCAGTCCCACACATAAGCCCTACCGTGTGGGGTACTCCAACTACCCCCCCGGCACCTAAAATTAACCCCCCTCTAGCGGGGGTCCCCATCGGGACCCCCTCAGCCCCCCCACCTTAACCCCTTGCTGCAGGGGTCCAAAGGGACCCCCGCAGCCCCCCCCCACTTTAACCCCTTGCAGTGGGGGTCCCCGATCGGCAAAGATCAGGCCCCCACTGCACTTAAAACTTTTAAATGCCCTGCCGCGGCTCCTTGAAGGGCCAGCGGCACACTATTAGCAATCCCGGCCGCAGCACCTAAAATTAACCCCCTTTATGCTGGGGGTCCCCATCGGGACCCCTGAAGTGTCCCTACATTAACCCCTTGCTGCAGGGGTCCATAGCCCCCCCCCACATTAACCCCTTGCAGCGGGGGTTCGATCGTGACCCCTCTGCATTTAAAATTTTAAATTGCCTGCCTCTCGAGTGCTTAAAGGACCGTAAAGGTCCTGAAAGGACTCGTGCTAAAAAATATTACCTCAGGCAACTAAAATTAACCCCATAACTCATGGGGGTCAATACAGACCCCCATAAGCCCTCAATTAACCCTATAACTCATGGGGGTCATTACAGACCCCCATAAGCCCTTAATTAACCCTATAACTCATGGGGGTCAATACAGACCCCAATAAGCCTTAATTAACCCTATATCTCATGGGGGTCAATACATAAGCCCTTAATTAACCTAATCAGTCCCATAAGGGTCTATGGAGACAATTTGAAGACTATTATTAACCCCATAAGCACCATGAGGGTCTTCCAGGACCATCATGACACTAAGTACAAACACTACACTACACTGTCCCCTCCAATAAACACTAAATCTAAACTAACCCCCCTCTACCCTAACCTATTAACCCCTACCTACCTAATACAACCTACCTAACCCCCTATTAAACCCCCCACCCTAGTAATTACATAAAATTAAAAAAAACTAAGGTACATAAAATAAAAAACAAATCACAACCCCCCCCCCCACACACTATATAAAATTAAAAAAGCTAAGATACATACAATAAAAAAAAAGAATCACAACCCCCTCCCCACTACATAAAATAAAAAAAGCTAAGGTACATACCATAAAAAAAGAATCTCAACACCCCCCCTCACACACTACATAAAATAAAAAAGCTAATGTACATAAAATAAAAACCAAATCAAACACCCCCTCCCCACACTACATAAAATTTAAAAAAAATTACACACCTGCAAAGGAATACACAAATACACATAACAATCATGAATACATTATAAATATACACATAACTACATGACATTTCCACCTATCTATACCTAACCCCCAATCTAAACACCCCTCCTATCAGAAGGCACATCTGCAAAGGTAAGGTTTTTTTATTTATTTTATTTTAGCTTAGATTTAGGGCGTTAGGTATAAACAGTGGGGGGGGTTAGATTGGGGGTTAGGTATAGACAGGGGGGGTGTATAGATTGGGGGTTAGGTATAGACGGGGGGGTAGATTGGGGGTTAGGTATAGATAGGGGGAAATGTCATGTAGTTATGTCTATATTTATAATGTATTCATGATTGTTTTGTGTATTTGTGTATTCTTTTGCAGGCGTGAGGACCCCTGCAGCAAGGGGTTAATGTAGGGACACTTCGGGGGTCCCGATGGTGACCCCCAGCATAGAGGGTGGTTAATTTTAGGTGCCGCGGCCGGGATTGCTAATAGTGTGCCGCGGGCCTCTTAAGGAGCAGCGGCGGGGAATTTAAAAGTTTTAAATGCAGCGGGAGCCTGATCCATGCCGATTTGGGACCCCCGCTGCAAGGGGTTAGTGTGAGGGGGCAGCAGGGGTCCCGATAGGGACCCCTGCAGCATGGGGATGTGTTTAAGGAGCAGGGGGGAGCATCACACGGCTGTCTCGGGCTGCTCCGAGGCAGCACGTATGTGATTTAGCATCCCTTGCTAGCACATTTTTGTGCCCGTAGGTATTCTTCCAAGGTGCGAGATTCACCTCATAGATTTAAGGCTGCGTGTTACTCTGTAGCTCTCTCAGAGCTTATTCTCAGCCATTTTTCAGAGTCATCTCGCAAAGCAGGCTGCGAGGGAAGTATTGGGGATTCGGTACTCGCAAACAGCAAAAAACTGCCTTTTGCGAGGTCCGAGGGAACTACGAGGGCTAATTTAATGAGGACCAAAATGTATTCCAGGCTGGATTATTTTCTTTTGGATAATCCAACCTTGGAAAAATCAAACCATATTGAAATTAATTTTAGGAGATCTGGAGAGGAAACAGATAAAAGAGGCTAGATCAATAGATGTATATATACTTAAAGATCTTGTATATAACAAGAAATTGGAACTAAAAAAACTCTTTGAAGTTAACAAAGGATTGGTAGACTCTGACACAATAGTGTGGAACACACACAAAGCTTTTGTCCGGGGCTTATTAACCTCATGGAATATCCATCTTAAAAATCAGAGGAGCCTATCGTTATTAGATCTCAATATCAAACTACCCAAGTGGAAATATCTAATAAAAATAATATAATTTAGGCTGATATAAGGGGAATAACATCAATTCGGACCCAAATAAGAAAAATTAACCAACAAGTGTTAGAAAAAGCACTATGAAAATTTCAAATTAAACATTAGCATTTTCTGATCAATCCTGGAAAACATTTAGCAAATACATTTTTTTAAAAAGCTACCTCTGAAGAGAATTGAAAAAATAAAAGATAAAATCGGGTTAACACATTACAAACCTAGGGATATAGGTAACACCTTTTATAAATATTATAAACAACTTTATAACATGGAAGAACAAACACATTTTATTAAACCTAACAGGGGAGAAATAAAAAAAAAATGAGACTATGAAACTACCTACATTTGAAATAGAATCTGCAATAAAACATGTAAAATCTAATAAAGCACCAGGCCCAGATAGCATAGCTCATATATATATATATATATATATATATATATATATATATATATATATATATATATATATCAAGCTTTTTGCCCCCATTTTTATAAATAAACTGAGCAAAACTTTTAATGAAATTAAAACTAAAGGCTATGCACCACCAGAGATGCTTGAAGTCATTATAATCACTATACCAAAAATAGGTAAGGATCCATCTAATTGTGCTAATTACAGGCCAATATTGTTGTCAAATTATATTCAAAAATCTTAGCCTCCAGATTAAATATTCTTCTACTAGATCTATTTAAGGTTTTTAAACATCTTGTCCCATGCCAAACAGCTTAAAATCCCCATGTTGGCCCTGTCATTAGACGCTGAAAAGGCATTTGACAGGGTCAACTAGGATTATAATAATGAGGTATTGCAGGTATTTGGTTTAGACCAGTTTGGTTCTCAGTCTATTAAATCCCTTTACGCTAACTCCTCTGCATCAGTGAAGGGATTAGTCTGAATCAATCTATTTAAAGTGACTAACGGGACACGTCAGGGTTGCCCACTCTCTCCACTTCTCTTTGCCATTGTCATGGAACCTTTGGCTAAAACTATAAGACTCGAAGAGGGCATCAAGGGAATACCGATAAAGAATCATATAAATAAGTTGATGCTGTTTGCTGATGATGACCTTTTGACTTTGGCCAATCCATTGAGATTGTTAGTTTTTTTGTATGATAAATTAGATGCATTAAGTAATGTTTCCTACTATAAGATCAATCTGGATAAAACAGAAATTTTGTGGTTAAACTTGACCTTTAAATTGAAAGAAATACTTATGGACCATCATAATTTTAATTGGCAAAAGAACAAAGTTAAATATTTGGGAATAAGATTCTCTACTAACCTTAATAAATTGTTAAAAATTATGAGATTCTGTAAGAGATTAAAAAAAGTATGTGCAGATGGGAAAATGTAAGACTATTATGGTTGGGCAGAATAGCAGTAGGGAAAATGACAATTCTACCTAAGATTATATTTCTGATGAGGATGCTCCCATTAGTTTTCCCAAAATTTATTATACACTCTCTTCAAACACAGATAGAAAAATGTATGTATTTAAATAAAAAAATTAGAACAAAATACATAATAATATGTAAAAAGTAAATTTAATAAGGGTGGGTTGGCAACACCAGATATAGAGGACTATTATGATGCAGTTTAAATGGCACAGACATTAGACCTATTGTTTTGTGATAATTCAGCTAAATGGAGAGACATAGAAATAGCACTCACTCAAATGATAGATATAGACAATTTTGTGTGGTATAACCCAGACCTAATAAAATTACCCAAACTCCCCTGGGTTACTAAAATTAATTTGAAATCATGGCTTAAAATTAACATGAAATGTAGGTTTATAGAGTTCCCCTCTCCAGCAACCCTGATTAGTTTCATCTTGAAGATTAATAGGATAGAGCCAAGTGACTATTGGGACAAATGGGGACTAATAAAGTTGAATGATCTCTATGATAAAAATGGATTTAAATCTTTTGAAGGTATATGTGCCAACTTTAATATACCTAGCTCTAAATGGCTTGAATATACCATTTTAAAAGAAAATATTAGTCCGAAATTTAACATAATCTGCAAAAAAAACGATGACCAATTTCCAGAAGACATGCTTAAATAAAAAAGGGAAAAAGATGAGTATTTCAGACTGTACACTATTTAAGAAAAAAAGCTCCCACTTGGTTAAATCCTATTATATAGAAAGTTGTGGAAAAGAATTTGATATGCATTGGGACAATTCAATATGGCTAAAAGCATTTGATGTAACTGCCAAAGCTGTAACCTGCACAACACTGAGAGAGACGCACTTTAAATTCTACAGAAAATATACCCGAAAATCTAATGGGAATTGTTGGAGGGGATGTACATTTCAAGGCACCCACAAACATATATGGTGGGATTATGCGATAGTAGATGATTTTTGGTCTATGTGTATGGAGAAAATAACATTTATTGTTAAAACTCCATTAAATAAAAATCCGGGACTGGTCTTCCCAGATTCCTTCAGAGAAAGTGAAAAATATTTGGTCTTTCAAATTTTGTTAATAATTAAGTTATTTATAGCTAAGTACTGGAAACAGCAAAATCTTCCTTCATGGAATGAAATACAGTGCCTTGCAAAAGTATTCACCCCCCTTGACTTTTTACCTATTTTGTTACATTACAGCCTTAAATTCAATGTTTTGTTAATCTGAATTTTATGTGATGGATCAGAACACAATAGTCTAAGTTGGTGATGTGAAATGAGACAAATATATACATAAAACTATTTTTTAGAAATAGAAAACAGAAAATTGGCATGTGTGTATGTATTCACCCCCTTTGTTATGAAGCCCCGTAAAAAGCTCTGGTGCAACCAATTACCTTCAGAAGTCACATAATTAGTTAAATCATGTCCACATGTGTGCAATTTAAGGGCCTCATTCTATTAACGGTCGTAGGAGATGCGTGGCCGCAAGGACCGGACGCAAGCTACGTCCGTATTCTATTCCCTTGCGGCAAAGGGCACCGGACGGTTTCCGGACGGCGCCCTGTTATCCCCCGCAAGGAAAGCCTTTGATCTTATACGGCCGCAAGAGTTTTGGGCGCAAGAAAGCCAAGGTCGCTATTTAAATGCTACGCAAACCCTTCCGTCAAAGCCATAATTAGCTAAAACCGAGCCACAGCTTACTTACACCAAAAAGGTCCCGCAAGGCTCTTACTTACAAATCGTAGCACTAATTAAGCAAATAGAGAAGCGATCATGTACTTTTCTTAAAAGTGAAAGTGATGTTTGGTCTTAGAATTAATAGCTCAACATTCTCCTACTCTCAAATCGGCAAATAAAGAAATTGAATTTCATGTTCAATCTTCATGTTCTATCATGCAAGCCTGCAGGGGTTTGAATAACGAGCTACGGGCTTGGTCATTGAAGCCCGTGGAACTTGGACAGATTTTAACCCTAAAATAAAAGATTATAATTTGGCGATGTGCAAGCTTGAGAATGTTTTGCTATTAATCCTCATGTCCACCAATGTGTCCCCCATCATTTACAGTGCTTTGCAGTGCTGGATTGAATATATATTGGCTTCTACGATGCTTTGAGTTTGCGGCCTTCAATCTCCGAACCCGTATGGGTTTTAACAACGACGAGCCCGCGGGACTTGGGACGGAAAATAAACTGAAATGAAATATTGGATTTGGGAGATGTGCAAGCTTGAGAGGGTGTTGCTATTAATCCTCATGTCCCCTATTATGTTGCCTATCATTTACAGTGCTTTACAGTGCTATCTTGAATTTATATTTGCATTTACAGTTTTCCGACTTTGCAGCCTTGAAACACGATTTACGGGCGCGAGGGAAATGCTTTCAGCAATTGCATAATTTGCGGTCAGCCATAAGGGGGACCTCCAAACAGCGCCGTTTATTTGAATAGCAGCGTAGCTGTAGCGCTACACAGGGCCGTAAGATGGCCGCAAGGAATCGCAGCATTGCGGACATTTTACGACCTTTAATAGAATGAGGCCCCAAGTGTCACATGATCTGTCATTACATATACACACCTTTTTTGAAAGGCCCCAGACGGTGCAACACCTAAGCAAGAGGCACCATTAACCGAAAACTGCCATAAAGACCTAGAACCTCTCTCCAAACAAGTAAGGGACAATGTTGTTGAGAAGTACAAGTCAGGGTTAGGTTATAAAGAAATATCTAAATCTTTGATGATCCCCAGGAGCACCATCAAATCTATCATAAGCAAATAGAAAGAACTTGGTACAACAGCAAACCTGCCAATAGACGGCCGCCCACCAAAACTCACGGACCGGGCAAGGAGGGCATTAATCAGAAAGGCAGCACAGAGACCTAAGAACTCTGGAGGAGCTGCAGAGTTCCACAGCAGAGACTAGAGTATCTGTACATAGGACGACAATAAGCCTTACGCTCCATAGAGTTGGGCTTTATGGCTGAGTGGCCAGAAGAAAGCCATTACTTTCAGCAAAAAACAAAATTGCACGTTTTAAGTTTGCGAAAAGGCATGTGGGAGACTCTCAAAATGTATGGAGGAAGGTGCTCTGGTCTGATGAGACTAAAATTGAACTTTCAGTCCATCAAAGAAAACTCTTTGTCTGGCGCAAACCCAACACATCACAGCAGCATCATGCTGTGGGGATGTTTTTTCAGCAGCCGGGACTGGGAAACTGGTCAGAGTTGAGGGAAAGATGGATGGTGCTAAATACAGGGATATTCTTGAGCAAAACCTGTACCACTCTGTGTGTGATTTGAGGCTAGGACGGAGGTTCACCTTCCTGCAGGACAATGACCCCAAACACACTGCTAAAGCAACACTTGAGTGGTTTAAGGGGAAACATGAAAATGTGTTGGAATGGTCTAGTCAAAGCCCAGACCTCAATCCAATAGAAAGTGGGTGGTCAGGCTTAAAGATTGCTGTTCACAAGCGCAAACCATCCAACTTGAAGGAGCTGGAGAAGTTTTGCAAGGAGGAATGGGCAAAAATCCCAGTGGTAAGATGTGGCAAGCTCATTGAGACTGATCGAAAGCGACTTGGAGCTGTGATTGCCGCAAAAGGTGGCTTTACAAAGTTTTTACTTTAGTGGAGTGAATAGTTATGCACATTGACTTTTCTTTCATTTTGTCAAATTTGTTGATTGCTTCACAATAAAAAAAATAAAAAGTTGTGGGCATGTTCTGTAAATTAAATTATGCAAATCCTTTAAACAATCCATGTTAATTCCAGGTTGTGAGGCAACAAAACATGAAAAATGCCAAGGGGGTTGAATACTTTTGCAAGGCACTGTAGTTATTAACATTGAAAGATCATACTTAATTGAAAGAGATATTGTCATCATAGATCAAGAGAACATAAATAAATCAATCTTGAAGAAATGGGAAAAAGTTTAGAAATGAAGAATGTTGAAGTTCCCTTGTCTCACTTGATTTGTTTTTTGTATTGTATATTTGTAAAACTTGGAAAGACATGATGTTATCTTGCTATAAAATATATGTTCTATTTTGATATCTTTGCAATAAAAAAGGAGAAAGAGGAAAACAATTTGCATGACAAAGTTATAGAAGTTATCTTTTATTTTATCTAAATATTATAGGGGACAGGTGATGCAAATTGCAGAATTTTATAGAATACAACAAATGTAACTTGCAGAGTTTAAAATTTCTGCTATAGTTTTACTGGCATATGTTCTATTGAGCCAATCTGATTACACAACTAGGCTTACAGTGGCAAAATAGAACCTTGTTTTTTTCTAATGCCAGCTCCCTGACTCCTCAAACAAGGAACAATAATGGGTAAGAATTATACCTTTTAAATGCATTGTTAATGTTTTCTCATTTAGAACAGACAATTTGGCCACTTATCTGCCTGAAGTCTACTCCTAAATCTACATCACAAAAATGTTTGTAGAACAGAAGGGTCTTGAAATCATCTTTTCTGGATCTTCTCTGTTTATAGCGAGAAGCTTATTAACAAGCCAATAAAAAATGTTAAAAGCTTATAGCTGCCAAAATGCTGGCATTCCACAGAGTAATACAATATGAAACGTATTCAATTAGTATCAATAAAAATATTCTAAATAATGAGCAGCTATGCCATTTTGCCAACAGCTATCTAGTTAACTGTGGATAAATTCAGATTATTTTCTGTTTTCATATTTACCTATCTTTGCTGCTCTATGACTATTATAAAGTTGGCACATGTTCTAGCAAGCCTAGGGTTCCTATTGCAAATGCTATTTTAAAGCTTGACTTTATTATTAACTTTTTATTAATTGCTCAATCATCATAAAACACAAATACACAAAAATCCACTTTTAATTAAAGGGATGTGGAACACTATTCTTTTTTTTCTGGCATTTAAAAGAACATATTTTACATTTTACCAAAGATCTGTTTTGCATGAAAAAATCTTGAGTAAGAAAATACAGCGGTACATTATCAAATACCTTCTTTCTGATGCAACAATGAAAACATGATTTCAATGTCCCTTTAATACTTACAATTTGGAATATATTCAATTATGCATTGCAAAATGATGGTTGTACTTTTCCCCCCAATCCCACAGCCACTATGCACCTCTTTAACCTTGTAACAAAAGATTAAGTACCCAGCCTACTATCAACCTCTCAACTAACCTGTCCTCTGGATCTTATTCCATCACAGCTTATCCATCCTCTCTACAACACTTATCCCTGCTCTCTCCATAAACACTGGCATGTTTCCATCATCTTTAAAACATGCCATAATTACCACCATTCTTAAGAAACCCTCATCTTATTCTGCATTTATCGCTCTATTTCTCTACTTCCCCAGGCTTCTAAACTGCTGGTCTACAATCACAATCCCAATTTATTTTCTCCAACTCCCTTCTTGACACCTTCCAATATGGCTTCTGCCTCAATACTCCACACAGACAGCTCTCACAAAAGTCACTAATGACTTGCTCACCTCCAAGTCAAATTGATCTCTCTGCTGCCTTTTATACAGTTGACCATCCTTTTCTATTCCAAATTCTCTGCTCTCTTGGCATCCGAGATACTGGTCTCTTTTGGTTCACATACAAAATCGAACATTTAGTGTCTCCTCTGTCACTTTTTTTTTCTCCTGGCCTGCTGTCTGCTGGCATAGCCCAAGGCTCAGTCCTAGGCCCCCTCTTCTTCTCCATCTATTCTTCCTCATTTGGTACCCTAATAAAATATTTTGGATTTCAGTAACATCTCTATGCACACAACACTCAAATCTACATCTCAGCACCAGATCTATCCCCTTTTCTTCCCCTCTATTCTCTCTTAAGCATATCCTCCTGGATCTCCACCCACCACTTCAAACTCAACATGTTTAAAACTGAACTCCAAATCTTCCCATAATCGACTACAGTATCATTTCCTAATATCTCTTTCACTGTTGACAATGCCAATGTCACCCCCCAGGCACGTTGTTTTGGGATTTTATTGAGACCTACCCTCAATTTCATTCCTCACATACATTCACTAACTAAATCTTGTCTTTTTCATCTAAAACACATCTGCAAATTGCATCACTACCTTACACAAGACACAACTAATATTCAAATACATTCTCTCATCATATTTAATTTCAATTACCGAAACTTGCTTCTTGCTGACCTGCCCACCACCCATTTATCCCCACCTCAATCCATAGTGAATGCCTCTGATAAACTCATCTACTATACCAGACGCTCAGTGTATACAGACCCCCATAAGTCTCCAGTTACCCCAATCAGTCCCAAAAGGGTCTATGAAGGGTCCTCCACTATTACCCCCAATAAACCACTAAATCTAAACTAACCCCCTCTCCCCTAACTTATAAACCCCTACCTACCTAACCCACTATTACCGCTCCCTACTAATTAGATAAAAATTAAAAAACCTAAGGTACACAAAATAAAAAAAAACTATGTACACAAAATAAAAAAGTACAATACAACCCCCCTCACTACAAAAAAAAAACATCACACCCCCCACTACAAAAAATAAAAAAAAATCACAAAAAACCCCACCACTACATAAAATAAAAAAAAATTACACACCTGCAAAGGAAAAGACATACAAAAATACACATAACATTACAGTCATAAATACGTTATAAATATACACCAAACTACAATACATTTCCCCCTATCTATACCTAACCCCCAATCTGAACATCACCCCCTATCTATACTTAACCCCCAATCTAAACATCACCCCTATCTATACCTAACCCCCAATCTAAACATCACCCCTTACCTATACCTAACCCCCAATCTAAACATCACTTCCAATCTATACCTAACCCCCAATCTAAACATCACCCCTATCTATCCCTAACCCCCAATCTAAATATCACCCCCTATCTATAACTAACCCCCAATTTAAATATCACCCCCTATATATACCTAACCCCCTAAATCTAAGCTAAAATAGAATAAATAAAACCACTTACCTTTGCAGATGTCCCTTCTGATCGCACCACCTAGGAAAAAAAGAAACATCAGAATTTTGGAAAAATAAACATGACATAGAATTAATAAACATTACAAATACAGTATTAAACTTACCTTTCCAGCATGTCCCCGTCCATCTTCTTCTGTTCTCCGGCTCGGCCCCTTTAAAAAAGATACATTACATTAGTTACACATACATCAAACACAACAAATAAATAAAATATAAACATTATAAATTGAAAACTTACCTGTCCCTGATGTCTCTGGCCTTCTTCTCTTCTGCCCTGGCTGGGCCCTTGCTGAAACCGCACTTTAAAAAAAACAAGAAAAAAAATCTAACTGAGCTTCCCGACGCTAATGAGGCCTCCATAGCCTCTTCCGGTAGGAAATTGGCAATGGCGCTTTCCGATTGTCAGAAAAGGATGTCAATCACATTTCAGCCAATCAGAAGGCGCCAAGGTGTTAGCCAATCAGGATGGGATACACCTCTATATCCCATTCTGATTGGCTGAAGGAACGTTAATTTTTTTTACCCCGAGTCCTTTCAGGACCTTTGTGATCCTTTAAGGACCCGTGAGGCGGGAAATTAGAAATGCAGCGGGGTCACGATCAGTGCCGATCGGAGACCCCCGCTGCAAAGGGGTATTGTGGGTGGGCTACGGGGGTCCCTATGGACCCCTGCAGCAAGCAGGTATTGTTGGTACACTTTGGGGGTCCCAATGGGACCCCCAGCATAGAGGGGGGTTAATTTTAAGCGTCGGGAGGGTAATTGGAGTACCCCCACAGCAGGGCTTATATGTAGGACTGCCGCAGAGGTCCCGTTCAGGACCCCCGCGGAATTTGATGAGGTGGGGGAGCCTGTGAGATCATCTCGCAGGCTGTCAGTCCTCAAGTAGATTTTCTCCGTATTGACACGGACGGCCCTGCTGCGTAGCTCACATGTTGCTCGCAGCAGGGCTAATTTAATAGCGTCAAAACTTTTAAAACTTTGCAGTACGTAGGGTTTAAGTAGAAATCTTCGTATCTACAAGGCTGGAATTTAATAAGGCTGTTAGATTGTAAGTTTGCAGGTTTTCACTTTTGCTAAATGCTTTAGGAAAAACACTATGCACACTAGATTCTAAGCTCAAAGACAGGACCCTCCATTATTTGCAGTGTGTTAATATTGTGTTTGCTTTGAACTTAACCCATGTATAGTTCTACAGAATATGTTGGCGGTGTTTTAAAAAAACACCAGACATGGAACTATTAGGACTTCAATAGACATGATTAAATAAATAAAGTTTTTTAACTTGACGCTAAACGCCTGCATTAAAAAAAAATTAAGAACTGGAATTAATAACTGGTCCAATATTTTATGAAGTTTAAAATACCAAACAACCTTTTGAATTAATACCTATTATATGCATGTATGTGCAGTTCAGTCCATTTCATAAATTTTAGTACTATCTGTACCCAGTTTATTATTCTTAATAAGAAGTAAAATAATGGCTAAAATATATATATATATATATATATATATATATATATATATATGTATGTTTCACTTTGTTAATATATGGTTCCCCATTTTAAATGTTTCTAACCTAAATTTTTTGCTACTTAAATTTTAGTGTTATAAGCCCTTATCCTGTATCTCAAAGATAGCTCAAATCATAAGTTGTGTTCTCAGTTTTAACATCAGACGTTGCAGAAGACTGTTTCTATAAGTTATACATTTTACGAATGGCTTTTCCTGTGTCAGGGGTGGCCAGGGTCACCTAGTGGATGTTCAGAGATGAAACTCTATATCTGATCTCAGAGGTGTACCAGACTTGACTGTAGGAACTTGACTTGGCAATGGAACCAAACTTGGCAATAGCCAAACTTGGTATTGGAACTTCTCTTGTCCTGGCATGGCATGGTCACAGACAGATACTTTTTCTGTCTCTTGGCATGGCTTGGTAGCAGACATACTCTTTCTGTATCTCTTGGTCAGGCTTATCCTACAGGAGTTGCAAAGTTATGAAAGCAGTCTACATCTAAGGTGGCACTCCAACAACAGGCAGTATGCAGTGCAGAATATAAAGGCCTTGGAACTCACTGATTGCCTGATAAACGGAGGAGTAATGCCACATGGTGCAACTCCAAGAAGTGACACCTGCACAGCACCAAACCAGCAGCTGAAGCAGACCTTCCAGAACACCAACATCACACAAATATGGAAGGATCTGGAAGCTGCTCACTACATGCAGATGCAAATGCAAGCTCACACGGCCTAGGCCTACCCTGAGCCCTTATCAGCATGTGTGTAAGGCCAGGCCCAGGTTCAGAATTTTTCTGTGCCCATCCCAATATACGGTCATATTAGGTACTCTTCCTGACAGCCTACTTCTAGAAGACCCTACTGACATGTTGGGTATGAATTTGTCAGATGTAATGGGACTAGCCCTCAGAATGTAAGGCTTATATACCCTGACAAATTGGGCCAAAATATACATAATTCATTTTTTTTTGAGTAAATGTTAAAATATACAACCATATTTAAAAGAAGTGTATACAGAAGATGTGAGCGTAAAAACATATACAATAATTTGATTGTAAATACAAAGTTCTCAAATAAGCAAAATACAATTGTTTGGATACTAGAGTGACAGGACTAATTTCCATTTTTTTGTTTTTAAATAGATACCATAAAATCTTGTTAAATAAACATTGTTAAACAATTTAACCTGTAAAACGCGGGTTAAAGAGAAAAACATGGTGATAGAATTATCTATAGAAGCTTGGGAAGGGGAATGATAAGATGAAAATATTTATTTGAAGTAAATAAAATGGACCTTAATTTTGATTAGCCTCTATTGTTCTAGAGTACACATTTTTCCTCATAATGAAGTAAGCAGTTATCAAGTATCAATTATGTACATATAAAATGGCTTAATGGATGATTTCCAGATTGCATATATAAGCATATAATATATTTTTTTACATTTTCTGAAGAGGTCATATTTTAAAAATCACAGTACATTGAAAATCGTTTTTTCTGATCTTTACTAATTGAACATCATTAAAGATGGACAATTAGTTACCCTTTACCTTTCCGAAAACACTGTTACACATGGAAGTTCAGTGTGCCTTTAATGGAGTTAATGGAATAAGTATACATTTATCTCACGTTGCAAAAATTAACCAGTTAGATAATCAAATATCCATATTTCATGTACTCATTTAGAGCATCACGATCTATATGTATTTCAAAATACATGCAATATTTTTGATTATATTAATTAGAATTCATTGCCACCTTGTGGAAAAGTCATGCATAGCAGTACAATTTTATTCTGCAGCAGTTGAAGTTATGTGTACACCCTTTTCAAAAGTATGCTGATATTACATTTCGGTAACATTATGTTTATTTTTGACCAAAACAGGTGATTACATGACAAGGCTTTGCTTATACCAATAAGTTAACTTGCACATCTTGTGCGTGTAAGGCTTAGACTACCCCTGTACATCAACATAAACCTATATATATATTGTATATATTGTCTGATAGATTTTCCCTACTAAAGTTCTTTAGTATATCTAAAAACATGATTTTTTTTTAAATTTGCAAAAAGAATGATACAAATTTCTCCTTTCTTTCTTTTCTCCCTCATCCCTTCTCGGCATACTCCACTCTTTCTGCCTACCACATATTACCCACTCCCCCATCTCTCCTGCTCTTTCCCACCATCCCCACCCCTATTCTGCCCTCAATTCTCACACTCCTCCCCATAACATATCCCTTTTTTCTGTTGCCCTCACGTCTCCCATTTGTCTTCCCTCTCTTCTCTGTCTCCCCCTCGTCACTTGTCTTTCCGTTCTCTTCTCCTCACCCCCTTTCCTTTCTTTCTGTTTCTCCTCCCCTTATTTACCTCCTCATCCCCATTACAGTATATACTATTCTAATTAGCCGTCCTTATCCCCACCTCTCCTTCCCTCCCCACCTCTCTCCTCCCCTCATCTTCCCCTTCCAACAACTTCCCTCATCACTTCTCCTTTCTTCAGCATTTGAAATCCCAATCATCTCTGCATTATCCCCCTCTCACTCTCATAATCCCCTATTTCATCACCCCTCGCTCTTCTTCTTCCTCTCTCCCCTCTCCCTTACCTCCATCTCCCTCTACCCTCAACCCTTACCCTCTATCTCCCCTCATCACACTCACCTTCATCTCTCCCTTCCGCTCTCACCTCATGCTTAACTCTATCTTCAATTTTTTTCCCCTTCCTCCCTTATCTCCCCTCATCTCCCTTTAATTCCACATCCTCTCAACCCTCATTCCTGACCTCTCCTCTCCCTCCCCTTATCTCTAATCCCTATAGTAGTCTGCATATAATATATATACATTACATGTACCTGTTATTTATATGTATACTTATAAATTATGTAAATGTAATTAGTCTTTATTAGTGGATGTGCTGTACAGTAATTACACTGTATTTATTTAATCTTTTTCAATGGCTCTAAAAATGTGTATCAAGTGTATCTTGTAATTTAGGGTATTTTTACTATATAGGTTGCAGTATAGTGGTTATCAGTTATGGGGGTTTATTGACGGTTTTCAAATATACACAAAATATTTGTGTAATAAAGAGAAGTAAGGTAGCCTGGCAGGCAAATATCATAACCAAGTGCAGAAAGCTTTCTTGTGTTCCTGTTCCCTCCACGAAACTGAGGTGTTTTTTGTATGGCAGTTAATATTAGCAACAAGTCTCTAATATTTGATCAAGTGAGCAGCAGTTCCATTAAAATGACAATCTCAAAATAGCTCATCTTAACTACTTGTGTATGTTCCATAAATCTCTTATTAACCATCTGCTTCCCATTACTGCAAGGATTAAAAACTTTACTGAAAACTTGTCCTGATATGTTGATTTTTTTATTTACAAAATGTGTTATCATTTCCAGCATTCACTAATTTGTTCTCATGATTTTGGGAGTGCTAACATATTTGGAATGATGCATCTCTGTAGACAATTCTGGTGCTCTATAGTATGTGTCTTGACAATATCTTCATTATTTAAAGAGCTATTCATTAGAATATTTTGGGCTTGACGTTTAAACAAATATTTTTGGATCTGTATTGAGAAATATTCCATTTGGTCAATTTATACATTTGAGAGCATTAAAAATGAAGTGTAAGTTCAACAATCAGAAACTTTAATTAATACATTTTTGAATAATTTGAATACAACAACAATTTTATTGACCAAAAAAGGAAAAAAGTATAGAGATAATTAGGAAAGTGGGAATGTAAATAACAACAAAAAAATAATTTGAGGGTTCATCTGTTCTATTCCCTTTAATGATGCAGCTCTAAGAATAATAAGATATTCTATAAATATTGGGGAATCTTGACTAAGGAGCCTATATTAGGTCCTACATTGTCATAAAAATGTAAGATTGTTTAAAAAATGTTTAACTCCCAGTAAATTGAAGAGTTCGATAAAAAAAAAATGTACAGTTGAATTTTGGTATACAAATTTTTGTTATGACCCTAAAAGTGATTTGCATTGTAAACACACATAGTTATATAGTAATTGAGGGTGAAAAAATACTTTTAGAACATCAAGTTTAATCCTTTAGTATCCCCTCTGACCCTTGCAATATGTTGTTTTAGTTGTTAATTGATCCACAAGAAGGAAAATAGAAAAGCACCTTATTGAAACATTGTTCTCCGAACCGGATCAATGGGGCTTGAGCTAGAGCGCCAACCCTACCCAGTGGCGTAGCTAGATCATTTGATGCTAGGGGCTACCCCTGACTTTGCCGCTTCCCAACATCGCCCCCATCCAACTCCGCCTGCATGCGCCCAACTCCACCCCCCTGAAAAAAATTAGCAACACCCTCTCCTTCACACACACTCTCTCTCCTTCACACACACTGTCTCTCTATCTCTTCTTCACACACATACTCTCTCTCTCCTTCACACACACTCTCTCTATCTCTCTCCTTCAAACACACACACACGCTCTCTCTCCTTCACACACTCTCTCTCCTTCACACACACTCTCTCTCTCCTCCACACACACTCTCTCCTCCACCCACTCTTTCTTTCTCTTCTTCACACACACACACACACTCTCTCTCTCTCCTTCCCACACACACACTCACTCTCTCCTTCACGCACACTCTCTCTCTCCTTCACACATACTCTCTCTCCTTTACACACACACACTCTCTATCTCTCTCCTTCACATACACACTCTCTCTCCTTCACACACACACTCTCTCCTTCTCACACACACACTCTCTCTCTTCTTTACACACACTCTCTCTCTCCTTCACACACACTCTCTCTCCTTTACAAACACACACTCTCTCTTTCTCCTTCACACACACACTCTATCTCTCCTTCACACACACACACAATCCCTATCTCCTTCACACACACACCCTCTCGATCTCTCCTACACACACATACTTTCTCCTTCACATAAACACACACACTCCCTCTCTCCTTCACACATACTCCCTCTCTCCTTCACACACACACTCTCTCTATCTGTCTCTCTCCTTCTCTGTCTCCCCTCTCCCTCTTTGCCCCCCCCCCTCTTTTTCTCTCCCCACTCTCTCTGGCCTGTCTCTTACCTCCATGCTGCTGCTGCTCCTCACATCCCCGGTCTGGTGGCTCCTCCTCCAGATGGCTCCTCGTCTTCCCTGCAGGCAGAGGAGAGAGCTGGGATCCATGCAGGCAAATCAGAAATAAGGGGGGTGGAGAGGCACAGGGGCACATATTCTGAAGTGCATACCACTTATACTTTCCCCCAATGAAGAGTCAAAACTTCTAATTGTGGTCCCTAAGAGGGCATAGACTTTTTTTATATTTATCTTTTTTTAGACAAAAATAAACAAATTGCATATAATTCTCAATTATATCACAAAATCTGAAAAATACATTTATACTTTACCAAATACAACTATGTTTCACCATGTGACTAGGAACAAAGATGGCTGAAAACCTCCTTCCTTTGTCTCAAAAGAGTTTCACTTTCCTTTGTCTTTGTGTGTAAGTAAGTCAATAAGATGTAAATGAATCACAGGAAGTATCTTAAGAGTATCTGGAAGTACATGCAGTGTCTTGGAAAATAATAAATTGGAGGTCCTTGCCATAAGTTTTTTCCTTGTTCTATGAAATATATTTAGGGAAACAACTCCACATTCCACTTATTTTGTTATTGGTACCAATATGTACCAAGACCGCTGGGTCATTTCCAGCCCCTTCCAATACATTATCTGCCATACGGCAACATGCTGAACCCGAGAATTCAGGAGGCAGAAAGCAAATTGTTTGGTTGCTTGGATATGGGCGACAAATCACCTGGTCTACCTTCCTAATGAGAGTGTATCCTACCACCATAACCTGTCTGTCATTCTGCTAATCTGCCCACCCTCTTCTCCAGTGGAACTGTTCTCCCTGTTGTTAGGAGAACATCTCTGTCTGGCATTGTCATTTCTGAATGGACATCCCCAACAGATTCACTCAATCTGGCAAATATGTTGCCAACTAGCTGGTCTGCCTGCTTCTCCTGTTTCTTCTGCTTCCCCTTGTAATTGTATCCTAGCTATCATCATCACTAGCCCCAGCTCCATCTCCCCAAGCTAGACCCAGCTACATTGTGCTCAGTAAGCACTAACTCCTTTTCCAGAGAAGCAATATCAGTAAGTGCTTCAATTCTCCTCTCCAATTTGATCTTCAAGAGAGGCAACATGCTCACACTTGCCACAGAGGTATGAACCCTAGAACAGCAACTCTAGCAGTGCATATATTTGGTGAAGTTGCCTCCGAACTCTTGCGGACGTGAAAGATCAAAAGCTTCAACCGCACGGATTTCAAGGCCAGAACCCGTAACCCGTTTGTAGCGAGCAAAAAAAACGCCAATTGAATAGCAAAATAACCTCCTCCATTATGGGCTACTGTAAGTTACAATTGCTCAATCGAATTGGGCTCATGGTGTCTGTAAAGTTCTTTCAAACTACAAAACATGCTTCCTTTTGAACTATGCTTGAACCCACGGGCCTTAAGCTGCAATGAGCTTCTAAGGGGCTCATTGCGAGGCCCGTAGGACTTAGGACCGAAGCCTGCAGATGTAACTGCGGGCCTCACAACAATTCCAAATTTAACAGCTGAACTACAGAACTGGAAAGACCAGAAAAAAATAACAAATATGCCTCAAATCAACTTAAACACTCACACACAGCACAGGGGGAGAGCCAGGGAGCCTGTGAATGAGGTTGCAAGTTAATTTGAGGCACATTTAGCGTTGAGAAATAAAATGGTGACTGAAAAACGTAACAGAATGAAAACGAGGCCAAAGGCAGTAAAATAGAGCCTGAAGCCAGTAACACTTAACGCAAGACAGTAACACTTAACCCAAGCCACTAACATTTAATCCAGGCCAGTAACACTTATTCCATGTCAGTAACACTCAATGTGAGGCCCCTAAACTACACGAGAGGGGGAGGCTCGCCATGAGCACCGAAGATGATCATTGCAAAGCACTAAAGTTGCGGGTTGGACAACGCCTGCAATGAGAGCCAAGGCCCATAAAGTAGACGGAAGGAGAGGCTTGCGATGAACGCCGAAGGTGTGGCAAACAGCATTAGTACATGGGGGGAGAGGCTTACGATGAGCGCCGAAGGTGCTCAATCGTGAAGCATGTAAAGTACACAGGGGGAGACGCTTGTGAATAGCGCCGAAGGTGTTCATTGCAAAGCAGGAAAGTTGCGTCTTTAGGGGCGAAGCCATCGCGAGGCCCGTAAAGTACGTGGGGGGACAGGCTTGCATAAGCGTCAAAAGCGCTCATTGAAAGCCTCTCCCCCTCCCACGTATTTTTGACGGGCAAGTTGCTAGTATATATATATATAAAATATTGGTCAAAGCTCTAATGGAGAAGATATACTGCTCGTTAGCCAGTGGCCAAATCTGGCAATGCATCATTACATTTAATGATTTGGTTTTATTTCCAATTATAAACTAAATGTTGAAATGTTGAAAATCTGAAATTCTGACAATTAATCTCCCTAATAAAATCAGGGAAGATCTGGAGATAAAATTTCCATAGAACTGGCATTCGAACTCATTCAATCATCTGGGAATTACATTCTGTGAAGACATCAGTAAGATGCCTTCTATTAACTTAGGCAAAGTGTTTTGCAAATGTGACAAATCTATAAAAGCTTGGAGTGGTATTTGTTTGTCTTTTTCAGGTAGAGTGGCCAGCATTAAAATGGTCATTTTGCTGAGTATTAATTATATTTTACAATCGATCCCTATTTCCTTTCCAACGGTTTGGATCACACATTTTCAAATTTGAATTCTCAAATTTATACATTCTGGTAAATATATACAGCCTTATTAAATTGTGATTCTGCCAATTGAATAGGGCTCTATAAAAGCACAGAGCATACTTTTTTACAGAAGCTTTTAGTTAGTAAACTTCTATCCAAAATCAAGGTCTTCGCAAACTAAAAACTTCCGTAAAAAAATATGCTCTGTGCTTAAATAGAGCCCTATTCAATTGGCCGAATCGCAATTTAATAAGGCTGATGAAGTTGAAAAGGTCAATTATGGTCAAAAAAATTAGTAATGGTGGTATCGGTTATCTAGTGATTAAACTTTATTATGATGCCATTAGTTTATCACATGTCCTGAAATGGCTTGATCATAACAATAAGTACCCATGGCAACAAATTGAAAGTTCACTTATTATGAATCATGATTTGAATTTGTTGCTTTTTTTTTTTTTCTTTCCTGTTAAATATTTAAGTTCATATATAGTTCAATTCAAGATCAATTTATATTATTGGCAACGTATTAATAAAAAACAAGTATAGTTTACTAACCCCAATTTCTACTTTTATCAACATAGTACAAACTAGCATTAAACCTATTTTTTTTAAAAACAATTTACAGACACTTTGTGAATTTTTCTTAGCTTCTCTCTTTCCTTCAATTTAAAAATAAACTTGGTATGTCAAACATTTGTTGGCTAACATACGAACAAATGAAATGATGGGTAGATAAACAGGCAATAAAGGTTTTAGTATACAATTGAACTTAGTTGAATTACTTATTCAAAAAATGGACTTCTCCCATCTTGTATCTAAGTGTTTCCATATTAAACGATTTAACATTGAAAAAACTAAGTCTGCTCCTTTGATGGTGTGGGAGCAAGACTTCTCCAACTCAATTCCTTTTTGTAATTAGGAAAAAGCTTTCAGAGCTACTAATACATTTCTAAAGAATGCCTCCCAAAGGGAAGTATACGTCAAGTGTTTAAATAGATGGTATATAATCCCTCTCAAAGTATATAAAATTTCCCATGACATCAAAGATAAATTCTGTTGGAGAAATTGTGGTGGTATTGGTAATCAACTTCACATATGGTGGGAGTGCCCTTTTATTAATTCTCTATGGTTTGAGTGTTTTGAATGTATTTCTACTACGTTGAAAAAAATCATTCTTCTTACTCCAGATGGTTGTTTATTTAAAAAAAAATGTATGAACTTAAAACAAGAGAATTTGCATTTATTATTCAGATCTGTACTACGGTCAAATCTGCCATTATCAGTAGATGGAAACAATCCAACCCTCCTAGTTGGACTGGGATTTTACAAAAAAAATAATTATATCAGAGACTTGGAAAATCTCTACGAATCTGGTAGAATTATTACTCAACACAAATCTAAATGGTTGGTTTGGGATTCTATTGTGGAACCTTGAATTTTGTAAACAATTCTACTCTTGATGGGACCTTTTTTTAGGAACTAACATAGGGTATGAATGGGATATGAATGAGGTTATATCTGTTTTTTCTTTGTTTATTGTTTAAAAGAAAAAAAAAAAAAAGAAAAGAAAATGATAGTGTTTTGATGTATTGTTGTTTCATGCATATTTGTTATATATTTGTTAATAATTATCCGGCATAGCCTTGTCTGTCTGTTTTTTTGTATTATTACTATTTGGAAAATAAAATAATAATACAAAAAAAAAAGCTAAATGAATTAGATGCAATTATATAATCTTTATCCAACAAAGCTGGTGGATCATGTCACCAATGAACACCTTCTAAAATAGCTACTGACTATGAGACACAAATTGATGTAGCAGGCCCAAGTTTTAATAACAGTTTGCTCTGACTGGATGAGCTTATATTACACATATATTCCACATGGATGTTCGAAAAATATATATGCCACCCTTAGATCAACATACAAGTAGAATAACATTCACTAGCTGCATATCCCTGTTGGTTGTGTTGAGAATGAATGTATTATAGTGATGAAAAAAGTAACAACTTCACTTTAAATGCTAAGTGGAAATTCCCATAGGATAAAGAGAGAGAGAGAGAATCTATACATAAATTCATATAGATTGCTATTAAAATGGACAAAGGTTCCTGAAACTCTTATTTTAATGAAAAGATTATAAATCTTGTCAAAATATTTTCTACCAAGGAAATGAAGAAATTTAGTACTAAGGTACCAACAGCAATGTACCTGCAAAGAGATCACTACTATGAGCATCAACAAACATACAGCCTTATTAAATTGCGATTTGGTACATTGAAAAGGGCTTTATATAAGCACATAGCATATTTATTTTACAGAAGTTTTTAGTTAGTGAAGACCTTGCTTTTGGATAGAAGTTCACTAACTAAAAATGTCTGTGAAAGAAATATGCTGTGTGCTTATATAGAGCTCTTTTCAATGGGCCAAATTGAAATTTAATAAGGCTGCTAATTACCATCCTGTAATATAAAAGTAATTGTTAATTCTAAATAAATAGTCTTAAGTATTCATATAAAAATGTACTAGTCAAATATACATTTTGTAATAACTTTAACTGTGTGGCTCAGCCCATATGGTTTGTCTAAAATGTCAACAGCAGTATGAATAGCTTTGCTAAGGATATTAATGAAGAAAAATAACTTTGGAAAAAGAAATAAATCATGGGAAAGGAAATCTGCAAATACATACTATTACCTACATTTTACCACTAGAGGTCAGGCTGCTCTTTATTTATAATTCAAATAAAACTAGTACATTTATCTGCAGTTAAATTAAATGACGTGGTTTATAATCTAACAAAGTTATGGGAAAATAGCTGAGGTTTTCTCTAAAAGCTGAACAAGTACATATACTTCTACAATTTACACCAATTAGTACATTGATTTGTACAATTCAATGTGCTTTGGTGCTATCCTAACTGTAACTTGCAATGTAAATAAATGAAACCAATGCCAGATAAGTTCCCAATACTTCCAACAATGTCAAATTAGTAAAATAAGCAAGATTTTCATCAGGTGTAATTATTCCATTAAACCTGAAACATATTAATCAAGAGGAACAATAAATATTTCCCAGTTCCTTAAAGGGCCACTTTAATGGCAGGATCTAGGGAGTTGTGTGGCATTTCCTGTCACAGTTTGAAAGACAGATGGAGCTCCAACCCAATATGGTAGGAAAATAAGGAATTTTCAGTATAAAGTTTCTCACAAAAGATCAACTTTCACTTTTAAATCACAATACATAGAAAAGCTGTTAATACTGATCTTGGATCTATCCCATTGTAAATTCGCCAGCACTGACAGCTGCAGTGCCAGCAAGTAGCCGCTAGATAGCGCTGTGGATATTTTGCAGCACTGCTGATATTTCACACAAGTTGTAACCTTAGAAGGTTACCCTAACCCTCACTGTAACCCTCACCCTAACCCTCACTGTAACCCTGAAAGTTTACCTAACCCTACTCTATGGTATGGGCACTGAAAATTGGCAGCACCATCTAGCTGTTGGTGGGCGGCACTGCTGCTGCCACTGCTGGTGAATTTTTGGTGAATTTGAAGAGGGAAAGGACCCTGATCTTTACTCAGTTACATTTTCTTTGTTTTATATGAATGTTTACTTAGGTGCCTTTTTTTTGTATCCTACCCAATGTAATTACAATAAAATGTTCACTTACTTCTAAGAAGCCCCCTCAATAAGACATCCTTAACTTCTGATACCTCCCTTTCTTCCTTTTCTCTCTCATGAAGTGTTTATATGTTTAACACCTGTGACCTAAAGAAACATTCACAAGGAGGGGCTTCATACTGTTGATGTCTCATAATGCTCAGAAACACATCATGTCACTTCTTGCAGCAGAGCAGTATGAGACACTGATAGTATGAAGCCTTCCATGTAATTGTGGCTTTAGGTCACAACTGTGAAATATGGCACCTTTCCCGAGAGAGAACTGGGAGACTTCAGAATGTGAACAATGTTTAATCTGGGGTTTTTTATATGACAATTAAAATTAGTCACCTACCTTAAAAGTTTCTATAAAGCAAAACGTTTTCCTTAAGAGTCCTTTAATATTTAATTTGTTGTGTTCTTATGATGTATTTTCTTCTGCATAGAAATGGTGTTGAACTTTTTTTTAAACATATGAATACATTTATAGACTGTAAATATGTTTTGTTGATGTAAAATTGAGTTAATTTCTCCATGTTTAGAAGAAAATGTAACACTTGTTTTTTAAAAATGAAGTATTTTAGCAAACATGTCTTCAACAAAATATGTAGTGATACTTAAGCTCTTAATGTACAAAATAGCCTGATGCCGTGTACAAACATCATTTTAAGTATACATAAGTAATTTGTGACATATATGCCACTAGAGGTCAGTCTGTTGTTTATTTATGATATGTTTACTCAGACTTTTCTTTTGTAGGTCATAGTATTTGGAATATATGTATATGAAAGTTAACAAAAAGCACAAAACTGCTTAGTTTCACAAAATAATGTCAAATAAAGACAGCATAAAAGCTATGTTTAATATTTTAAACACTTTGTTTACAAGAGGAAGTTTGCAATCAGAATGGCCTTCACATGCCAAACTTAACTGGTTAGCATAAGAGTAAGAGAAGCTCTCCACCATTCAGAGCACAGACAACAAATACATTTGTAAGCTCATCTGCATGTCTAAAAGGCGGGGACATGTAAATGAGAAGATATCGTCTTTTAGACATGCAGATGAGCTTACAAATTTATTTGTTGTCTATACTTATCACATATATAGTTGTGAGCAGAAAAATGTTGGTAACTCAATGTTAAATTTAAGCAGCCTGATTGGCTATTGTTGTCGGCGGCGGCGGCGTGATTGGTTGCTAGGTTTACAGCTTGCTCTGTGATTGGCTGCGCAGTTGCCTCGACAGCAGGGGTGAGTTAGTGTTGTGTAACAGTATGGAGAGTTTGGAAGGTGCAGCCTCAGCAGTCCGGAGGCTCCGGTACATTAACCCGACAGAAACCAGGTAGGAGAATGGGCAGGCGAGTCAGGAATACCGGGAGCAGAGTGGGAAGGAGGGCAAGCACCGAGCACGAGGGGTTCCCGTCAGGACGCCGCCGAGCGCTGCCTCCCTGCTCATTTCCTCTGTGATCGATAACGTGTGGCTGTGTTTTCACAGCCTGTACTCAGCAGTGAAGCTCAAGCTGCTGCTGGGGATGTTACACCTCCCGCACCATGCATGAGGTGAGATCGGCTCCCTCCCACAACCTCCTCATGGTGACCCCGTGTGCTGAGGGGACAGGAGCTGCAGAGTGGCCCACTTATCCCCAACACACACATTCCCAGCACACACCTACTCACCTCTCATCCCCAACACGCACACACCTACTCACCTCTCATCACCAACACGCACACACCTACTCACCCTCATCCCCAACACGCACACACCTACTCACCCTCATCCCCAACATGCACACATACTCATTTACTACACAAACTCACATGTACACTCATCTATGACATCTGGCACACTCATCACAAAAACACACCACTCATCCTCATCCCCAAGGCACACATGCGGAGTCATCTCCAACCTACGTGCACACTCATTAACAAATCATATATGGACAATTACCCCTACACATACATTCCTCATAACATACACACTCATCCACAAAATACAGACACACTTATTAACACAACAGACACAGGGGAGGGGGAAGGGGAGACATGGGAGAGGGGGGAGAGACACAGGGGGGAAGAGACACAGGAGAGGGAGAGGGGGAGATACACAGGGGAGGGAGAGGGGTGGAAAGAGACACAGGGGAGAGAGAGGAGGGAAGAGAGACACAGGGAAGGGAGAGGAGGGGGGAGAGACACAGGGGAGGGAGAGGATGGAAGAGAGACGGGAGGGAGAGTGGGGGAAAAGAGACACAAATGAGGTAGAGGGGGGGGAGACACATTGGAGGGAGAGGGAGGAAGGAGACACAGGGGAGGGAGAGGAGGGAGAGACAAAGGGGAGGGAGAGAGGAGGAAGAGGAGGGGGAGAGACACAGGGGAGGGAGATGGGGGAAACACAGGGGAGGGAGGGGAGACACAGGGGAGGGGGGAGAGACACAGGGGAGGGATGTGGGAAAGAGACACAGGGGAAGGAGAGGGGGGAAAGAGACACAGGGGAGGGAGAGAAATTTGAGGGGGGAAAGGCTTGCAATGAGGGTCTCCTGTCAAGTAGAGGTGGGAAAGGTAGAGGGAGGGACAGGGGGGAAGAGACACAGGGAAGGGAGTAGAGGGGGGGAGCTTGCATTGAGCACCTCCCATCAAGTAATGGGGGGAGAGGCTGAGGGGGGGAAAGGCTTGCAATGTGTTGCAAACAGCAATGCTAGGCTTAAAATTTTATTGCTGTCATATTTGATGGGCAAGTCGCTAGTTATATATATATATATCTCAGCCTTTCCAATGTTGGACTGTGTTTCAGGGGTGTGCTTCAGGCTAAGTTGTGTGTTATTATTGTGTAACATGTCTTGCACTCCCTCAAGACATTTAGTATGCATAGTTATGAAAATATATATTTAATAAAGCTATGTGGTTGCAACATGTATGATATATATATATATATATATATATATATATATATATATATATACACATATATAGTAACTTGCCTGTCATAAATGACTGTATCATAGAATGTCATCTTGAATTATCTGGGCTGTCTCTCTCTGTGCGGTCTCTCTCTCTCTGTTATGTGGTAAGTATGCTCTCTCTCTCTCTCTCTCTCTGTTGTCTGTATGCTGTATATCTCTCTGTGTGTGCTCTCTCTCTCCTCTTTCTCTCTGTGCTGTCTGTGCACTCACACTATCTCTGTGCACTCTCTCTGTGTGCACTCTCTATTTGTGTGATCTCTCTCTGTGCGCTCTCTGTCTGTGCCCACCATCTCTCTATCCTGTGTCTCTCCCTCTCTGTCTCCCCCTCTCTGTGTCCTGTGTATGTCTCTCTCTCTCTGTCCTGTGTGTGTGTCTGCTCTCTCTCTCTCACTCTCTCTCTGTCTCTCCCTCTCAATTCTGCATGTGTCTCTCTCTGTCTTGTGTGTGTGTGTGTCTCTCTCTGTCCCGTGTCTGTCTATCTGTCTCTCTCTCTCTCTCTCTCTCTCTCTCTCTCTCTCTCTCTCTCCCTCTCTCCCTCCCCCTCTCCCTCTCTCCCTCCTGTTTCTCTCTCTTTCGTATTTCTCTCTGCACTCTGTCTCTCCTGGCTCTTTCTCTCCTGGCACTTTGTAAGGGCGGAACACGTTAGCATACCCTACTTTATAGGCAATATGATGCCAAAAGACATAAGTATTAGAGGTGATATATTTATATATACTAGTAACTTGCCTGTGAAAAATGACGTGTTAATATTTGAAGTGTCTCTACCCCCCTCCCATGTGTCTATTCCTCCCCTCTCATTCCACTGTGTCTCTTCCCCCTCTCCATCCCCCGTGTCTCTTGCCCCCTCTCCCTCCCCTGTGTCTCCCCCCCTCTTCCCTCTGCTGTGTCTCTTTCCCCCCACTTCTTCCCCTGTGTTGCCCCCTCTCTCCTGTCTCTCTCCCCCCCATGTCTTTCTCCCCCCTCCCTCACCCATTTATCTTTCCCCTCTCCCTCCCTTGTGTCTCTTTCCCCCTTCTCCCTCTTCCCCCTTCTTTTGTGTCTCCTCTTGTGTCTCTTTCACCCATCTCTCCTGTCTCTCTCCCACCCATGTCTCTCTTCCCCTTCTCCCTCCCCTAAGTCTTTCTCCCCCCCTCCATCCCCTGTGTGTCTCTTCCCCCCCTCCATCCCCTGTGTGTCTCTTCCCCCTCTCCCTCCCCTGTTTCTCTCTTCCCACTCTCCCTCCCCTGTGTCTCTTTCCCCCCTCTCCCTCCCCTGTGTCTCTTTTCCCCCTCTCAATTCCCCCTCTCCCTCTTCCCGCCTTCTCTTATGTCTCTTCCCCTCTCTCCCCCCTGTGAACTCTGTCTCTCTCCCACCCCTCACCGCGCACTATGCATATTGCGCATGCGCGGTGTGATGTTCTCTATGCTCATGCACGTCTTATGCTGCGCCTGTGCTATGTAGTGCGCTATGCGCATATGATGTGTAGTGCATTATGCGCATGTGCTGTGTAGTGCCCTATGGGCATGCGCAACTCACGCAGCGCATTGCAAGTGTGTAGCCTCCTGCCGCCAATACGCATGCGCAGCGGAAGCATTAAACACTTTGATAACTATTATATGTGGAGGTCGCTAGCTACTTTTCTATTCAATTGCCTTCTGTTTGCGGGCTCTGATTGAGTTACTTGCTATGAGCTGCGATCCTTTGCGATTCGTCAAATCGTAAGTTACTTCCCTCAAAGCCTTTGATATTTCACGACTGCAAGAGTTACGGCTGCTAAAATCACAAATCGCTATTCAATTGCTCCGATTTTCCCTTGCAAATTACTTGGTCAAGCCCGCAAATCGAACAACAGGTTACTGGGACCAAGGAGATCTCGCAAAGGGCTTAATTACAAATGGAGCACTTGAAATGCAAGCGTAAATTCAATACAGCACTGTAAAAGATGGGGAACACAATAGGTGACATTAGAATTAAAAGCACAACACATAGCCAAAATAAAATACTTTATTTTCCGCCCAAAGTCTTACAGGCTTCAACCTCCAAACCCGCAGCACTTTGAACAAAAATGGAGGTTGGATTCCAAAGTCCTACGGGCTTGAATAACGGGTTATGGGCTTGGAGGTCATTCAAGCCCGTAGGACTTTGAACGGAAATTAAACATGAAATAAAGTATTATATTTTGGCGATGAGCGAGCATTTCAAGTGCTCCAATCTTACGGGCTTGAACCACGAGTTACGGGCTTGCGTCCGCGATCATGTTCAAGCCCGCAAATGCTACTGCCGTGAGCATGGATTCCGATTCTCGCGACCGGCGACTAACATTCAGGCCCGGCCAATTGAATAGCATAGTAAAAGTAGACCTACTAGAGCCCGCAACTAGATCACAGAAAATCGGCTAATTTGCTATTTGGAATTATTGTATTCACTACTCAGGCATGGTATTGAAATGCTGCATTTTCCCCAGAGGGTTTAATAAATTGTATTACCAGGATCTCTGGGACAGAGGGGTCCCCAGGTGCTTGGTTTTAGAGGATACTGTACAGTGAGGGAATTCCAATATTATGTGGGTGGTAATTTTGTAACATCATGAAAGTGTTTCATTATTTTGCCGCATTTAAATGTTTTTGTGTGTGGGAAAATGCATTTTAGCTATTCTGTTAATACATAATTACAATGGGTTTCCACTGTGGCATGTCTGATCCAGTCTGAGTATAGTCAACCCATATTATTATTATTATTATTATTATTATTATTATTAATATTATTATTATGCTTCCATCACATTATTTTTAAGGACTTAATATTAACTATTGTGAATAATGACATGTGTAATGTTTTGAAGTACTGTATATTAACTGGGAATATAGATTAGAAAAAAATTATATATTTTATTGAACCAACATATTACAAGCTTTGTGATCCTACCGGCTTAAAAAATAAATGACAGCAATATATAATATATATCCATGTTATGATTTGTCTGCATGTATCATACCGCCACGTCTCTCCCCCTGCTTCCAAGCTGTATTCTTTGGATATTATGACTTTGGATATTATGACTAAGAAAGTTATTTATTAAGAGCTCCTGACTTTCAGTTGAGAAATGTTGATGTAATTTCCAGTCAGAGAACATATTTTCAGTTTTTGCCTAGCTCATAAGTTCTGGATGAATGCTCCTTTATCCTGCATTGCTCTGAAATATTTTTTTTTAATTAAAGGAATATCATAAACTGACACCAAGGAAAAAAAACAAGGAACACAATGTATTGTTCTGCTTCAACTCATTATTGCTTAATTTTTAACTTGTATCTAATATAACTTAAAATATTTATGTTTACTTTTATTCTAGGGCAATGTAAATTATGAGCCTGATTCAGTTGAGCTTTCGCATGTTACTGGAGCCTGTAAGTTAATTTGCTATTCTTTTTGCGGGCTCCAAAGGGGTTACGAGTTACGGCCTTAAAAACTTTGCCATGGTTAAACCCAGAACTTACAGCCTCCCAAACTTGAACTTTTGATCCAATGAGCTCAACTTTCTGAGTGTCAGTGACACAAATGCAGTTAAAATGGCAGCTTAGTCTTTCTACAAACATATAGTAACTAGTAACTTGCCCGTCAAAAATGACTGGATAATATTTGAAGTGTCTCTACCCCCCTCCTCTGTGTCCCCCCTCCCTCCCCTGTATCTTTTTCTCCCCTCTCCTTCCCCTGTGTCTCTTCCCCCATCTCCCTCTGCTGTGTCTCTCCCCCCAGTCCCTCCCCTGTGTCTCTTCCCCCCTCTCTCTCCCCTGTGTTTCTCTCCCCAGTGTCCCTCTCCTGTGTCTCTCCCCACCCTCTCCCTCCATTGTGTCTATTCCCTGTCTCCTTTCCCTGTGTCTCTTTCCCCTCTCCCTCCCCTGTGTCTTCCCCCCTAAAACCTCCTCTGTGTCTCTTCCCCCCTCTCCCCCCTGTCTTTCTCCCACCCTCCCCTGTTTTTATTTCCCCCCTCCATTGTGTCTCTTTCCACCTCTCCCTCCCCTGTGTCTCTTTCCCCCTCTCCCTCCCCCTCTTCCCCCTTCTCCTGTGTCTCCTCTTGTGTCTCTTTCCTCCTCTCCCCTGTCTCTCTCCCACCCCTATGTCTCTCTCCCCCCTCTCCCTCTCCTGTTTCTCTCTCTTTCCCACTCTCCCTCCCCTGTGTTTCTTTCCCCTCTTTACATTAGGGTCAAGATTTAAAATGTTATTCTAGAGGCTATGTGAAGCAAGTTGTGCTGCAGACACTGAGTATTGAGTATGGTAGATGACTCTAGCAGAGGCATTCATTATGGTCTAGAGTGGAGAGAAAGACAGGTGATTGGAGGCCAGCAAGAAAAGTGTGACAGTAGTTGACATGATATATTAGAATTTTGGTTGTGTTTTGTGAGGGAAAGTGATGTTTTTTAGGTGAAAATGACAAGATGTAACATTTTTTTTTTTGAGGAATGAATGAGAAGGCAGGATCCAGTAGAACCCCAAGACAACAGGACTGAGAAGTTGGCATGATGATGGCATTGTCAACAGTGAGAGATTTGTGAGGAAGAGGGAAGAAAGATCAAGAGCTCTGTCTTTGACATATTGAGTTTGAGTTGATGGGCAGACATCCAGGAGGATATGCTAGAGAGGCAGTTGGGAACGTGAGCTAGAAGAGAGGTGATAGTTCTGGCACAGAGAGGTAGATACTGAAATCAAAAACAATTTATTAAAATACTAAGCGAGGAAGGAGAGATGGAGTATAGAAGGGGACCTAGGACTGAACCTTGAAGTATGCCAGAGGACAAGGCAAAGAAGAAGAGCCAGAGGAGAGACACAAATGTTTTTTTTTCTTCTAGATATGATGTGAAGCAAGAGAAAGCAGTGTCACAGATGCCAAGAGAGCAGCAAATTTGTATAAAAAGAGGGTGGTCAACTGTGTCAAAGGAAGCAGGAGAATAAGAATAGAGAAATTACCATTTTACTTGATGGTGAGCAGGTCATTAGTGGCTTTAATTTGAGCTGTGGAGTGTCGGGACCAGAAGCAAGATTGGAAGGGGTCAAAGAGCGAATTTGAGGAAATAAATTGGGAGAGTCGGTTGTAGACAATACGCTCAGGGGAAGTAGAGAGATGTTGGTAATTAGATGGAGAAGTGGGATCAAATAAGTTTTTTTTAAGAATATGTGAAATTATGGCATGTTTTAAAAGTGATGGAAACTTGCCAGTACTTAGGGAAAGGTTGAATAGATATGTGAGATCTGAGATAAGTGTGGCAAAGAGGGCAGTGATTAGCTGGGATGGAATAGGATCATGTGAACAAGTTGTAAGATGAGAGGTTGATAAAAGACTAGAGACTTCATCCTAAGTTATAGGGTCAACAGAGTCCATTATGTTTGTGGGAATGGGTAAGGGTAAAGTCTGGGTGTTGTCGGTTACCAGAGAGGAGAGTGAGTTAGGGCCACAATGAGAGGAGAATTTGTTACAAATATTTTCAATTTTATTATTAACGTGGCTAGCAAAGTCTTTGGCCATAACGCAGGAAGGGGCAGGAAGTGGTGGAGGGCAGAAGAGAATGTTGAATGTGGTGAACTAATGTTTGGGGTTGGAGGGTAAATTGGATATTAAAGATGAAAAGCAGTGCTGTTTGTCAAAAATGAGGGCATAGTGATAGGAGCGAGGAATAAACTTGCAGTGGAGGAAGTCTGTTGAGGTGTGGGACTTCCTACAGTGCAGGAGCACGTCTGGATGTAGCATGTTTGTGTGGTGTGCCATGGTTGTAAGTGAGTGTGAGGGTATCTGCCTGTGGTTATGGGAGCCAGATTATCAAGGGTGGAAGTTAGAGTCAAGTTGTAATATGTTGTGGTAATATCAGGGCAAGTGAGGGAGGTGAGGGGACAGAGAAGGGGTTATTGCACATCGGAAAATACTGTGGGTCAAGTGCTTGCAGGTTTCTATGGGTTCTGGCTAGTGGAGAAGAGAGGCAGAGAATGAAAGGCATGATAAGGCTGTGGGTTAGGAGATGGTGGTCCGAAAGAGGGATTGTGGAGGTAAAAATTAGGGCAAGAGAGTGCCCATCATGGTGAGCTGGGGATTCTGGCCATTGTTAGAGGCCAAGGGAAGAGGTAAGTGCAAATAATTTTGTGGCTGTATGGGGAGGTGGGAATGTCAATGGCAATATGGAAATTGCCAAGGATGAGTGAAGGTATGTTGGAAGAGAGAAAGAGAGGAAGCCAGGTAGCAAAATTTCCAGATCAAGGTGTGTGACTGAATGAAAACCACCATATGAAAGTGCCGCAGGGGCGGTAGTGTCTGAAGGAGTGAGCCAGGCTTCAGTAAAAAAACAGTGGATTGAGGGAGTTGGAAATAAACAGGTCATCATTTCTCATCGACTATTGCAACTCACTCCTTGTTGGCCTGCCCATCACTCGCCTCTCTCCACTTCAATCCATAATGAATGCCTCCGTCAGACTCATCTTCCATACACATCGTTCAGTGTCGGAAGCTCCACTTTGTGAATCACTCCACTGGCTTCCCTTAGCCTCCAGAATAAAATGTCAAATCTAAGCCCTAACTTATAAAGTCTTCAACAACAGCGCACCCCTATACATCTCTGCTCTCATCTCCAAATACTCCCCCACACACCCTCTTCGTTCTGCTAACAACCTTCTTATTTCTACCACTCTTTTTACCTCCTCTCACTCCCACCTCCAGGACTTTTCTCGTGCTGCCCCTATTCTCTGGAACTCCTTGCCTCGCTTCATCAGACTGTCCTTTGGCCTTAAATCCTTCAAAACTTCAATAAAAATGCACCTCTTTAAAGAAGCCTATAACCTTCCTCCCTAACATGCTCAGCACTACTCTCTCCCTACTGTACCACATACAAACTTCAACCTTTAGATTGTAAGTCTGCGAGTTTCAATCCTGCAAGATGCTTTACGGAAAGCGATATGGACACCGGATTCCAAGCTCAAAGACAGGGCCCTCCATTCATTGCAATGTGTGAATCTTGAACATCGAACATTGCCTGTAACTTAACTTATGTATAGCGCTACAGAATATGTTGGTGCGTTACAAATAAACGATAATACAAATAAACGATAATAATAATGAATAGGTATTAAGTTATGGGAGTTTTGGGCATTTGCTGCCCCAGTGGCCTGAGCATGGCTGATAAAAGGTGGGAATGAGTGAGGAGTCTTGGTTAGAAGAAATATCTACAGCAGTCTGCAAGGTATTTTCACTCTTTAATCCAACTAATTTTAAACATAGTTCCTTTAGAGCATTTGCCTACTGTTAAAACCCATCTTTTGAGCACAGCATTGGATGGATTTGTATGAGTCAGGAAACCTACCCGCAGGCAGTTACTGTTAATTTTATTTTATTTTAAACTGAAAGAAGTTTTACTTATTCATATACAGAAATTTGAAATTTTGAATAAAATACATTTGAAATAAACTTAAAAAACTTTTTACAAAATGAAATAATTATAATTTTTCCAATACTTTCTATTCTATTCTTTTTTTCATACAATTCCAAAACACACACACAACATTTTCAATCTGCCCACAACTCTCTTGGACATGTTTCAGACATCACTTAATGATGCATTCTTTGAAATTCCCTAGTCAGCAGACATTTGTGAATAGTCATCCATGCAACATTCTTCAAAGTCTCCACACTCTCTTTCTGTTAGTCCTTCAATCATTTCCAATTGTTCTAAACATTTTCCTCAATCACTTATTCCTTAGACACACTACCCAAATTATATTTCCTTATATACTTTTCCACCTAAACATAAAAATATGCTTTATGAAAACGAACCAGCTTTAATTTATCTACCTCATGCAAACCAAATCTCAATAAAATTTCAGCACCCTATCTTATAATGCATGGACCCACATTTCTTTCATACTCATCATAAAACAAATACTTATATACTTTACAGACACATTTTTGTTAATATCTGGAAATCTCTAAACACCATTTTCCATTGCTTTCATTAGTTTCTCACTTCAGTTTCTACACAACCGAAACTTCCCAAAAATGTAAATATAGAGCTCACTAATTTTTTCATGTCAATGGGATAAAATACATAATTAAAAAAATACATATTTCAAGTCCAGTACTACAGGAATCAATACAGCTTTCGCAATCAATACTTTTCCATCAAATATTGAAGTTCTTAAAGACCAGAAGCTTGATTTTTTCTGCACACATTTTTCCAAGCCTTTAATGCTTTTAAATCTATATCAAACTTCAGTCCCAACACCTCAATTGCTCCATCACACACTGGCAAACCACAAAACCAAACAGCTATTCATAGGCCTCCTTTCAATTGAGCAAATTGTAATTACTAGAGCCGGTAATGTAGACCGTACATTTTTTTGCTATTCAATTGGCCTCTTCCAGCTAGCCGCAAACGATTTACGACTTACAAGCTGAGAATTCCTGCTTTTGTCAAAATCGTAACTCCGACCCATCTAAGCCTCTGATCTTTCAACCCCACAAATGTTACAATCGCAGAAATCGCAAATTGCTATTCAATTGCTACAATTCCCCAACGACGCAATTGCCTTCAAACCCATAAATGGCAACTGTAGCAAAAAATACTACGGGCAACAAATAGGACTCTCAAATGGTTTACAGGCTAGTTCTTAACACTGCAAAAGACAATAAAAACACACTAATGGACCTTAAAACATGGGGAAAGCAATGAAAGGCATTAGAGTGCATTGCACATCAATCCCCAAGGAACAAATAGGCCTTAAAAAATATTTTATTTTCTCATATGTTGGAATGGTCATTCATATGCCAATATGAAAAGTGCTGCAAGATGCAAAAAGCAATTAAAGACACACTACTTGATTAAATTGCAACACAAAAACATGAAACTTCTTGCCATATTATCCCTTTCTCACTCCCAGAGGCTCTAATGTGGAACCTAAACATAAAAAGATATTCTTATACACATCTCACTCAACAGATCTAGATTGGGAAAGAAATAGTGGGCAAATTACACAGCCACATGACATATTTCAAGTACCAGGGGAACATACCCCACACTAATCTACTCCAACCCATCAGGAAAGGCCGCAAACACACATGGATACTGTGCAGAGGCACATTAAGCAACAGCCAATTCACCTCCATAAGGGACAATCTCCGCTACACCCATGCTGGAAAGCCCCACATCATTTCTGGTGGCCATGTGCCAAGATGTATACCCATTATCACTTGGTTGAATCTCATCAAGTGTTTTGCAATATATCAATTCACATTATCACCTGACATATTGTTATCAGCCCTTCAGGGGAATATTGATACTCCACAGTATCAGAAATTGGACCTCTCGTTAATTAACCCTATATTATTATATTAGTATCCTTATTATTATACATATTAATCTATTGCACAGTAACTAGGGCTCATTAGTTTACAGATATAGGAATGTGACACAAATGTGATGTATGTGGATGTCCCAAAACACCAACCATTGAAAACAAACTGACACCGTGATAACGACATAAACAAGCTTTATTTCATAAACAGAGCACACTCAGAAATGTACAACACTGTGCAGCCAGGATACCTAAAGAGCGTTATGTCATAGTCTAGAATAATCATGATGCACAACACCTGCCAGGGTTACATGTGGTCACTACACCACTGCAACCGGAATCTGATGTAAAAAAGGGTCATCAGAAATCACTCCATTGAATCAAAGTAACCAGTAATGCGCATAGCACTTACTTCTGGTCATCATCTGCTCAATTGAACAGACACATAAACATTTTGACTATCTCATCCAAACCAGTTTCACACATACAGTGTGTTCCTAAAACAAAAATCTAAAAAAAAGGTGGTCAAAATAAAAAAAAGGCAAAGGAGAATAAAAATAAAACAAGAAAAAACATGCATGTACAGTACAGTGCTAAATACTGTGGCCCTCATTCAATTGCAATTTGGCCAATTGAATAGGGGTCTAAATAAGCACATAACATATTTTTTTAAAGACGTTTTTAGTTAGTAAACATCTATCCAAAAGCAAGATTTTCACTAACTAAAAACGTATTTAAAAAAAAATATGTTATGTGCTTATTTAGAGCACTATTCAATTGGCCAAATCGCAATTGAAGGAGGGCCCGTAACTGTAACAATATATCAACTCACCTGATTTCCATTTGCAAGCATTTCTAACCATTAACTAGTTCTCAGGATATCTCACTGGCCATGACCATTAATACTGATGTGTCATCTCCCAATAAATGCTTAGCTATGGCGAGCATCAATGGTCCAGGTGTATGTAGGTGCATCACATCCATCAGCTATACTGGTGTTAGCATAGGTTAAAGGATGCTCATGATATCAGCAATATGGGAAAATACCTATTAATACGGAGAGGACACAAAGTTCAGCAGCCACTGTTACTTGCATCAGACACAAAGATCTGTTTTCATACTGATATTGAGGAGAACATCACATTCTTCACTAATGCATGTATTAATGCTGGCTTTCATTGACATGCCATTGTGAGACTTTGCAAGCACACCGCCATTGCTGTATTAGTCTACATTTAAGCTAACAACAATCATGTCTTAGATATCTGGATATATGATAGCTTTGATATTATGAAGGGATGTCTACCTGAGAGGCACTGGGAATACCTTACAATTACTTAATTTCCTTGACAATGCTTGCAGATGCAGACAATGCCTTCATGGACCTGATGTGTGCCTAAAATATAAAAAAGAAAACAATAACCTGCAAAATAAGGCCTTAAAAAAAGATAGGGACTGCAGCACGGGTGTAGGAACCAACTTAATACAGCTCCCTGGATGCACAGAGCACTTAACAGCTTCTATACGCTTAAATACACACAATGAAAAATCTGGAGGGGATTTGTCCCCCTCATCCTCACCAGTTCTTACACCTATGGACTTCAGCATCTCTTCTCAACAGCATTCCTCAGTGATTATCAATTGGTGAAATATTAAACACAACCCTACGTGTCCACAGAGAAGAGGATCATGAACCATGTGATGGGAGGTAGCCATCTGTGTACAAAATATCACCATCACAAAGGCCATGATACTAGCCCGGCTAGATTATGTTAACATTTGGACCAATACATTGTCACTGAGGAGTGCTGTTGAGAAGGTACAAAAATATATGCAACCCCTACATTCTCCTCCGTCTTGCATCAGGACCCAATCCCCCGTTGGTGGCAGTCGTCTCCCTGGTTGGAGGGGAGGTATCCCCCAGGAGGTAGCGGCAAATGCAGTGGTTGTTGTAGCAGAGGCATGGGGGGAGGAGCGGCCAGGCTGTGAGTGCGCTGGGGAGGCCTCCAGAGTCGGCGAGATGGAGCTGGGGACCAGGGCGCGACGCATGACATCTGCGTACACCTGCTGGACCACCCCCATTCTAAGCAGCCTGGCAATATAGGATTTAGTTATTAGGTGTCTCCTCTCCTCCCAATTTGCCTGGCCAGGCTGCTCATGACATCCACACGATTGGTGGAATTGCTGGCCTCGATCCCCCAGAGGGACTCCAGTTGCTGTTGCATGATGGCCAGTATCTCCATCTGAGCAGCCTGTCTTGGTGATCCAGGAGATGGAGGTCCCTGATGGGGGGCCATTGCTGGGCGAAGAGGTGGTGTTGGTGGACCAGTGGGGAGGGTCTGTCGCCCGGCTGTGGATGGGGATCCTGCGCTCCCTCATTTGACTCTGATGCCTGTCCCTCCTTCCCGCTACCGCTGGCTCCATATGGGTAACGGCATACGCTGCAGTGGGCGCACCGATACCTGGATTCTCTATTGGTTGATTACGTGTGTTGTGCCCACGTGAAGTGATTTGTCAACTTCATGGATTTAATGACGCATCCATCTATACCTTGTTAATTCTATGGAGCTGACATGTTAGTGTTTTTGTTGGTCATCATGTACATGTGTAGTGTGTGATGTACATGTGGTGGCATGTGTATGTGATATTCAACTGACATGGAGGCTGGATCCTGCTGGTCCACCAGGCCAACATGATGAACATTACACATAAAATACATTAAACTTACCTGTCCTCAATGTCCCCGACCTTGTCATCTTCTGGCCCGGCTGGGCCCTTTAAAAATTTGTGCTCTAAAAAAACCCCCAAAAAACAGAGCTCTGCACTGGCGGAGCTCCCTGATGCTAATGAGAATGGCGCCCTCTGGTTGGCTGAAATGGCTGTCAATCAAATGTCAGCCAATCAAAAGGCTTATGGCAGTCTGTATAGACCCCCATAAGTGATGGGGGTAAATAGAGCTAGAAGGGGTTAGGGTTAGATAGGCCCAGTTAGGTTAGATAGGTACAGTTAGGGTTAAATAGGGTACAGTTAGGGTTAAGGGGTTAATGGAGTATAGTTAGGGTTAATAGTGTAGTGTTTAGACTTTGTCATGAGGGTACTGGATGACCCTCATGGCACTTGAAGGTTTAACCTAGGGGTTATTAGTGTCCTATAGGGATCTATGTAGACCCCTATTGGACTGAGGGGGTTATTTTAGTCTCATATATTGACCCCTATGAGTGATCGGGTTAATTTTAGGTGGGGGGGTAATTATAGTACCCCCTTGGCTTGGGGGTAACCATTAGTGTGCCACAGGCCCTTTAAGGACTCGCGGCGGGAAATTCAGATCCTGCAATTCCCCGGGCTTGAATTTTTAATTCAAGCCTGCGGCTGGAAATTTGAAATCCCATAGATGCTCTGGGGGTCGCGATCGGTGACGATCGGGACCCTCTGAAGCAAGGGAAGGGGTTAATGCAGGAGCCTGCAGGGGTCCCTATTGGTAGCCCTGCAGCAAGGAGTTAATGTGGAGAATCTGCAGGGGTCCCGATCAGACCCCTGCAGCAAGGGTTAATAGGTGCACATTGCAGGGATTCTTCAGTTGAATCAATCTATAACTGTTGCACATTTCAATGTAATTGAATGGAGGCCACAGTTTTTCCAATTGCATTCTAATTCTCTTCACGGCAGCCAGCAAACTACAAACAACAGTCACATCATCCATATAACCTTAAACCTTCACACTCCTCCGACCACTACCCGGGAATTTCAAAACTTTAATCTCCTTATCATTTATTAAATATCCAGCAATGGCAAAATCATGCATATAAATACTGGAGAGAACTGGCAACCATGCCTCACTCTAGGTTCAACCATAAACTTTTTAGTAATAAAGTTATTCAATTGTAGACTGCTTAAAATATCTTTGTATAAAACTTGAATCCATCCAATTATCCTCTCAGGAATGTGACTATTGCCACTGGTTGAATCAGTTCCATACGTTACCATATTGCATCTCTCAAACATACCAGTCTTTCCGCTACCTTTCTCCAAGGCACTGCATGCACTTACTCCTTACCTTTTATGTTCTGAATTATGCACCTCTTTCTATTTGCTATCAATTTGGCAATCAATTTATAATCCAAATTCATTAGACTAATTGGTCTCTAGTTCTCAAAATTTTCTTTCACCCTTCTTATAGAGTAGAACAGTTATGACTTATTTCATAGTTTCAGGTAGCAACTCTTTTTCTAACTACTTCTTACACATCATTTCCCTTCATATTCCAAAATGTACAATAAAATTCAGCAGGCAAGCTGTCAATCTCAGAAACTTTTTCTATCCTAATTTCACACAAAACTTGTTCACTTCTTTCTTACATATAACCATTCTCTCATCCCTTCCCAGTTTCATCTCATCCATTAATTCTTTAATAAATCACCTTGCCAATGTTTCATATTATATGGTGACATTTACAACATTAAATGCTTTTATAACTGTGCCACCACAAGTGTAATGTATGTGATGCAATGTGTTTGTGTCAAGTTCTATGTTGGAAAAAAAACACGTCCGCTCAGGAAAAGAGGTTGGTACCCCTGTAGCGAGACATATAAAAATATTTCATCACAAAATCCCTGATGTATTAAAATGTTGTGTTGATCATTTCAGTATGGGTCCTAGAAAAGGGGACTTGGACCACTTCTTGCTTAAAAAAGAGAGAAAAAGGATGTTCACTTTAAAGAAATTAAGTCCAGTAGGCTTGAATGAAGCCTTTACTTATGGAACATTTATTTAAAGGCAGATTGTGATTTCTGTAGCCCTTATTTATAATTTATGGGATATATTTATTAGATAAGTCTGTTATCAGATCTTCTTGCCAATGTTTCATATGATACTGTATAGAGTAATTTCAATACTAAAATATTAAAACACGCAGCAAACTAGATGGCACACTCAAAAAGTATATGTGAGGGTATAGTCTTCATAAAGGTATGAAGTAGATAATATGTTTAACTAGTGGAAATTTCTTTGTAACATAAAACATACATGCAGCCACACAAGGCCTATGTCCTCCTTTTTGGGAGGCACCATCATGTAACCAATATTCAAATGTGAAACATGAAAAATGTAATAATCATTTATGAACCTGTGTTAAATATATTCCACATAATCAAGCTGAAATTTGTGGCAAAATATGCCAATAAGAATAAACTAAAAACAATAAAGCCATAGTCCTAGAGGAACGTTAAATGCAATTATTTTGTTTATATCGATCTAGGGTTTTGCCTTTTACGTTTCTGAATTAACTTTTTGCTAAATATTCAGTGGGTCACCAGTTTGTTTGGTGACTGTTAAATAAGGGTAGATACCATTTGCAGGGGCTGTATGATTGGTTTGTTCCAGTGTCTAAAGTGTGTGTATGTTTTTATTGTGTGAATGGCACACTGCATTGCTGCATAATTTACTAAGCGAATACAGCATATTATATTTGGTGTAAAATATCCAGTCAGTTAGGAGATTCCCCAAAAGTGGAACACATGCATTTTGTTGGCTTGCATGTATTTTTTATGTTACAAGGAATATTTTCCACTAGTTAAACATATTATCTACCTCATACCATTATGAAAACTATACCCTACTTTTTGATTGTGCCATCTAGTTTGCAGCATTTTTAATATTTTAACAACAATTGAAATAAAGTTCCCCATTCCATTTTTTTATTTGATATTTACCTATTTTTGTTCTTAAGCACTAGAACTTTCTCTTTGGAGCTTGTCTATTCTGACTAGTTTATAAACTTTGTTCAAAATATTATCTCTTGGATTGAAATATAATCTGTTGACCTATGGTTTACATACTGTTTTGCTCCCTCAATCTCATGTTTCACACCTATACTACAGTTTCTCAAATCATACAAATAGTTTCCGACATCCTTTATATGTCTTTTGTTCTGTTTTAGCTCATTAATATCCTTTTTTTATAAAAAAAAAACATCTCTTAGTCACACCATTCACTCATTCACATGATGGAGGGACATTCGCAAATTCACACATCCTATTTCTCAACCTTACATAGAATCATTCATATTGTCTTGTTATTCTCATATTTCAAGAAAATATATTCAGCTAAATAGTTACATAGTTACATAGTAATTGAAGTTGAAATACTTTTAGACCATCAAGTTCAACCTTTTAAGATCTCCTCTGATCTGCAATATGCAGATTAATTGTTAATTGATCCAGAGGAAGGCAAACAGAAAAAAAACTTGAAACATAGCCAATTGTCTCAAAAGGGAAAAAAATGAATTCCTTCCTGACCCCAGATACTGGCGATCAGATTTCTCCCTGGATCAATACCTCTTCTCTAATTAACCAGGATAACCCTGAATGCTGCTTTTATATAAAATATAGCCAATCCCTTTTTAAAGTTATCTATCGAATCCGCTGTCACCACCTCCCTTGGTAGAGAATTACACAGATTAACCACCCTTACTGTGAAGAACCCTTTTCTTTCTTTAAGGTGGAATCTTTTTACTTCTAACCTCAAAGGATGTCCTCTTATCAGTTGAAAACCTCTTGGCACAAAAAGCTTCCTTGACAAATCTTTATACTGACCCTGGATGTATTTATATAGGGTAATCATATCCCCTCTTAGACACCTTTTTTTCTAGAGAAAATAAGTTTAATTTGGTTAGTCTTTCTTCATAACTTAGCCCCTCCATTCCCCTTTATTAGTTGTATTGTCCTTCTCTGTACTTTTTCCATTTCTAAAATGTCCTTTTTATGAAGTGGTGCCCAAACTGTACTCCATAATCTAAATGAGGGCGTACTAGGGATTTGTATAGTGGCAGAATGATATTTGCTTCACTGGCTTCTATACCCTTCTTAATACATGCTAATATTGTATTTGCCTTTGCAGCTGCTGCTTGGCATTGAGCACTGTTACCTAGGTGGTTGTCCACAAACACTCCCAAATCCCTTTCAATATCTGATACCCCTAGATTTGCTCCATTTAGTTTATAAACTGCATGGCTATTTTTCTTTCCCATATAGATAACCTTACATTTATTCGTATTAAATATCATCTGTCATTTAATTGACCATTTCTCTAATTTATGCAAATCCCTTTGGAGGAAAAATACCGTACATCAGTTTCCATATGCATTTTCCATACTCCACATTAACTTATCACACATTCAAAGTAGACATGATCTGTGAATATTACTTTGGTTGTTCTGAATTATGTAATTGACCCAGAAACAAAACAAAAATCAATTCTTTATTTTCTATTTCAAAAATCACTATAAAATATAAATCCTTTGTCATTAGTTTCACTAACTCTGAAGGTGTCCTTAACAGTAAGTTTTTTTTATCTCCCCTAATAATCTGCTACTTCTATATACAGTGTTCCCCTCCACCACACCTTCCCTATCACCTGTCGCTATACACAATTACACAAGCAACTTTTTAAAGGTTAGTAATATTTCTAGCATTATATAAATTAACCCCCCCCCCCAAAAAAATAATAATAATAATCTTCCGAGCTCAATAAAGTCTTGCTTAAAATTTTTGAAATAAAAGGTCCAACTCTCCATCTCTTTCATAACTATAGCACCATACTCTGGGTCCCTCAGTCCAGCCAACTTCTTTAAATACTTTCAATATACCACATTCCCAGGTGGGACGGGTAAACAAATTATCAAATGCAAACACACTGTACAAATACAGATTAACCAGCATATCTCCCATTGGTTAATAGTTTGGTCTTTCGATTAACCAGGAAGGCTGTCTTAGCATTAGAATTGGAAGGGACCCAATAACTGACAAAAATATTTCCTATGGCCAAAAGCATGAGACAAGTAGGGCGCAAGGTAGTCAACGAGTAGGACAATTGAGCATGCTACATGAATACCAGAGGCCACATAGCCTGCAGGTAGCACCAGAGCATCCAGTGGTGTTGTGAAGGTTTACAAAGTCCAATCCTTCATAAACTTGCAACTCAGTGACCTAGCTATCAGCCTTTATTAGTGAAGGTCATCTGGTCAGGGACTAGTGATGGACGTCTTCTCAATTTCCTCATCTTACAACCCCTGCATATAGCCAAATACATAACGTTTGTTGCCTGGGAGGGTAGTGCCGAAGCCGCTAATGGAGCATGACAGAACTTGATAGGTACAGTATGGCCAAAAATAGGCAAATATTATGGTTAACCGTAGACACTGGATCAAAGTGATGTCAATTATACCACGTAATCCATATTGACTTTTGCAGTTTCCTACAAAAATCACTTATTTAGTTAACTAGACAGTTGCTTAACCTAGTTCCCTTGCCATTCTAGACTGGAGACTGAGCTAGGGCTGTGTTCCACTGAATGGTCAATACGTTTTCATAGAAGTTACATAGTTACATAGTAATTGAGGTTGAAAACTATTTTTAGTTCATCAAGTTCAATCTTTTTAGATCTCCTCTGATCTTTGTAATATGTTGATTAATTGTTATTGATCCAGAAGAAGGCCAACAGGATACAAACGGCATTTGAAAAACTGCCAAACGTAAGGAATACAAATAAAATTCCTTCCTGACCCCAGATACTGGCAATAAGACTCCTCCCTGGATTAATATTCCTACTTATTCGGGATAACACTGAATGCACTTTTTATTAAAAAATATATCCAACCTCCTTTGGTAGAGTTTAACCACCCTTAATATGAAGAACCCTTTACTGTCTTTAAGGTGGAATATTTTTCCTTCTAACCTCAAGGTATGTCCTCTTGTCAGTTGAAAAAAGTTTACTTGCCTAATGTTGTCCCTGGATGTATTTATATAAGGTAATCATATCCGCTCTTAGACACCTTTTTTCTAGACAAAATATGTTTAATTTGCTTAGTATTTCTTTATAGCTTAGCCCCCACCCCATTCCCCTTATTAGTTCTGTTGCCCTTCTGTATACCTTTTCCAGCTATAGACTGTCCTTTTTATGAAGTGGTGCCCCAAAACTGTACTCAATATTCCAAATGAGGGTGTACTTGGAATTTGTATAGTGGCATAATTATATTTGCTTCCCTTGCTTATATGCCCTTCTTACTACATGCTAATATGTTACTTGCCTTTGCAGATGCTGCTTGGCATTGAGTACTGTTATGTAGGTGGTTGTTTGCAAGTACTCCTAAATCCTTTTCTATCTCTGATACCCTTAGATTTGCTCCATTAGGATTATAAATTGCATGGCGATTTTTCCTTCCCAAAGGCACAACTTTACATTTTTTGTAATAAATCTCATATGCCATTTAGTTGCCCATGTACATCATTATCAGATTTAATTACCTTGCATAATTAGTGTCATCAGCAAAAATAGAGACAATACTTTCCAGTCCTACTTCTAAGTCATTAAAAAATATGTTAAAAAAAAGAGGACCTAATACTGAATCCTGAGGAACCCTACTTACCACATTATTTTTGGTCAGATCAAGTGGGAATTAGTCTTTAGAATATTCAGTGCAGATTTTTTCACTTATTTAGAGATCCAATCTCTTTCAATTTAGGGTGTAAGTATATTGTAGGGTCACAGTTAAACTATAACATATTCCCCATATTTTTTTGACTAGATATTTGAGAATGAATATTCTTGTAACCAAATTATAAACATATATATACTTTGATATTGGGCACTTTCTTTGAGAAGACTTAATATTGTTTAAAGCTAATGATACCAAGAGATGTATATGTTAATTTAAAGAGAGATATTAATATAACTACACTGTATTATATATGATATTTATGACTATTCAGTACATAGTGCTCATCTAATGTACATTGCTAGGTCTGCTGACAACAGTGGTGGTATATTTGAGCAAATATATTGTATACTTTAATTCATATTATACTTGGTAAAAGAGTATCAGAATACTGTTTTTCAAATATCACATTAATCTAATATAACAAATGATAATTTTGTATATTTGTGAATATTATACTGATAAGTATTTTCATCTTCCAGGACATTGTTTTTTTTGTATACGGAATTTTAATCAACGTATATATCAACCATTTCTGTATATACTTGGTGCATGTATATATTTTTTATAATTAATGTAAATAAAAGTTATATTTTATGATTTATTTGGTCACGTAATTTCTGAATTCCAGCAGCTTTCAATACTTTATGATGCTATGCATAGGGATGTTAATAACCAATACTAAGAGTGTTTCTTTTTGTCTTTCTTATTAATAAAACACAAAACACAATATTTAAAATTATTCATTTATCAATAAAGTGTTCTATGCTTCATTTATGTTGTAAATTCCTATAGAGTTTTTCAAAATTAATGCACTATATTTATTCCTTAAACAAAAGTACTTCTCTTAAAACTAAATAATATATTCTGAAGTGCTATAAAAATTTGCAAATGCTAATGTGCCTTATGCATACAAAGTATAGTGTAAATCATTGTGATTATCTTCGACCAAAATTACAAAGCTAGTAGATACAGAGAGATTTAGCAGAACTACATTCAATTAACCCATATATTATGTGTATATTACGTGCAGTTCAAAGAATGCAATGATAAGTTGACACTCCTTCTCCGAGAAATTGTTGGGCATTACAACAAAAACATTAGAGCATTATTAAATATGTGGCTCATTTTCCAGACAGTAATTCAGTATTACTACAACAGAAAGTTCCTTTTTTTGTGCCTTCAGTAGAAAGTAAGTTCTTGACAAAATAGCATTGAATATAACAAAAAGCTAGTGAGGTAAACTAGATGAGACTGCCAAGTAGAGGAATATCAGAAAATGTATTTTATGTTTATCTACTAAAACCTTGGAAAGATTGAAAAATTCCTACTTTGTCCAGTCAGTTATAAAAACTACAATATTTGAACATACACAGAGCCAGGGGATTGTGCTGGTGTGAGGCTCTAGAGAATATCTGATGCTAGGACTGAGGTTATAAATACTGAGGTCTATAAAACTTGACATGAAGGGATTTGAGGAATCATAACATGGCTGAAGTACTCCAGAAACCAGATAACCATAACTTTCAATTTTGTAAAGATTACTGCTGTAAATGTAATAAATTCAACAGCTCACCCAAAGTTTATGCATCCAAGGCATCCAAAGAGGCAGGGATGTACCCTAATAGGTTTGAACATCACAATAAAGCACCCCTAGTTCCAGCACAACTGCCCCAAGATGCTTGAAAAGTTTATGATCTTCTTTCAAATTTTTCTGCACACAGGAATGTATAAATATCCCCTACCATAGTTGAAGAAAAGACTGTGGAGTAAAGCAAACTAATAAAGAAATGAGAACAGATAGATAGTGAGTAAATTACTACATGGGTTTTTATTCCTTTCGAGCAGTGAGCCACAATGTTTTAGCTGAGACAAAAAAGCAATTCTTCCAATTCTAAATTTCCAAACAGAGAAAAGAAGAATGCACTACCTGATCTCCAGGGTCACTTGGCCAAGTAGTTCTTGAGAGGAGTTCTAGAGGGTGAACAATACAATGAAGATACTTTGGTTATAGACTTATGGATATGCCTGCACCCTACTATCAATTATGCTGTTGTGGGGTCTTGGTTTCAGGTATTTGCTGATAAACTCACAGACGTGAGAGGGTATTGATTACAAAGGTAGTTTCTTTCTGCACAGTGGAAATATGGTTTTCAGTAAAACTAAAGCTTGTTTGTTCACAAGGACACAGCCTCCCGAATAAAAAAAGGGACAGCTGAAAATGACTGCAGTTAAGAATACTGTGATTTAGTAAAGATAAAAATGTAAAAGCTGTCTTTCATTTTTGTTATGCTTTGTAAAATATTGTGCCCATTATCAAGGTTAGTTATTTATATGGCCATCGATAAAATAATTGGCAACAGTTGTCCTTTAAAAAGGAGCATTATAACAATGTAGGTAATAATCTCCTATTGCTTCAACTAAAAGACTCTAATGTGTATCTTAGAAAGCAAGAACACACATAATTATTAGGCAAGTAAATCTGTACAACGGTAGTAATGTGTGAGATATAATCTAATTTCCATAAACATGTGAGTCAAACAATTGTATCAATCTGCAAAATTGTTATTTGCAGAACAAATGCAGACTTGCCTAACCGCCTGTGACCTAGCAATTAAACAAAATGGCAAAATTGTGAAAGTATATTGCACAGCCTTTGGCACAGTGACATGGGAAACAGAAGCCATTTACATAAAACACAGTCATAGATGAATAGTGAATATGATGCAATGAATGCAAGACAGCAATAAAACGGTGACAGGCTTGTTTACAGTGCTGTAAGAGTTATTGTATCAGTTGCCAATAATAATGTAAATGAAAATAAAAACTGATCATTGTAGTAAAATATTATAATTATATATAACACCATACAAATTATACAATTTAAGATCATATTCTAATGTATTGTTACCCACTGACCAATTTGGTTAACCCTGCAATTAGCCAGAAAAAATATCAGGCCCTTAACAACCTTTTAACTACATGACCTGAACTTCTATACATGCTAAGCACATGCGTAGCACTTCTGTGGTTATTTCCTCTGAAATACTAAAGCAATTGTGACCACTCTCAGCATTAGTGCCAACCTTTGATTAGTTGTCTGGTAGCACATGATGGGGAACACAGAATACATTTGTAATCCTTTCTACACATCGTTTTTATTGATGGAATTCAGATTTATAGATTTCTATGTGCCTTATGACTTTTCTCATTTATTGTACTGAACATATAGAGCATAGCTGAGTAAAAAGTACGTTTTTGACTGGAAGGAGAGTTGCTGCTGCTACTGTCCATGAAGAGAGTATATGTGTTATTAATTGATATAGAGGCAGGCATGCTAATCCAGTCTCTTTATCTCTTTAACTTGCCTTTCTGATCATGTTCCTGGTCACAGAGGGATCCCTTTTTTCTTCCTACTCCATCTGAAATGATTGGGCTATACACATGGGGCCTCATTCTATTATCGGCCGTAAATCGGCCGTAAGGCTGCGATTCCTTGCGGGGGTTCAGTTAACTCGCGATTCTATTATACGGCCCCGCAAGGATCTCCTTTTACGGCCGGCCGCATATCTTGGAACCGGCCGTAATCTCAGAAATAGAAAAACGCAAAAATAAATTCAAGCCTGCACTGTACAGCTCTGTAAATGCTAGGGATCATATTGGGGGACATGAGGATTAAAAGGAACCCACTCTCAAGCTTGCACATCTGCCCAAACCCGAGTTCAAATTAACTGTTTATTTTCCGGCTGCGGCGTGGGTGTGTCTGAGGTGCTCCAAGCACTCTGGACTTTTTACATGAATATTTTACGGATATTAAAAAAAAAATATTTTACGGATTTGAGTACAGGATAATTATGTGCTATTTTTTCTAACACCTAAAATCCCTTTATAGTCTTCTCAAAGTGCAGGATGACTTTATTTGAGCTATTTTATGTGCTTAATTGGTGCTAGCGAGACCTCTTTCCTGCAAGTAAGCTGCGGCTCGCTTTTAGCCTTGCAGAGAGGTTTCCCGGAGCAATTGAATTGCAAATCTCTTGCGGCCGTTTTAGATCAAAGGCTTTCCTCCGGCGCGAGCGGCCGCAAGAGATAGCAAGGCACCGGCCGCAAGCCTGCCGGAATCCCCGGCCGTAAGGGAATAGAATAGCCGAATAGCTTGCGGCCGGTCCTTGCGGCCCCACAACGGCTGCGGCCGCTAATAGAATGAGGCCCATAGATAGCCTCAACTTTAGACAAATCAGTATTACACTTACTTTTCTTTTACTTGTCTTTCTCTCACACTCTTTCCTCACAGTTAACTAAGCATTTAACAATCTGCCATTTGTTTAACTGACAGTTGGGATGACATTTCCCTTTTTTGAAAAGTGTACTTAATCCCTTACTTTGGCCAGTAATATTACATATATTGCTGTCACAACCATAATAAATATGATATAATGATACATTAAGTTTTTGCCAATATTTGCTGTGCAATGAGTGACATTTGGACTCTGAGGTGTCATAAAACTTGAATATTTCCAGTAGTTATGAAATCAAAACCACTTATGCAACACTAACATGTATTTTCCAAATCTCACATTTCAAAACTGTACTTTCTTCATGACAAATAATAGCTGGTGCTCCACCACAATGTCCTAGGGCAATTTTTAGATCTGATTTTCCTGTTTGTATTTATGTTGGCTTAGGAAAAGCAGGTGTCAAAATTCTTATGCAAGTATGTTGTAATAAAATAATCTTTTTAAAAGTTTTCATTTCACTCATAGGAACTGCCGTGTGTAGCAGGCCTTTCCTACAGAAAAGATATTTAAACAACTTCTCAATTAGAGACTACTGATTGTAATAAAAAAAATGTTCTTTTACATACAGTTATGTGAGTTTTCTCTTCCAAATTTTTTTGAAATGTAGATATTTTTAATAAATGATATTTTATCAAAGGGTGAGTCACTTGTTTTTTGAGATTTATTCAAATCACACATTATAGTAAAATATTTTATAAAAAACATGAACACAGTTATATTATACAGAAGATAATAAAAATATCACTGCAAGCCACATGCTAAAAACGTTTCTACTTCAGGTAAACTGTGTTAAAAAAATGCACACGTAAGCTTCATGTAGATTATTTCATAAAAGCATTTAACTAAGTTATGTGAGCTGAAATTAATAATCCTAACAATGTGTAACTCTGGAAGTTCAGATTGGAGATCTGGAGAGGAGAATTGCAGCACTTCGTGATATTGCTCTACTGGAAAGGGGGTTGGTTCTCACTGAGCACAGTTTAGCTGGGCCTAGCATGGAGGGCGGAGCTGGGGCTAGTGAGGTTGTCCAGTGAGGTAGTTGGTTACAGTTACAAGGGGAAGCAGGGGGATCAGGAGGAGGCAGGTCAATACTGAGTTGGCAAGCACCAACAGATTTGTCAGATTGAGTGAAATTGTTGGGGATTTCCATTCATGAATGGCAATGCCAGATAGGGCTTTTCCCTGTAACAGCTGGGAGAACAGTTCTACAGGAGGAGTGGGAGGGCAGAATAGGCAGAGAAATAAACAGGTTTTGGTGGTAGGGGACTCTATTATTAGGAAGGTAGGGAGGGTAATTTGTCACCCAGATGCCAACAATCAAACAGTTTGCTGTCTCCCGGGTGCTCGGGTTTGGCATTTTAAGGATTGGGTAGACAAACTATTGGGAGGGGCTGGAAATGAACCGGCGGTCTTGGTACATACAGGTACCAATGACAAAGTTAGTGGAAGATGGAGCGGCTTAAAGAATGATTTTAGAGAATTGGGGAATAAGCTTAAGGCAAGGACCTCCGAAGGTGGTATTTTTTTAGATACTACCAGTGCCACATACTAGCCCAGGGAGACAGAAGAAGCTAAGGGAGGTTAATGTGTGGCTAAAAAAGTGGTGCACTAAGGAGGGGTTTGGTTTTTAGAGCACTGGACTGACTTCTTACTTGGGTACAATCTCTATAGCAGAGATGGATTGCACCTTAGTGACAAGGTAGCTGCTGTGCTAAGGGAAAGGATGGTAGAATGGCTGGGGGAGATTTTAAACTAATAGGTTGGGGGGGAGGGACTAGATAGAGGTAATGGGGTAGTAAGTGTAGAGGGGGTAAGGAATGAATGAACTAGTTATGTGAGTGGAGATAGGGGAGGGTTAGTATAGTCAATAGGGAGGTACTGCTAAGTAACTCAAGAATAGTGGCAGGCACTCCAGAAGTACAGACTCATAACATAAGGTGTATATTTGCTAATGCCAGAAGCTTGCAAGGAAAAATGGGAGAGTTAGAATTATTAGCAGTAAATAAAAATGGGATTTAATAGGCATTAAAGACAAAAGGTGGGATGACTCTCATGACTGGACTGTTAATCTGGATGGTTATAACATATTTAGGAAAGATAGGGGCAATGGTAAAAGGGGAGGAGGGATTTGTCTGTATGTTAAGCCTGAATTTAAGCCTATAGTCAGAGAAGATATTTATGCTGGAACTAGTGATAATATTAAATGTTTGTGGGTAGAGTTAAACAGTGGAGCAGCAAATTCCAAAATAATATTGGTAGGAGTATGCTATACACCCCCAAATATAATTGAAAGTAAGGAAATGTCATTATTGTTACAGATTGGAAATGTAGCTAAACATGGGCAAGTACTAATAATGGGAGATTTTACCAATCCTGAAATAAACTGTATGAGTAAAACCAGCAGTACGGGTAAAGGGAGCAGGTTCTTGAGTACACTCAGGGATAATTATCTGGCCCAGATTATACAAGAGCCTACTAGAAATGAAGCTATCTTAGATTTAGTCATCACAGATACTATTGATTTAGTATCAATTGCTGAAATAGGGCAACCCTTGGGAAACAGTTTTCACAACACAGTCTCATTTAAGATTGAATTAAAAAAACAAAACTTTAAGGGGCCAACAAAAACTCTTAATTTTAAAAGGACAGATTTTAAGGGGCAGCAATACAAGGTATAGACTGGGTCAAAGAACCGACAGGTTAAAATACTGACATAAATGGACAGCATTTAAATCCTTATTAAATATACATACATATCGGCATATACCATGTGGAAATAAAAGTAAAAGGTATAAATTACATCCAACATGGCTTAACAATGAGTTAAAGATCAAGATACGGAGTAAAAAACAGGCATATACAGTAAATTATACAAACAAGAGGGGACAGAGACTGCTTTACGTGAGTACAAGAAAATCAATAAAGCTTGCAAAAGGGCTATTAGACTCGCTAAAATAGAAAATGAAAAATTAGCTGCAAAGGAGAGTAAGACTAACACTAAAATATTTAAAAGTATTGTAATGGGAAGAAGGCCAGGAAGGAAGCTATAGGAACATTACAATATAAAACAGGTCATCCGACAATTAGTGACCAGTAAAAGGCAGATGAGCTAAATAAGTTATTTTCTTCTGTATACACAAGAGAGCTACCAGTGGATGGGTCACTGCAACATAATGGGGCTACACTACCTTCACCAAATAATTGGTTAACGCAGGAAGAAATCCATAAGAGGTTGGAAAAAATAAATGTTAATAAAGGCCCCAGGTCCTGATGCAATACATCCAATCGTACTGAGAGAACTGGGTTCTGTAATAGCCAAACCATTATATCTAATTTTTCAAGATTTACTCAACACTGGGTCGCTACCAGATGAATGGAGAAAAGCAGAGGTTACACCTATATTTAAGAAGAGAGCAAGAGCAAATCTGGGGAATTATAGACCTGTAAGCCTCACTTCTGTAGTGGGAAAGCTTTTATAAGGTATAAAAAGGGACAATATACAAGAATATGTCTATTCAAACAGGATTATAAGTAGGAGTCAGTATGGATTTATGAGGGATAGGTCATGTCAAACAAATCAAATTAGTTTCTATGAGGAAGTTAGTAGGAACTTGGATCAAGGCCACTCAGTGGATGTAGTCTTTTTGGATTTTGCAAAGGCTTTTGATACAGTGCCACATGGGAGACTATTGTCCAAACTAATGGATACAGGAATGGCAGTAAATATATGCACATGGATTGAGAGCTGGCTAAAATACAGGAAGCAAAGGGTTGTTGTAAATGGAACATACTCAGATTGGACTAATGTGTTAAGTGGGGTTCCTCAGGGTTCAGTATTAGGTCCTGTACTTTTTAACATATTTATTAACGACTTAGAAGTAGGACTGGAAAGTGTTGTCTCCATTTTTGCTGATGACATGAAGTAGTGCAAGGTCATTGAATCAGAAAATTATGTACTTTCCCCCCAAAGGGATTTGCATTAATTAGAGAAATGGGCAATTAAATGGCAGATGAGATTTAATACGAAAAAATGTAAGGTTATGCATCTGGGAAAGAAAAAAAACATGCAATTTATAAACTTAATGAAGCAAATGTAGGGGGGTCAGATATAGAAAGGGATTTTTCAGTGCTTGTGGACAACCACCTAGATAACAGTTCTCAATGCCAAGCAGCAGCTGCAAAGGCAAATACAATATTAGCGTGTATTAAGAAGGTTATAGAAGCCAGGTAAGCAAATACAATTCTGCCACTATACAAATCTCTAGTACGCTCTCATTTGGAATTTGGATTACAGTTTTGGGCACCACTTCATAAAAAGGACATTTTGGAACTGGAAAAAGTACAAACAAGGACAACAAAACTAATAAGGGGAAGGGAGGGGCTAAGTTATGAAGAAAGACTAACCAAATTAAACCTATTTTCTCTAGAAAAAAGGCATCTAAGAGGGGATATGATTACCCTATATAAATACATCCAGGTCAGTATAAAGATTTGTCAAGGGAGGTTTTTGTGCCAAGAGGTTTTCAATTGACAAGAGGACATCCTTGGAGGTAAAGTAAAAAGTTTCCACCTTAAGAAAGAAAAGGATTCTTCACAGTAAGGGTTATCCTAGTTAATTAGAGATAGAGTATTGATTCACTGTGGAATCTGATCGCCAGTATCTGGGGTCAGGAAGTTATCATTTGTTTTTCCCTGTTGAGACAATTGTCAAAGTTTCGCTTGTTTTTTTTTTTTTCTGTTTGCCTTCCTCTGGTACAATTATTAATTCATCTGCATATTGCAGATCAGAGGAGATCTTAAAAATTTGAACTTGATGGGCTAAAATTATTTTTTCAACTTCAATTACTATGTAACTATGTAACTATGTGTACAATATTCATTGGTACAGCATGAAGTGAATTATGATACGTTCATATAGGCAGTATAAACTCAACAGTATGCATGACATTCCCACTCATATATCCCATGTTGACTTTCTTGAGAATGAAGCCTTCACAGGCAGGATCTGCATGTCCTTAATGGAGGAGGCCTTGACAGGGGCCTGGGATTAGGCTGCCGGCTGCTGATTGGTGATGCTGCACCGGGGGTAGGACTAGGTGTGTCCTGCCTGCACTGCCGCCATTTTGTGTGCAGTTGCAGCTGGACAGCGTGGAGACAGCAGCGCAGCGGAGGTCTGCCTCATGGGAGAATCGGAGGGCTGTTTTCTGCCCTAATCAATGTGTGTGGTGGTTTTTCTCTGCGGCGTGGTCTGTGTGCTCTGAGTCAGGTTTGCCTGTCTTGTGCAGGGGCTGTTTTTCTAGCTTTTCAGTGTGTGCCCTGTTATTTGTTATGATGGATGCATCTGAGGTTGCAGCTCTGGATAGGCTGTTAGCACAGGTGAGGGCTAGAGCCATGGGGTGAGAAGGCTGTAGGATCGCCTGGGCAGTAGCCAGGTGGCCATAGGGAGTAGCCCAACCCCAGTAAGCAAGGGGGAACATGCACAGGGCACCAGGGGTCAATCTGATGTGGCTGACCCCCGTGGGGGCCATAGGTGTGACCCAGCAACCAATGTTTCTGCCAGCCAGCAAGTAAGCATGGATGGCAACTTGCCAGAGGCAAAGTCACAGCTCTGCTGGGGGCTGGGGTTCAACACCCAGGAGGAGACAGGAGAAAACCACCCTGCAGACATCTGGTGGGGGTTTAGTCTTGCAGCCTACACCAGGTGAGCATAGGGTTCACAGGAACCCCCAGGGGGAGAAAAAAGCAAGAGCCCTAGGCCGCGCTCGGACACCCCCTCCCATCCCCAAAACCCGCCAGGGCAGATGGGACCTCAAGGGTCCCGCTGGCTGAGGGCAGGGCCGCTGCCCAAGTGCTGCCCATGAGGCAAAGGAGAAATGAGATTGAGAGAGAAATGAGAGAATGAAATCCCACTACGGCCGTGGAGTGAATTGGGTCAGGAGGGAATTGGTCTGGAGGGTACCACGTCCAGTCAGATCCGGCCGTGCCACATCCAGGTATAGTCTGTTCTCTTATGTAACACCTAAAAAGGGTAAACAGCCCACCATAACAACGCACAGGCCTCACACTTGAGTGACAGCTGACAGAGCAGTTGAGAGGTCCGAGGAGTGCAAGTCTGGTTCCAGTGCCAGAGGAGTCATAGTTGGGGTTGGTCTAGAAAGCAGGGACTGGGAGAATGCAAGGTCCTTAAATCACCAGGATAGTCAATCGGACTCTAGAGCAGGCGGCAGTGGTTCCTCAGCTGGTGACCGGGTCGCAGGTCAGTAGTTGCATAGACAGCCGTCTTACGGTTCTCGTTGCTTCCACAGGTCACACGACAGGTCACGCTCCATGGGTTGCAGGTCACAACAATGCTGCAGAAGGGACTCCAGCTCAGACAGGGAGTCGTGCGCAAGACACGGGAGAAGCAGATGATCCAGGCATAGTAGCTGCCAAGAAAGTAAAGGGATTGACACCAGTTGTATGCACCAACGCCACACAGACACACACCTTTCTGGTAGGCCTGCAACATTTTCTGGGAATGCACAATCTTCAGATTAGTAAGGAGGGCTTAAAGGAATGGGTCGCGGGCCTAGCAGGAAAAGCTTGGGGGACAGGTCAGACTCAGGGACAACCCTATGCCACCACTGTTGTCTCAGCGGTAGGAGCATGTGTGTCGCCAGTTTCAAAAACGACCGCTGGTTACACATTTCAAGTGGCAGTGCAGGCGATTGTAGTCTGTGGGCTGGATAACCTGGAGTATGGAAAAGGGAGTATGTGGACATATTTTCTCTGATACACGAATCGCGAATGGGGGAGATGCAAGATGGAGGTTCAGGTTGCCCTGAAGGGGATGACAGGAAGCGGGGGCCACAGAAGATTCCCAGATCATTCAACAATTGGCTACAAGGTTTTTCCATATTGGCCTGTGTGATAGGAGAGAAATTTCCTGGTCAGTGCTCTGCGTTGTTCATTATTTAGATGACATTGTAGGAGCGAACCAAACCTGTGGAGGGATGGCGTGGCTTCGATACGAAGAGAGCTTTCGACAATGCTTGGTGTCTCACCCGGAGATGGCTTGGAATGAAAAAACAGTAGCTGACCCCAATGAGAGTGGCAATGCCCTTTCAAGGCGGGGCTGCAGGCCCAGATATCCCACTACACCAGCGTCTGGAGCGCGTAGAGTGTGCTACTTTTTTAATGAAGGGCTATGCAAATGGGGGCCCAACTACCGATTCCGTCATGCATGCTCAAGCTGCTGGGGTGACCATCCGCACTTAGATGTGGCAAGGCCAAGGAGGGAGGAAAAGCCAGTGGTGCTGGACGCAATGCTGCCGTGGCTCGCACACTACGGTAGGCTGCAAGCGAAGGCAGAGACTGTTGGCTACTGAAGGAAGGATTTCGTGATGGTTTTATCATCCAATGGGAACTGGAAGCTGACATTGAAATACAGCCTGCGAATCTCAAGTCGGTAGCGGACTACCCAGGGGTTGCGGAAGAAAAAATCAGAAAGGAAGTACAGTTTGGGGGGCGCATGGCAGGGCCTTATCGAGACCCCCCCCCCCATCCCACATCTTAGGCTCTCACCCTTAGGGGTGGTGCCAAAGAAGGAAGAAGGAAAATTCAGGATTATACATCACCTCTCGTATCCCAAAGGGAGATCGGTTAATGACGGGATTGACAAGGAGTTATAATCGGTGTCTTACTTATCATTTGACGCTGCAACACACATTGTCAGAAGGCTAGGGCAAGGAGCGCTCATGACGAAGGTAGACATCAAGTCTGCATTTCAGCTTTTGCCAGTGCAACCTAGCAGCTAGGTTGTCGCCTGGGAGGACAGTACTATGTCGACTTTTGTCTTCCGATAAGTTGTTCTATCTTGTGCGCATACTTCGAAGCCTTCAGCATGTCCTGCAATGGCTTGCTGTGCATGAGTCGGGATACGACTCAATGGTGCATTACCTGGACGATTTCCTCTTTGTGGGTCCGAGGAAGCAAGAGGTGTGTGATCATATACTACCAACATTTTCCAGGGTGGCTCGGTCGTTCGGGGTGCCGTTGGTGAACAACCAGACGGAAGGGACTACCACTCTCCTAAGGTTCCTGGGTATTATGATTGATTCCCAAAGATTGGAATGTAGCCTACAGGTGGAGAAAGTGTCTGTGATTATGGCACAATTAGAGGAATTGGTGACGGCACAAAGAATAAAGTTGAGGAGGTTACAGTCGCTGCTAAGAAATTTAAACTTTGCCTACAGAATTATCCCGATAGGAAGAATATTCTGTAGAAGACTATCGCTGGCGACTGCAGGAGTTTGGCTAGTACACCACTTTGTCAATGTGAGGGTGTCCATGAGGGACGATGCCAACGTCTGGTTGGAGTTCATGAACACTTTCAATGGGCGAGCCTTAATCCAGCCACGCCAGTTAACGAATGTTGACTTTTTACACGGATACATCTGGAGTCCATGGTTTTGTGCCTTCTTTGGCGGCAGGTGTTGTGAGGCGGAATGGCCAGTAGCATAGGAAAGTGGTTCAAAGGACAAAAGGTGTCCTATCACATTTTTTTATTAATGCTTCGGTTGAAAATGGTAGTGAAAGAAGTTTCTTACTTTTAATACAAGGCCTTGTTATTACGATCAGTTTATTTAACTGGCCTTCTATGGTGCCTTACGGATTGGCAAGCTGGTTGCTGCCAATAGGCAAGGTGATGGAGGTATACAAGTTGAGGATGTCCATCTACAAGGTGAGACAGTGGTGAATTGGTTAAGAAATTCCAAAACAGGCCAGGTGAGAAAAGGAAAGGAGATCAAGTTATGTAGTGTGGGAACGGATTGTTGCCCCTTTGAGTGTGTCAAGTTAATGCTTCTTCAGCGGCTAGGATTCCCTGGGTCGTTTCTGTTACATGTGAACAGACGTCTTGCTTCCAATTCTCCAAAGTTCTGAAAGCATGTTTGGAAAGGTTAGGGTTGAACCAGTCGGAGTTTGGAACGCATTCATTGAGGATAGGGGCTGCTACAGAGGCAGCAGGTTTGGGGCACCCGGTGGATATGTTGAAAAGAATTGGAAGATGGGAATCAGCTTGTTTTAAGATGTACATTAGGCCATCCACTGCCATATACTGATGTTAAGCATGCCATTGCAGGCTGTCAGAAGCAGCTATGGGTGATCGGCCACTCATATGTCCACTGGTCGGAGCGTTTCGCTGCAGTGTCTCTGAATGGTTCGCAATTGGGAATAGCAGTGATTAATAGAAGGTCTGCTGGTGTGGTATCCGAGGAATGAAATGGAGGCAAGCAAGTAGGTACATAACATTGCTCACCCATTGCTTGGGATGTCCAGATATGTTGCGGGAGGGAATGATCTGGGATGTACACCTATTACGCATCTAGTGAGGGATATGAAAAGACAAACATTGCACCTCCAATGGATATACTGTATGGACACTACAAATTGATATATAGACTGTCACAAATTGATATATAGGCTGTATCTAGACTATTATTTACCTGTGAGCAGGGGGGTCATAATTGTGATACCCCTTACACAGATCTGCTAAGGTTCCATCTTGTTACACTGTGTCTCCCTAGTCTCTCTCTCTGACTACCAGCCCCATTTGCAACAAACTTACATACTGGAGAACTGCTAAGGTACTTCGAAATCTGAAGAAAACTCTTTTAGTGTTACATAATATTAATTTTTATGATTTTTCATTGTTATTATATCTACTGATATAGATTTATCCAGATAAATTAGTATATCCCTGAATTTCTTGTACCCACCCGCACTCTTTGCATACCATCTAACACCTCTGTGGTTTGCTCCTAACCCCCTATCACTTCCTGAACCCATTCTCATTCTCTTATAGGTTCCATCTTGTTACACTGTGTCTCCCTGGTCTTTCTCTCCGACTACCAGCCCAATTTCCTCCCTCCCTGCCCCTCACCCACCCGCCCCTGTTTACACTTAAGGTATTGAGTCACACAAATCTTTTGCAGCTGACCAGTTAGCAGCACCTGCCCACTATCCCTATCAAGCTTTCACACAATGTTTTATCTTGCTTTCTTTTTCCTCATATCTCCCTGCAACTTCCTCAAGCTCTTCATCTCAACTTTTCCACTTCTTGTCTCCAAGATAACATCCCACCTTTCATGGCCTCCACTCCTTTTTTATTCTCTCATGAGCTTGTTTTACTCAAGCTGTGTTTAAACTATGTTTCTTCTGACATTCCCATCTGCAGCGTACTTTATCTGTCCACTAGGGGTAGATACCATATTATATAATAGTCCCATTCACTTCAAATCAGATCCCTTTCCTCTCCAAGTAATGAACTACCTTCTAACTTTTCACAACTTCCTACCTATATAAACTCTCACTTTCTTCCTAAGCCTTGCTATTCGATTTCTACCCCTTCCATTCCCTTTAGATTGTAAGTAGCGAGTTTCCATTCTTGTAGGGTGCTTTGGAAAAAAGAGCTTTTTACAAGACTTAAAATTCAAAACATGGCCCTCCTTTTGCTGCAGTTTTTAATATTGTACATTTCCTCTTTCTATTCCCTGTACAGCGCTATGGAATATGTTGGCGCGTTACAAATAAAGATAATAATAATAATACCCCTGAATGTATGGGCTAGGTTTAATTCATCTGGCATGTGTGGATTAATAATAAGTATCTTGCATTAAATTTAATACACATTACATTTAGGTGTGCTTTGCTAAAATGATGACAGGTGAGAAACAACCAATGCTCTCTAGTAGCAAAGCTCTATGCCAGATATGTGTCACCTTGCTAAAATTAGCTGCCTATCTCTGGCAAGCATGTGATTTTTCCATTCAACATATTTACAATTATAGCTACTTTTACCTTTAATTTTGCTTCTCAGAATTTCTGGGTAAATGGGAAATGAGTAAGATGCTTATGAGTTGAAGGAGAGCATCTACATTAACAGGGGATCATGAGGTTTAAGCAACACAATAATCTCTCAACACCTTGCTTTGCTTTATTATAAAGATGAAGCACAGAGAGCATTGCAAGGAAAAGCTAAGAAGGGTATAGTGACTTTTTGAGCTTCGCCTTTGCAATTTCTCAGGAATTGAACCTACACAAGGGGCCATATAAAATTCCAAGCCCGTAGCAGCCCCGGTACACCCGCAAAGTGTTGTGCTATTCATTTTTTGAGAAGTTCTGGAATTGCAATGACAAAACAGAAAGAATAATGAAAAACATAGTCCACACGTTGTCTTATAACTAACATCATATTGCTAATATATTAAAACCATTCCATTTAAATAAAAACTCCATTACAACTCTTTTTCTTATTTTTATTGATTCTGTCCAAATATATTCACACTAGTTTCTTAATACTCAGCAGTATATACAGCTTATAAAGTCACATTGTTCAAATTGCAGTAATTCACATTTCCATGGATGAACCTGAGCAGCAAGAGATATGATAAAAGAAAATAAAATAGAAAGAAAACAAGTAACATTATATAAAACATATGGTGGGGTGTCATCCCCCAGTAATTCCCCGCTCAGCCAATCTTAAGGTAGCCATCCTCCCCCCCTGTACCTTTGGAGTACTGAAGAAATATCTCTCCGGGTCCTCTCACCACTTCTCCCCGACTTCTTTATTGTGTTCCCTTAACTTAGTTATTATATATTACTATCTGTGAATAGAATCCAGGGTTCCCAAACCTCCAGGAAGCAGTGATGTGTATCTGATATGATGTGGGTCATCCGCTCATTAATGCAAATAAAATTTATTTTGTTTGTTACGTCATGGAAATTAATGTCCCTACTCTTCCATCGTCTTGCGATGGTGTTCTTAGCTGCTAGAAATATCAGTTGGGCCAGTTTATTCCCCTCCCTTCCCAATTTTGAGAAGCGTGCTCCCAGGAGACAGACTGCTATTGATGGTTGGAGTGGGGTTTTGAGTATTAGCGAGATTAGATTGGTCGTCTCAGACCAAATTTTAAATACATTAGGACAGCTCCACCAAGTATGAATGAAGTCTCCCCTTCCGTGGCACCCCCTAAAACATCTATCTGGGATTGTTTGGGATATCTTATTTAGTCGAACTGGAGTTGTATATGCCCGATGTAAAATCTTAAGGGAGGTTTCTAATAAACTATAATTAAGTGAACCCTTAGATAGGTTCGATAAGGATTCAGCCCATTTATTCCCATCCCAAATTTGCCCTAGGTCCAACTCCCACTTCGATACAAAGGAAGGCCTCCAAGTGCTTGGTGGACTATTGAAGATTTTGTATATTGACCCCAAGATTCCTTTGGACGGGGCCTCACTCTTACACACCACCGACATCCAAGATTCCCTCGGGGGTCCATGGGTTCTTTGTATCTCATCAATCCAGCTCCTTATTTTAATGGAATTAAAGAGTTCCCGGTGTGGAACCTCAAAGTTCCTAATCATGGATTCTGAAGTTCTCATAATCCCTCCCTCAAACCAAGCCCCCAGTTTATCCAGACCATGAGAAGTCCAATATTGCTTGGACTCTGCAGTGATGGTGGTTAATAAGGAGGGCGATGTAAAGATCGATGTGAGGGGAGATACCGGGTAAGTCAGTTTGTATTTCCTCCTAGCCCAGATCCAAACTCTCAGTGTAAACTTAGTTATGGGATTCTGTATTCTAGAGTAGAAAGCGTTTGCACCTGGAGCCCACAGGATAATGCCCCACGTAAGCGGGGCCATCTGCAACTCCTCTACAAAGACCCAGTTTGGTTGGAGTGGAATGGAGTGAGCTAGTGGGCTAGAGGCAAGCTGGGCTGCTCTGAAGTAACTCAGGAAATTAGGACAATATAGGCCCCCCTTGGATTTATGTACATACATCATTTTTCTCGCTATCTTAGGGGGTCTATTTCTCCATATGAAAAAGTGTTGTGCTATTCATTTTAATAGCTAACATCACTTTCCCTTTAATTTAAAATACAGTAGTGTGTTGATATTTGCATTTACAGTGCTATGGATAGGACTTTAATCCCCTAGCGGGTCCTCTCTAGTACTCGTAGGCTTTTTGGCTCCATTTGCAGTTTACGGGTTTGAACGCCAGTGGATTCTTAGCAATTTAATAGCGATTTTCAAATGTAACATTTACAGGCTTGACAGATCAAAGGCTTTGCGGAAATGGAGTTCCGATTTCGACAGCCCGTAGAGTTTTTACGCCTGTAACCTGCAGATCATTTGCTGTAAGAGGCCAATTTAATAGCCTTAAGTCTAGCGGGCTCCATTACGGGCTATGGGTTGTGTGTATCAATCAGTGGCTCAAGTGTATTGATTTACTTGTCTGTGCTGACAGAGATGTCCTGAAAATGTGGCTTGGATCAGGACCCAGGACTTTAGCTTGACCTATACCATATCATCCTTTCATTCTCAAAAAAATTCCAAGCAAGAATAGAGCATGAAGAAAAAAGATAATGTTATTGCTTTCAAAACAGTTTTTTTTTTTAAATAAAGCATTTACAGTTTATCCATTCTACATTTATTTAAGTAAACATGCTTGTGAAAGATGACATTATGATCACACAGAACAAATGTGTGGCAATACTTGGTTTTTAGATCTAATCATGCTCAAGACAGCATTCCACATACAATATATGCTGTAGGCTTTCGCACCGTCAATTTGAAATCCTAATGAAAGGTATATTGCTGTTAACTGTACAGAAAATACACACAACACAAACATAAGCTTTGTCAGCTCTAAAGAAAAAATAGTTGTTTGCTTTCTGAGTAATGTTGTTTGCTCACAGAAGGCAGTTCTATTGATAAATTCTTACAAAAGTATGTTCCAAGCTAAGTGGGATAGTACAAAAATCCAGTGCATGGCTTCCTGGACCTTTGTGAACTCACTGTATATGCTCCACTGAACTAAACAGATGCATGTTGGTTAAAAAATCATGTCTCTTCTTTTAAAGGACCCTGTAACGGCTACCCTAGTTGGTGAGGGGTACCTGCCGTTGGAGAAGTCCTTTTCTGAAGCAAGGTGCTGTGCAGTAATGAAATGTTTATTCCCATCCACGATATCCCATTGTATAATCCAGGAGTGCTGTAAAATGTGGCAGAGTAACGGTACCATAAATCCCCTCCCAAAGAACGAGACGATGCTACGTTTTGAAGGATCAAGTAGAACTCTCTTTTATTAAAAACAAAAACACATTTTTAAACACTTCACATACACAGTAGGGGCAGTGACTACCTTTGGTCAACCCCTAATTACCTCTGGCCAATCAGACAGGGTTAATGCGTGGGAGCCAGGAGTCCCCTCCCCCAGGAGCCGCCCACTAGGCGTGGCTAACTGCTCATTCTCCCTCTGACGGTGGAGAGAGTAACATCACTAGTCTTACTTATTCCCCTGCTGGGAGTATGGGGAAACCCCAGGTCATCTCATTATTAAAGAGTCCTTACCCCCATTGTTCATGGTGCCATCTTGTCTGCTAAAACACTTTTGTTCTGCTATCTCTTGTGTGTTTTAGCCGATAGTATTAAGAGGCAGATGGGCAACTCCTGACCAAGTGTATGAGACCAAAGATATGTGACTGCATACCACACAATACAATATTTTTACAGATATAATAACAACATTTTATAACCCAGAACCTATCTGCAGATAGCTTAGGTCTGAGCACACATTATTACTGAATGGCGCTCAGACCACATACATACAGTATAGCAATGTGATCATATTTTAACCAAGAATTAAATAACCATAAAACAGCGTAAAACATTGATGGGTTCCGTTACACACCTCCCCCGTGACCATAAGCCGGCATACACGGTCTGATCCCAACGGATCGGCCTGGGGATGTCCGGACAAAACGATTTGTTGGTCACTTCTACAGTTTTACAACCCATCAGCATTACTGCAATAAACATTTCAAGGAGAGGGAAAATACATTTTACAAACTGGTTTCAATTAAAAAATTAGGCAGAAAAGCATCAGCCTTCCAAATGAACTTAAGTCCTTTAGCAAAACCGTCCCAAGTTGTAGAGTACATTCCTCCCCCAGCTCGTGGTCGGGCCCCTATTGTACAGGGCCCACTGTTCTTCCCCTGTACACCCACCCAAAAAAATCCAGGATCCCATCCCAACAGTCCAGTATCCCAATGTCCAAAAGGTGGGCCACAATCTCTGTCCCATAGAAACCCCTTTCCATATAAAACGTTCCCGCTCATCCCCTCTATCGTCGGCTAATGCTCGGTACTTTTGGAGGGTGGGGTCCTGTCTAGTTTCCCTCCCAAGCTCTTCGGGGGTGTCCCATGCTATGGGTCTCTCTGTGGCGTTAATGCTAATTGTCTACTTGTGGCTTACCTGGGTCTCCCGACCTGTTGCAGGATCGTCCTCGGTACGGGTCTGTGAGCGGGTGGTCACGGGACAAGCAGCAGCAGTCGTGGGTAAAAAGGCTGAGGCTAGAGGGCCAATATCGTTGCCCAGCACAACCTCAGCAGGTAAATTGTCCATGATGCCTACTGTGGTCTTTCCCGACCCGACTCCCCAATCCAAGTGTACCCGGGCGGTGGGTAAGCGAAAAACAGCCCCCCCTGCGACACGGACAGCAACAGTACGGGTAGATACATGCTCCGGTTTCACAAGATGTTTCTGCACCAACGTGATGGTAGCGCCAGTGTCCCTTAGGCCTTGTGCTACCTAACCATTTACACGCACCTCCTGGCGGTGATGCTGGCGGTTGTCTGGGGATGCAGCTTGTATGGGGTTTGCCTCGTACAGGATGCCCAAACACTCCTCAGGGCTCCCTTCGGTTTCCAGGCAGTGAGCAGCAGAGGTACGTGATAAAGGGATCTCTGGGTTATTGGTCGGGCGCCTCCAGTTGTTATTGGCTGATCCCAAGGGGCAATAACGAGCAATGTGCCCCGGGTTGCCGCAGCGATGGCACGTCATTTTGTAAGAATCCTGGGGTTGGTGGTTAGACCCCTGAGGCTGTGGCGGTCCTGGGGTTACTGGGGCCCGAAATTCTGTGCTTGCAGCGGGCATTGAGGTGCGTGGCTCTGCTCTAGAGGTTGGTCGTGTGGACCCTTGGCTCACCTTTCTGGACTCTGCGTATTCATCCGCTAGCCGTGCTGCCTCGATTAAGTTAGTAGGGCGACGATCTCTCACCCAATCCTGTATGTCTGCCGCCAGATCTTGGAAGAAATGTTCCATCAGGAATAGCTGTAGTACTTCCTCTCCTGTGTTGGCATTGCACCCTCGCACCCAATGTGATGCCACCCTTTGTATCTTGCTGGCCCATTCCATGTGGGAGTCTGCATCCTTCTTTTTAGACTCCCTGAAGCGACGGCGATATGTTTCCGGGGTGACGGCATATCTGGTGAGCAGTGCAGCCTTCACCCGGCGATACTGCGCAATATCTTCCTCAGTAAGCGCCCGAAAAGCCTCATTTGCTTTTCCTGATAGCTTTCCAGCCAAAATAGTGACCCATTGGTCTGGTGGTATTTGGTGTAGTGAGCACTGCCTCTCGAAGTCAGCCAAATATCCATCAATTTCTTCCTCACTTTCCACAAACGCTTTGAAGGCAGTGAACGGTATTTTCTTTACTGTAGCAGCGGGTGGGGGAGTATGAACTGTATGTGCCAGGGGTTGTCTAGCTCTTGCCAGTTCAAGTTCGTGCCCCCTCCTATTTTGTATCTCCATTCTTGCTTCCCGGAACAGCTGATCTATTAGCTCCACGGATGTTGCTGGGTACATGGATAATCTCCGCTGAACCAGGTTTGTAATTTCCTCCTCCTCGCTGACAGGGGTAGGTTGGTCCACGACCTCCATGGATCGATCCATCTCGTTCAGCTCCAGTAGGTCAGCTATCAGCTCTCTCCGTGGTCGGTTGTTGGCACTCCTTCCTCTGGTTTCCAAGAGATCCTTTAGTGTGGGTCTTTTCAGTTTAGCGTACTGGGATTCCATTCAGCACTTGCGTTGGGGATGAAAAGGACCATCCCACCGCTGCCAACCAATGTAACGGCTACCCTAGTTGGTGAGGGGTACCTGCCGTTGGAGACGTCCTTTTCTGAAGCAAGGTGCTGTGCAGTAATAAAATGTTTATTCCCATCCACGATATCCCATTGTATAATCCAGGAGTGCTGTTAAATGTGGCAGAGTAACAGTACCATAAATCCCCTCCCAAAGAACGAGACGATGCTTTGTTTTGAAGGGTCAAGTAGAACTCTCTTTTATTAAAAACAAAAACACATTTTTAAACACTTCACATACACAGTAGGGGCAGTGACTACCTTTGGTCAACCCCTAATTACCTCTGGCCAATCAGACAGGGTTAATGCGTGGGAGCCAGGAGTCCCCTCCCTCAGGAGCCGCCCACTAGGCGTGGCTAACTGCTCATTCTCCCTCTGACGGTGGAGAGAGTAACATCACTAGTCTTACTTATTCCCCTGCTGGGAGTATGGGGAAACCCCAGGTCATCTCATTATTCAAGAGTCCTTACCCCCATTGTTCATGGTGCCATCTTGTCTGCTAAAACACTTTTGTTCTGCTATCTATGTGTTTTAGCCGATAGTATTAAGAGGCAGATGGGCAACTCCTGACCAAGTGTATGAGACCAAAGATATGTGACTGCATACCACACAATACAATATTTACAAATATAATAACAACATTTTATAACCCAGAACCTATCTGCAGATAGCTTAGGTCTGAGCACACATTATTACTGAATGGCGCTCAGACCACATACATACAGTATAGCAATGTGATCATATTTTAACCAAGAATTGAATAACCATAAAACAGCGTAAAACATTGATGGGTTCCGTTACAGACCCATCATATCAATTTAGAACATGAGTTAGTTGTTTAATTAAGCATTGAGTGGTAATAAAATTCATATTACATGACACAAAATATTTAATACTGAACAGAATCTAGTTAAGTAACTTATCACATCGCTGTAGGAGCATCCCTGGCTTAGAGTGCTAAATAGTCAATACACTGTTCATTGCCAAGGGAAAACATTTTAACAGATCAGGTCTTCTGACAATGTAGAGTACTGTCTAAACACAAACTGTATTTAATCAGAGCCACTTCATCATCTTTGATGACACCATAAGGGTTGAAAGAAGCACTTTGGCTGAGCTCATGCTATTGTTTGAAGCTAATATTTGAAATATAATTCTTTTGAAAATTGTATTAATGATCAATACCTAATTAAAGCACCAAGCTCCTATTTTTTAGGCATTACCGCATCAATATGCACCTGTTTATTGTTGATGGGGGACATGCTCTCACTCTTCAGTTAACCGACTGGAGCAGCCCCCAGACCACTTGTTGCTCACCACTGCATTACAGTTTTTGTTAAATACCCACAATGCCCCCCAAAAAACTGCATTCTTTTTTCTGTTTTACCACTCAGACTGCGGGTCCTTTCCATGAACCTACTACAGAATTGGCAAACTAGTTCTTATTTTTCTTCCTCCTGGTTTTGGCGCATGTCCTCTTGCTCCCATACTTCTCATATATATACTGTATAGGCTATAAGCTGTTTTTAACAAGCAATTTAAAGTTACACAAACATAGCTTGCTCTCATGCATAACTTGTTTTTATATGTATATCGCTTTTTCAGGCCCTATTCTACAGTTGACTTCATGAATTATAATAGTTGGAGTTTGTAACACCAGCTGGGCCAGGTGTGGTTCATGCCTAAAACTAGCCCTTGACTATGTCACCATATATGAGTGCTTAGTGATGTCTGTTCAACTTTTTCCACTGATTACGTGTAATAGAATAACAAAAGTGTTGGAGAGGTCCCAGCTAACAAGTGAGGAGCCACTCACCTTAATAAATACAGCCTTTGTCAATGCTATGTCAATAGCACAGAAAGCTTTCTGTACATTGCATTTGTTCATGGTTTGCATTTAAAGGGTGTATGATTTCCACATCTTTGCTTGTTTTGTCAACCCAAAAGTTGTTGGCAGAAAATGTCTCATTAATCAGGGACAACACATGCCAACGGTTTAATGGTGCAAATGTTGTCATTGACGCAGTTAAAGTTGGTCTGAGTCCCATTGTCAGCTTTCCCTCTGGTCACATTGCCTTAGGCATGACACATTGGATCATAACATATTTGCAGCTGGTGCTCATTTTTTAAGTTTTCTTCAATCTTTAAGTTTTTAAGTTTTCTTCATTATTTGTTTTAAGTAATACATTTCTATACATTGCTATGAAAAGTTTAAATCTCTTTAGTTTGTATTAATCACAAATAAATAATACTAACTGATGATTTCAGTGGATACAGGAAATGTATGTAAACTTGACATCCCTGCTTCCATGTTGCAGTTCAACAATATCTATATGTAACTTTGTATCTTTTAAGTTAATTAAAATGTTAATAAAATTCATTTATTTTATGGTGTGAGATTTTAGATTTTTTTTTGCATATCTTAGAGCAATGTAAGATTTCTAAATTTTGTAAAATTGTATGTTGTATATTATGCTTCTTCTTATTTTAATTAAAGGACCACTATAGTGCATTTACAAGTAAAGTTCATATCTTTGTTTATTGGGCACAATAAATAAAAGGTCATCTTTTTTCTCATCTTTGAATGTGTAAATTTTCCATTTTTCAGAGCTGGTTATCTCCACCTCTTCCTGTGTGCTGGACTTAAAAAAAAGTTTGACGGTCTAGGTTCTGGTACAGACTGAGCATGCTCAGTAAAGCAGGGTTGGGTTATGATGGCTTATGCAACGGGGTGGGTGTCTATGGGGCAGCTGCAAGCAGTTTGCAATAGAGCAGTTACCTCTCTGTATACAGCAGGAGTGGAACTAATGATTTCATGGGATGGGACAATGACATCATAGTTCAACCTGCTTCCAAGCAATATGAAAGTCTAGCACCCAGTCAAAGCTAGTCACTCCCCCTAAAAAGGTACAGGGAGGAGGCAAAAAACAGGTGTGCTTGTGGATAGTAAAGATAATTTAAAAAGTAAGAAAAAATATTAACTTTTATTTATTTTAAACTGCATCCTTTTTTTTATAGCCTATGGCCAGAAATAAAACATATGAACTCTATTTTTAAATTATTACAGTGGTCTGTCACTCCAAAATTAAGTTGTATTTTCAGATTATTCTGAAAGAATTGGAAAAGCTGGTTTATGTTGCGTTATCCATTTTTTTCTAAAGTGAATCGATTCTGGGAAATTACATGTTTTTGTTGCTGAATTTATATGCAAATGAGCTGCTCAGAAATAGTCTACTTATCTGTCTCTGTAGGGGCCCAACTAAAGATGTGCAATGACATCTGGCAGTTAGTCCCCTCTTAAAAAACGTTATCAAGTACCGTACTCTGAACTACACATTAGCATACTAAGCTGTATATTAACATACCGGACCCGCAAAATTAATTCTAAATATATCAGAAATCATTTACTAGAAAAAATCCTAGTACAATGTATAGTCAGTATTTAATGCTCTTTAAAATGTAATCAGCTACTTGTTGGGAATTACTTTTAATAATTAAAGTCTCTTTAAATATTAAAATGTTTGTTGCCTTTCTCTTTGTCTGTAGTTTAAATGTTTTTTTTTTTAGATATGACTTTTAAAAAATAAAAGAATATTATTAATAATGCTGTATAAACGTACAAAAACTTAATTTACAAAGGGAGCAACTGGTTAATGTTACCATGTATGCTGACACAATAAATAATAATGATATTAGTCTTATTTAGAGATTAAGGGATTAATGGTTTAGTTCCAAGATAAACATTTACAATATATTGTTCTTTCACATAACCAACAAGGAAGGTCCCTTAACAGGATTTATAACAATTTTTTAGACTTTGGAAGCAATGGCCAACAAGTTTCTCAGGATAGCAGCTGGTAGAGTTCATGTAAAGACTAATCTTTAATAAGACTCATTAAAGCTATTCCAAAGCATTATTAACTATGTAAAAGCTTTTATGAACTTCCTGGGGACTTTTAATAGAAGAGAAGCTTGTACCAACATTTAACTTTTTATATTACGGTTGGGGCTCTAACTAAATACTGATTTCTAATGACTTCAGCATTTGCCTTCCCACACAAGATACCTTAATCACTACTAGACTAGTGGACAATAGTAAGAACATTCCCGCCTCCCCTGCCCGCACATAAACTAATCTCCACAGCCACCTCTAACTACTTCTATCCCAATGGATTGATGGGTGGCCATAATAATAAAACACCCACAATCTCCTCCATTCTAACTAAAAATCAATATGGGACACTTATGATCACCCAGATCCAATCCCTTTCCTCAAGAAGTGATTGTTAGGGGAACTATTTACTCTCCCTAGACTCATCTCTGTCTGCTAGTGTGATTGTAGGGTAGGATTTTCATATCTGTCTCCTTTAGGCACACACTCATTAACAACCTCCAGAGTGCACAAGGACATGTGCATCTCTTTTCCCCTACCACCATGTGCAATTATTCTGCACTAATTCTAAGATATATAACTACTAGATTCCGTGGTACTTAAATCACACGTACATTGTTAAATGTCATTGTATATGCACAGGAAACTGTTCATAAAATTTCAGTGTAATTAACTCATAGAGGTGGCTAGTTAAGGTAGCATGATGCTGATGAAAGCATATTCTGTTCTATGCAATATGTTATTTCCTTTTTTAGAGCTTTATCAATTCCTTAACATTATCTTTTTATATAAAATATTTTGTATTGTTTTTAAGAAAAGTAGTTTAATAAACTTTAGTGCAGGTACATCAACTATAATAGTTGTCGTACTGCAAAGGCGCTCATCGCGAGGCCGTAGGACAGGCTGCAATGAGTTTCACTATATCGGCCATGTGTACTTACACGTGCATGGCTTAATCTTGAAGGAGAGGCTCACAATGAGCGCCAAAGAGCACGAGGCTCGCGATGAGCACTGAAGATGCTCAGAGGGGCCATAGCCTCGCATTGTGTGGCAAACATCATTGCCTGGCTTAAAATAGGGGTATGTGTATTACCTGTGAGAAGAGATGTATATATACTTCTGGATAACAAAATAAAGACAGTATTCTTTGACTCCCAATTGAGTGTCGTCCAATATGGGAAGTTGGGGCTTGTGAGACTGCAGTGCTTCTTGGATATTTTACCGTATACCAGAGGAGATACTGGACTTCGTGTTCCAACTCCGTTACAATAGGCACATATATAACACCATGACATATAGAAAAAAAATCAGATTTGCTTATTCAATTCACAATATAAAGCATGATTCCTCTTACAGATACCCCTTGCATTTCATTGTGCATAGGGGAGCATGGAGGTTTAAGTCACTGTGAACTTTCCTATGTGTTCCCTTGTCTTGTTTGTTTTACTATAGTGCAACACACTGCAACACTGCAATTTCACATCCACTTCCTCCATTTCCAAAAAAGATCTTGCTCATGACACATGTCCAGAGAAGGCAGCTTTGATATTCGAAACATAATTAAACTGAAATGTAGATGTTTTGTTATGCAAATAAGGTGCCCCACACCAAAGGAGATGCCCCTAGGAGGCTGCCTTTTCACCTAGTTATAAATCTGGTCATATGTGAGTGACCATATCTATTCTCCATACCCCTTCAAATATGTTTTTTAAGACACTAAGTAAACTGTAACAGAGGGTATATTTATCTCACCAATGCCTTTAAATCCTTTCTTCAACCCTTAGAAATGGGTCATCCTTAAATTTAAATCATCACCTATCTCTAAAAAAGAAAACTATTAAAATGTATTAGCTTTAAATTTCGTGATGGTGCATTTTCAAGAACTGAATATAAGATTTACAGGAGTCGGTTGACAATGCTGCATCAAGGGAGGTAAGTATAGTTTTCCTCCTTTTTGTTTTTCTATGTAGACATGAGGTCCCAAACTCATACTCAGAGAAATTTGAGGGCAAAGATATGGTGCCCATGACAGCATATAAGAGTGTAAGTGGTAGTATGTGAGAAAGAAGTCAACACCTTGAAAACAGGGGTGTATGCTAGTGGTCCTACGGAAAGCTATGGCAAGCTTGGACAAGCTGATAAAAAGCAAAGATATTACAGTATCAACATAGTTAGAACTATGGTATTCCCTGTAGTAGCATATGGATTTGAGAGCTGAACCATAACAAGTCTGAGAACCAGTGGCGGCTGGTGACTTTTCAAGTTGGAGGGGCGAAAACACACCCATTTTTATAACTCTTCCCCCTGATGTCATGATGACCTTTATAAGCCCCGCCCAATGACCTTATACTTGTAAAGCCCATTGAAATACATGATCAGCAATGCTGAAATGTCAAGAAGTAAAGTAACAATGTGTTAAATTCATTGGTATACAATATAGATTGAAAAAATTCATGTGACAAGACTACAGCAATATCATAATTGCACCTATACGCATTAACAGAAAAATGAAAGGAGTGACACCTACCATTAGTCGGGTCTTCTTCTCAGGGTATTCACGTTCAGTAAGTTGACCAACGAGTACAAACAAATCTGCAGCCACATAGGGTTTGCACCTGGGGTTCAAAGAAAACAAGCAAATCAATCAGACCATTCAAGAACAAAACCATACTTAAAAAACATTAAACGACCAAGTGGAACCATATAGGCCCCAAACATACCTTAGAAGACCAAGTGGAACCATATAGGCCTCAAACATACCTTAGAAGACCAAGTGTGACCATAGGCCCCAAACATACCTTAGAAGACCAAGTGGAACTATATAGGCCCCAAACATACCTTAGAAGACCAAGTGTGACCATAGGCCCCAAACATACCTTAGAAGACCAAGTGGAACTATATAGGCCCCAAACATACCTTAGAAGACCAAGTGTGACCATAGGCCCCAAACATACCTTAGAAGACCAAGTGTGACCATATAGGCCCCAAACATACCTTAAAAGACCAAGTGTGACCATATAGACCCCAAACATACATTAGAAGACCAAGTGGAAACATATAGGCCTCAAACATACCTTAGAAGACCAACTGTGACCATAGGCCCCAAACATACCTTAGAAGACCAAGTGGAACTATATAGGCCCCAAACATACCTTAGAAGACCAAGTGTGACCATAGGCCCCAAACATACCTTAGAAGACCAAGTGGAAATATATAGGCCCTAAACATACCTTAGAAGACCAAGTGTGACCATAGGCCCCAAACATACCTTAGAAGACCAAGTGTGACCATATAGGCCCCAAACATACCTTAAAAGACCAAGTGTGACCATATAGACCCCAAACATACCTTAGAAGACCAAGTGTGACCATAGGCCCCAAACATACCTTAGAAGACCAAGTGTGACCATATAGGCCCCAAACATACCTTAAAAGACCAAGTGTGACCATATAGGCCCCAAACATACCTTAAAAGACCAAGTGTGACCATATAGACCCCAAACATACCTTAGAAGACCAAGTGTGACCATATAGGCCCCAAACATACCTTAAAAGACCAAGTGTGACCATATAGACCCCAAACATACCTTAGAAGACCAAGTGTGACCATAGGCCCCAAACATACCTTAGAAGACCAAGTGTGACCATATAGGCCCCAAACATACCTTAAAAGACCAAGTGTGACCATATAGGCCCCAAACATACCTTAAAAGACCAAGTGTGACCATATAGACCCCAAACATACCTTAGAAGACCAAGTGTGACCATAGGCCCCAAACATACCTTAGAAGACCAATCAGCACTGTATAGGCCCAAACCAGTGGATTTGGGATTCAAGAAAACAACAACATTTCACTTCTGTTTAGACAACACAATAATCAATGTCAAACAAACACGTTGAATTAGCATATGGATAACCATATGAGCAGTAACGCCACGCCAAGGCTTCAACAATTGTTACTGACCATTCACACACCTTTCATAGCTCCTTCAATATGCACACCCACACACCATTCATACTTTACTTACCACTAGTTATTTTTGGTAGTGAGGTGGTGCCATTTCTGAGAACTTTACGTACCCTTGAAGGTGCCTCCAAATCCTTCAAACCAATGCATTCAACCGCTACAGGGCCATGGTGCTTTTAAAATACCTTTTTATCCTCTTCAATGTGGAGAAGCATCTTTCTGGTTCTTTAGTAGTCTTCGGTGTTGTAAGCAGGATTCCTTATAGCTTCACTCACTCTGTTAAATTATGTAGATTAAATTGATGGTTAATTGATGCTGCAGAGCAACAGCACTTGTACAGACATGAAATTCTGGCTTCCCGTACACAAGTGACAGCTACCCTTGGAAGTGCCTGCAATTCCTTCAAACCACGCCAAGGCTTCAACAATTGTTACTGACCATGCACATAGCTCCTTCCATATGCACACCCACACACCGTTCATACTTTACTTACCACTAGTTATGTTTGGTAGTGTGAGGTGGTGCTGCTTAACGCAGTTTATCTTTGCACACCTTGGGGGTATGCATTCTTCTTTGCTTCAATCACTTGTATTTAAATTTTGCACGGCGATCTTTCAAAGAACAAAACTTCTCAATGGTTTTTTCATTGAAGTCTGGGATCTCGGAAATCAGTTGCTTTTCCATTGAGAGCATCGCCAATGCATTCAACCGCTCCAGGGACATGGTGCTTCATAAAAAGGTTTTTATCCTCTTCAATGTGGAGAAGCATCTTTCTGATTCTGCAGTGGTCATCGGTGTTGTAATCAGGATTCTTAATAATTTCACTGTCTCTGTGAAATCATTCTGCAGATTCAATTGATGTAAAAGTTTGTGCAGAGCAACAGCACTTGTACAAGTATGAAAATCTGTCTTCCCATACAGAAGTGACAGCTCAGTGCGTAATTGTTCCTTCTTCAGTATTGGATATGTTTGCACAGTGTCTTCCAGAGCTTGGGTTGGAAAGCAAGTGTCATGGGTTTTATACAAGTCACTTTAAACAATTTTGGCACTGACTAGGTGATTTGAAAATGAAAAACGTTCTTTTGCATGAACCACCACTATGTCACATACCTATCTTGAAAGTTGTCTCAAGGTTGAGATCTCCGCACTCCGTCTGTTGACTGTTACATCGCTCGGCAAACTTGCTTCTATCTCTTCAACAGAATTACGGATTTTCTGGATGCTGGCGACAAAGTCTTCTGTGACTTTTTTGATATAAACAGTATCCGTGTCTCGCTTCTGAAGCTGACTATAGAGGATGTCAACATGTGGCATTATTAAATGAAATAATTTAAGGAAGTAAAGGAACTCCCTGTCTTCCAGCATTCCAATGAAACCTGCGGCTTCACGTATAGATGTTGGATCAAAGTTTAGACATGCTTCAATTGTCTGGAAACACTCAAGTAGCGCATCTCTGTTCTCGTTGATGACGTTCACGGTCCTAACGTTGAAGTTCCATCATGTCGGTGCACCTCTTGGAAGTCTTCTACCAACTACCTCATCCAGAACTCCAGTCCTTTTTGGAGAGCGTGAAAAAAAAGATGGTATGCCGCCTATGTTTGAAAAAAAAACTCGAACTCTTCCAATCCTTGAAACTGCTTTCTCCATTATTAGGTTCAGTTGGTGAGCATAGCAATGGACGTAGTGTGCGTTAGGGTACACGTCTTTTATTTTTCTTTGAACTCCTCCTTGATCTCCACGCATCACACTGGCACCATCGTAGCTTTGAGCTATGAGTTTCTTCTTGTCTTCTGGCTCTGGCAGAACAGTATTCAGTGTTTCCAGCACAACAGCAGCAATCGAGTCTGCATCCGTTGATTTCATTTCCGTGAAGCCATCAAATCTTTCCACCACTTGATGCTTCTTGTCAATGTAGCGATAGACTACAACGCACTGTGTCCTAGCGGAAATATCGGTTGTTTCATCTGCTTGGATTGCCACAAACTGGGCTTCTTTAAGCTCTTGATGAATCACTTCCTTAATAACTTCATGCATGCAGTCCAGTAGCTCATTCTGCACGGTTTTGGACGTGCCCTTAAACACAGTTGCAGTCTTCAAATGCTGTTCCATTGCACTATCGATACTGCCAACCAAATCCACCAGGCCTCGAAACACTCCTGGATTTAGCGATGTTTCACTCTCGTCGTGTCCTCTTAATGCCAGTTCAAAAGCGCCACAAAAGCGAACACAATCAATTATCTTGGAAAGGATGTACCTGTTCTTAGCCACTTCTTGGTTGTGTTTTTGAATACTGACTTGGTATCCTTGGTCCAGTTGAACTGCAATGTTCGCCTGTCCAAGCATCTCAAACTTGATCCTGTTATCCAAGTGAGCTTTAGAACTTTTGTGTTTCGCCAATTTGTCAGCTAGATGTTTTACGTCAGTCACTCCAGTTTTGGTCCAAGCAGCGTCACGACCAAATAGGATGCATGGGAAACAATATAAGGCCTTCCTAGAAACGCTTCCACAAAGCCAGTCGTTCTTCTTGTACCATTCAGTATTGAAAGTACGGATATATTGCTTCCCTCTATCTCTTGTGATTTGCTGCAGATTTATCTCTGGTTGGTCAGGTCCTAACCGTTTTACTTCCACCTTCTCCTCATAGGTTAGGGTGCCGAAAGGCTTCACAAGTAGAGAGTCAATAGTATTAATTTCTGATACCAATAGAAGAAAGAGATCACGGTATATTAATTTATATTATGTCACAAAATTACTTTAAAATAACAGTGTGTTGAATTCATTGGTATACATTACAGATTGCAAACCCTCATGTGACAAGAGTACATCAACATCAAATTTGCACCTATACGCATGGACAGAAAATTAAAAGCAATGATACTCACCAACAGTTGACTCTCCTTCTCTGGGTATTCACGTCCAGTAAGTCAACCAACGAGTCCAAACAAATCTGCATCCACAGATAGTTTGCACCTGGGAAGTGATAGAAAACAACAAAAAAAACATTAGAACGTTCAAGACCCAAACCTTAACTTTTAAAACCTTGAAAGACCAAGTGTCAACCGCACCTTAAAAACCTTAAATAACAAATTGGGACCATATAGGCCCCAACCGCACCTTAAAAACCCTAAATAACAAATTGGGACCATATAGGCCCCAACCGCACCTTAAAAACCTTAAATAACAAATTGGGACCATATAGGCCCCAACCATACCTTAAAAACCCTAAATAACAAATTGGGACCATATAGGCCCCAACCGCACCTTAAAACCCCTAAATAACAAATTGGGGCCATATAGGCCCCAACAGCACCTTAAAAACCCTAAATAACAAATTGGGACCATATAGGCCCCAAACGCACCTTAAAAACCTTAAATAACAAATTGGGACCATATAGGCCCCAACCGCACCTTAAAAACCCTAAATAACAATGTCAACTGTGACTCATGTTACCTTAATAACTAAAAAAGGAAAAATGGAAGGCCTAGTCAGTCTATGATGGGAAAATATTGTATTGTACATGTTAGTATATCTTAACTGACTAATTACAGTTGTGTTAAATGTTTTATTGTGCATTTGCCTTCTAATAAAAGACTATTTAAAAAAAAACCCTAAATAACAAATTGGGACCATATAGGCCCCAATCGCACCTTAAAAACCCTAAATAACAAATTGGGACCATATAGGCCCCAACCTCACCTTAATAACCCTAAATAACAAAGTGTGACCATGTAGGCCCCAACCGCACCTTAAAAACCCTAAATAACAAATTGGGACCATGTAGGCCCCAACCGCACCTTAAAAACCTTAAATAACAAATTGGGACCATATAGGCCCCAACCGCACCTTAAAAACCCTAAATAACAAATTGGGACCATATAGGCCCCAACCGCACCTTAAAAACCTTAAATAACAAATTGGGACCATATAGGACCAAATTGTACAAAAAAATAATAATAATATATATATATATATATATATATATATATATATATATATATATATATCAATTGATATCAATATATCTCAATAAATAAATATATATATATACATATATATATATAAATAAATAATCAATATATAAATCAATCAATATATAAATATATATATATATATATATATATAACTCAATATATATATATATCAAACAATAATCAATATATAAATCAATCAATATATAAATATATATATATATACATATATATATATATATATATATATATATATATATCAATCAATATATCTATCAATCAATCAATATATATATATATATATATATATATATTTATATATATATATATATATATATATATATATATATATAAATAAATATATATATAAATATATATATATATATATATATATATATATATATATATATATATCACACACACACATAAAAAATACACATAAATGTACATAAACATATACATAAAACAATATATATTAATTGATATTTATTATTTGATTAATTGATGTACTTTATAACTTATTTTATTATATTGTTCATGTATTTCTATTACACATTATTTTTTATACATATTACAGTGCTATTTTTTGGCTATACATGTTACAGGATATTATCCTGTAACATGTATATTACATAAATAGCCCTGTAATATGTATAATACATACAGGGTCAAACAAGTTCACACTAACCTTTTTTTCCCTTACAGGCTTCCATACCTGCATGCTGATTTGCTAAATTCAATTTTGCTAAAAGACTCTCATTGGCTGAAATCGATGTCAATCAAAAATTTCAGCCAATCAGAGTCCTTCAAAAATTTGTATATAAAGCAGACCGTGGGAAAAAATCAATTAATCTGTTAGTTTGTTGTTTTTTTTTTTTTTAGAGCGTCAGGTTTTTTTTGGTGGAGGCCTCTTTCAATGGGCCAGAATGTATGGATGGACAATGGCTTCAATCAGGATTGGATTATTTTTGGACAATGGCTTCAATCAAGATTGGATTATTTATTTGACCAGTGGCTTCAATCAACATTGGATTATTTATTTGACCAGTGGCTTCAATCAACATTGGATTATTTATTTGACATGGGCTTCAATCAACATTGGATTTTTTGACATGGGCTTCAATCAACATTGGATTATTATGACTATCCAGGTCATAGAGGACAGAAGGCCAACGCTGGAGGGGTCAATTTGACAGGTAAGTATGTGCTGTTGTTTATTTTATTTTTATTATTGTTTTTTTAAAGCTGTTTACTTTATTTGTATAATTGTATAAATGTTTTTACTGTATTGTTTTTCCCATACCTTATTTTTATTTTATCTTTAAAAGTGACAGGCACACGCACATGCCTGTTACTTCTAAAAATGGAATAAAAATAGGGGGGGGGGGGCTAGGTACTGGTAGGTAGTTGGATCAGGGTGGGGTCGGTCACGCTCAGGCACCCATCGGTCGGTCAGTGGCCAAGTAGGCCACGATCAGGGGTGGCACAGGCCTCATGGGGGTGAACATCCACCCCCATGTGGCCTGTGCAACCCCGCTCACCGCCCGAATACCCTGATCACCATCGGGGTAATCGGGCGGTGGCATAGCATAGGCCATATCGGGGTGGTGGTGATCGGGCCTCGGGGGTGGCACAGGCGACATGGAGGTGATCAGGGGTGGCACAGGCCACATCATGGGGGTGATCCGATCACCCCCATGTGGGCCTGTGCCACCCCGCTCACCACCAGACTAACCCGATCCCGTGATCGGGGTAATCGGGCGGTGGCATCGCATAGGGCAGGCCTGATCGGGGGTGACACAGGCCACATGGGGGTGATGGCTGGGATTGGCACCAGGCATTGCAGGCCTAGGGTCGTCTATGGTAGGTAAGTTGGTGGGTGGCTGGGTAGGTGGCAGGCCAGGAAGGCATAGTGGGGTAACTGGGTGACCCTACCTTTTATTAGGGGCTACTAGGGGTTTGGTTTGGCCAGGGGCATGGCAGGTGCCAGGTAGACTTACTTGTTAGGCAGGCTGCAGAGCAGATGTGAGTAGTTTCAGCCAGGGAGGTCTCTCAGTCTCAGCGTGACCAGGGTCAGGAAACAGAAAGGGGGAAGGGACAGGCAACTGGTGGTTTTATTCACTGTATCAGTCAATCAAAAAGTAAACTTGAGGCCCTATTAGCTGGCGGGCGCTCAGGGCTAATGGTCTGGGTGGGTTTACAATGTTCTCTTAGCAACTGTACAACCTTCCATCATTGATTGGTCAATGATGGAAGACTGTCAGTCATTAAATTGATACATTTATGACCGCGCATGCATATCGTCACTGTGATGGTGGGCGGCATGCATTAACGGTCAGGGGGCCAGGCTAGGCCTCATTGAAGAGAAGAGTCTAAATGTTAGTGTACTTTACTAGTGTAATATGATAACACAGGGTGCAGGGGGCTACAATAGATACACAGCAGCATTAGTTAATGTAGCGCAAGGGGTTATCTTAAAGTGACAGTGTCCCTGGGAATAGTTTACTAACTTTACTTCATTTTATTACTGTATTAAGACTTGAATGATGATGTACACCTTATATTTAATTGTTTTTGGGTTATTACTAATACATTGTTGTGTTTTTTTATTGCAGGGTCACAAAAATATTTGGGGGGGGCGTTTGCCCTGACGCCCCAATGGACGGGCCGCCCCTGCTGAGAACCATAGAATTGAAACTTTTTAATTGTGTTGGACTGCAAAAAGATCCAATAGATCAATACTTCAGGAAATCAAGACAAACTGTTCACTTTAAGGTATGATCATGAGGCTGAAGCTCAAATATTTTGGCTATATCATGAGAAGGCAGGATTGCCAAGGGGATGCTGGGAAATATTGAAGTCACAAGAAGAATGGGACGACAAAGGCGGAGATGAATAAATTAGGTCACTGAAGCAATGAACATAAACTTGATGGAGCAAGGAGGGGCAGTGATTGACAGATGTACCTGGCGTACTGCGGTCCATAGGGTCTCAGAGAGTAAGGTAATATTGTGGTAATCCCACTACTACACTATGCTAGAGGTATTAGGTAAGCACTTGTTTTCATGAAGTAGGAGAGTAATCTGTGGATTGGGTTTGAGAGAAGGTCCTAGGGATTGATATTATTGCACTGGCGCGGATATCAATGGGCACCAGTTTTTCTACACTTGAGCCTGAAGGGTTGTAGGTTTTAACTTTGTGGTCCAATTTTTATTTTTAATACTAGCTTGTCTATCTAATGAGTTTTATTATAGTTATCTAAATGTAAAGAGTTCATTCAATAAATAAGTTCCATATAAAAATGTTCCAATTAAAAAATTACTTGATAAAAGCAGGAGATCACCAAAAATTCCTGGCAGGTAAATTTTTCCAAACATTCCCATAAACTTTTAACATTATACTATAGAAGTAGAAAATATTGCGTATTATTGCATGTTATATTTCAAACTTGAAAAAAAGGAGTGGTCAATATGCATCAGGACTTTCATTTCCTCTTTCAGGCTGTGTTGGAAAATGTCATTAGCCTGTGTAATGCCAAGGTGTGAAGTATTGCCAATGCCTCCTTTGGATTCCCAAATACTCAAAACATGTGATGTTACTTAATTCTTTAACCTATTGGACAGATTCACAAAAGTTTTAGATACTTAATATGTATGTAATGTAGTGTCAGTGACACATTATAATTTTTCCATTCCCTTTTAAGCCTGGTTAGCTTGTTTTATTTTGGGTTCTTGAAAGATTCCATCAAGCATGGTGACAAATAGTTATTATAATAACTAGGAAATTGCCTGTCAAAAATGGCGGGAGTAAAATTGTAAGCCTGGCAATGCTGTTTGCCACACAATGCGAGGCTCTGGCCCTTTGGCTCACAACTCGACCCCTGCGCTGAGCGCCTTTGGGGCTCATTGCGAGCCTCTCCCTCTGTGTACTTAATAGGCCTCATGCTTGAATAACTTTGGCGCTCATCACGAGCCCCGCAATTAGCGCCTTCGGTGCTCATTGCATGGATTGTGATGAGCGCCTTTGGAGCTCATTGCGAGCCTCTCCCCCTGTGTAGTTTAGATTTAGCTTTAGATTAAATGTTACTGGCCTGCATTAAGTGTTACTTGCTTTGGGCTCTTTTTTGCGGCCTTCGGGCTAGTTTTCATCGTGTTTATGTTTTTTCGTTCTCCATTTTTGTTCTCGCTTAGGCAATTTTCGATCGTGAAACAATGGCAAATATGCCTCAAATTAACTTGCAACCTCACTCACATGCTCCCTGGATCTCCCCCTGTGCTGTGTGTGAATGTGTAAGTGAATTTGAGGCAAAAATATTTTTTGGTGGTCTTTCCAGTTGTGTGGTTTGGGTGTTTTACGTGCTTCGGTCCTAAGTCCTGCACCGCTGGCGCTGAACACCTGCAGTGCTCATTGCAGCCTAAGTCCCACGAGAATCACAGGCCCGTGCGTCAACTGCTCGCCACACTTTGCGAGGCTCGCAGTTGCAGCCCTCGCACAGACAGGGCCACAAAGCGACCAACATCGCAAACATTCCCAACACTGACTACTATATATGTGACTAGCGACTTGCCCATCAAAAAATGACGGCAAAAAGATTGTAAGGCAGGTAATGTTGTTTGCGTGCAAAATAAATTTTGTTGGTGTTTTAAGATCCTTCGTCGCTCATTACGAGCCTCCTGCTGAGTGCCTTCGGCGCTCACCGCATGGCTCGCAATGAGCTCCTTCGGCATTCATTGCAAGGCTCTTGGTTGTTTGTGTGCTATAAGCAGCGTTGGTCTTTTTTTTTGGTATGGCAATGAATAATTAATAAAATAAGAAATTAATATACTTTACCTATTGTGAAGTAATATATACTGCGTGTTTAGGGTCCTTTAGCCTCGTTTTCGTTTTGTTTGGTGGCCATTTTTTCTTTGCTTAGGTGATTTTCAGGTGTCTAAACTCCGAAATTTGGTCTTAAATCGAGGTGTAAGTTCACTTGCAGAGGTCCTGGGTGCCCCCCCCCCCTTGCTGTGGGTAAGCTTTTTATCTGTTTGTTGTGTGTATTTATTGTGTTTGTAATGTTTTTGTGGTCGTGCTGGTTGCGTCCTTGTTTTCGGATCTTGTACAACTTTTTTGGAAAATCCATAGGTGTTTGGTCGTGTTTTGCGTCTTTAGAGTGCTGTAGCCTCGTTTTCTGTTTTTTCCGGCGGGCAGTTTTTCTCTCGCTTAGGGGATTTTCGAGTGTCTAAACTCTTTTATTTGGAGATAAATTGAGGTGTAACTTCAGTTTTCGAGGTTCTGGGTACCCTCCAGCGAGCCCGCAGCTACGCAAGCCCGCAGTGTTAGCAACAGCCCGCATGCTCACAACTATATATATACTAGCGACTTGCCCGTCAAAAAATGACGGCAATGTGATGTATATGTTTGTCAAGTTGTTAGTTATTTATATATATATATTTGACTCTTGTAGGTATTGTGATATGAACGTGTATTTTTGTAAAATGTTGATGTAATGGTTTTTTTATCATGAAATTTGTATCTGAATAATTGTTCACTTTAATATACATTGATTCCAGAGGAAAGCAAAAATGAAAAAGCCTTGTTGAAACGTCCCTCATTTTAAAATGAATTTTAAAATATATGTAAACAATAACGTTCAAAGTATATATTTTTAAACTTGATCTTTATTTTTTATGTAACTTTGGAAGTTGACAAAATATTTGTATAATTTTGAACATTATAAACAGGAACACAGTGAATACATTTTGTAACTTAATTTTGTATTAAAAGTATTAAGATTTGAATGTAAAAACAGTTGAACTTTAAATTAATAAGTATTAACATGCAATTTGTATCAGAATAATTGTTAATTTGAATATACATTGAATGTATAGGAAGGCATACAGTAAAAACTCTCATTAAAACGTACCAAATGAAAGTAATTACTTACTGATCACATAAACTGTCGATAAACATTAATGTAGGTAGTAATCTTAAGATAACAGACAATATTTACATTGTGACTTAAAAGGTACTTGAGCTCTTAACATGAATTTTATAAACTGTTTGATGAAATAACTTATAAATATTGTTTTTAAACTTGTAACATTAGAAACATTAACACAGTGAGTTAACATTGTAACATCATTTTTCTTAAAAATGCAAGGCAAGTATTTTGTGAGGCGAATTATCCATAAACATTACTTCCATTAATTATGACTGAATTAAACAACAAATTGTTATGTATTTTTGAATGCTTTTCAAAGATGTTTGCATGGCTTTAGTTTGTATCCTGCAAAGTTATAGTACTTCATAGTAGACAATGTTTTTAGTAAAAATACGTCCATCTTCTAATAAATCACCTTGACTTTCATTTTTTTCAATGTAAACTTTAATAGCCTGTGGATTTTTGCACCGTGACAATGCAACGTACAATTGACCATGTGCAAATACTGGTTCTTCCAAAAAAATACCCACAGATTTGAAAGTTTGACCTTGTGATTTATTAATGGTCTTGGCAAATGCCATAATAATGGGAAATTGTCTTCTTTGAAGTATAAAAGGGAGACTACTTTCACTTGGTGCTAAATCTATTCTTGGTATGAAAACTCTCTCTCCTTTATGGGTCCCAGTTAAAATTTCAGCATCTATAAAATGGTCCCTTAATTGTTGAACAATTAATCTTGTGCCATTGCATAGGCCTTTCTTGGGGTTCATATTTCGCAGTAACATGATAATTGCACCTTTCTTTAGCTGCAAAATATGTGGTGGCATTCCAGAAGGAGTTAGAGAGTTTATGAATTCAGTCGAAAAGTTAGCCTGACTTTCATTGTCATCAGCAAGTGCAGAATCAGCACTGTGATAATTTCTTTGTGGTGCATTAATTTTTTTTAAGATTTCATTATTGAGGATTAATGCATCTTTATTTTTACACGTCAGTATGACTTGGTTGGCAAGCTCGGAATATTCTTCGTTATTGATGCTCCCTTTAAATATAGCCGATATAATATCTTGTTGACAAATCATCTGAGGTGGGATCTCTACAGTGTCGTCAGCTAAATGTAGTATTTTTTCTGTTCTGCCTTCTCCAATTTTAATAAGCCAATCATTGAAATCATTTTGTCCTTCTGATCTCATATTTTGTTGCAGTTGAAGATGGGTAAAATGTTTCCATACTGTGCTTGACTTATAATGTCAGTTCGATTTCCATGTACAACAACAGGTAATGTTTGTTTAAAATCGCCACCCAACAACATTACCTTTCCACCAAATGGAAAAATATTATCCATGACTTCACGAAGCAAACGGTCAATACATTGAAAGGCATAGCATGACATCATTGTGGCCTCATCTATTATAATTAATTTACATTTCTTAAATTTCTTTGCTTGTAAGGATGTCATGCGAATATCTGACACAGAATTTTCTAAAATAGGCACTGGCAGTTTAAATCCACTATGAACAGTTCTTCCACCTTCTAATAAAAGTGCAGCAATTCCAGTAGTGGCAAACGCCATTGCTATTTGTCCTTGTGCTCGTACTGAACTCATTAATAAATTGTACAAATAGTTTTTTCCTGATCCGCCAGGTCCATCAAGATAGAAATAACGCTCTGTCACCATGTCATCATCTATTGCATTTTTAATGGCATGAAATGTTTGCAATTGTAGTGTATTTAAAGTTGCAAGTCTTTCTTGTGTTCTTTCTGCTTGTAGTTGAATGTCATAGTCTTCAAAGTTTATGTCATCTATAAGACCTGGATCAGGCAAATTAAAACTTGCACAACTTAATCCATGAGTTAAAAAGACTTCTTGGATTTCCATTAACGCTTTTAAGTGTGCAATGGGTTCATTGTATCGTCGCATAAAGTCTTCAGCCATATTACTTTTAAAAGTCTCCCACAAAGCTAATGCATTTGGAGCATTTGAGAAGATACAAATAAAAGCAAATTGTTCTCTCATCTGTCGTGGCATTTGACATTGTTCTGCTTCTTCTAAACATCTTTCCCACTCTGTATCATCAGCGAGTAAGTTTCTATGTCTTGCAGCTAAATGGAAGGATTCATATACAATGTCATTAACAGTTCTTAATTGTTCAAAACTTTGTGCTCCTGGAACATTTAAAAGTAATATCCGTAAGCAAAAACGTTCAACATCTCTTGGACTGATGTGGAATTATTTTATTGCCTCTGGTTTTTCTTGGTCTCCATAATCCATTCACAAAAACATAGTGATATGGAATTTCAATATATAAGTATTGTGTTGCTTGAGCATCATTTGAATTTAATGCAAACCATGCAGTTAGTGTAGTGTGACGATCTTCACTTTGGGCCAATGCATTCATTTCATTTCCAGCATGGAAATAAACTAAATGTCGTTGTGGCAAATGTACTGCTAATCTATATACTGCATGTGAGCTATCATGCATTTCAAATTTTAAAAGCCGCCACATAGCTTCTGGTGCACTGACATAGCGAGCATCTACATGAGATGCAAGTTCATCATGTACTAACTCACTACATTCAGAGTTGTCTGCACTTTTCACGACTACAGTAGCTGCATCATAGCCTTTGTAAATATATTTGTAGACATATTTAATGGATTTGATGGAAGTGCAGGCTTCTACGTTGATGTGGGCGTTGTACTTCATGAGTAAATGTGGATTGTAGGGTACTACATATCTATTGTCCACTTTTTTTCCACGAATAATGGCACTATCTCCTTCTCTTCTTTTATAAAGTGGATATCCATCACAATTTGCATATGTTTTGTCTCTATAATCTTTTGGAAAATCTTTTGAACATTTATTATTTTCCATACATGGTGATTGTGGATTAAGGTCTCCACAGGGTCCATGAATCATGCGATGAGTAACAATCTCATATAGTCTACCATATAGTTCTGGATCTGGTAGTTCAGCAACTATGACTGCATCCACTTTGTCCGAAGTATCTAATTTATCTTTCTCTTGAAGTATTATGAGAAGATGTGCATGTGGAAGGCCTCTTTTTTGAAATTCAATGGTATATACATAAGCAAGACATTTATCAAATAACTGATTTATAGTGAAGTCACGTATTAATTCATTTAATTTGATCTTAAAAACTCTGGCTACTAAATCTGGTCGATCTGAAGCACTTTGTCCAAGAAGTAGATTTTGATTAATTTCTGGCCATTGTGGATTACATGTAAATGTCACAAATAAATCTGGTTTTCCAAATTTTGTCACAATAGCCATAGCATCATTGTATCTTTCTCTCATATTTCGAGGAGATCCTTGAAAGGAAGATGGTAAAATGATGGCTTTGCCAGCTGTCATGTCTCTGCTTGTAGCCACGTCAGCAACATAGTCCATGAGTCCACAATATTGTTCTACACGTAGTTTATCTTGTTGATATTTTATAAAGTTTAAATTATTTGCCTCAACTTGCAAATATGAATCAATAATCCATTGTTGTGTTAGTTTTCCACCACATAAAATTGGATTAAATTCATCTCGAATGGAAATTTGAGCTACTTTAAATTCAAGCATAGAAACATTATTTCGGATTCTGGCTTTAGCATTTGGGTAACTGGGAAGGGTTAATTTCGGTTGCCAACCTGCTTCTCCATGTGGGAAAAAGATGGGATATGTCATTGGATCTAAATTTGGACTTAAGATATTAATATTAATAAATGGTTACTCCTCATTTCTGGGATATACTTTAATGTCTCTTTGAAATGGTGGTTCTCCTTCATCATTCTGAAAGACCATTGCAACTTCATTTGATGTTGGCAAGTTATAACGACGTTTATCAGTATGTCTGTCTCTTTTAAGCACCATATTAACCTTTGGCATGGGTAATTGATGTCTTTGTGCATGAAGTTGTTGTTCATTTTCTACTTCTGCCAATTTTTTGTATGCTTTACTGTAGGGATTGTTGTCCATAATGTTATTTAGCTCTATGAAAACACTGGGTAAGCATTTTTTATTTTCTTCCATCTGCATACGTTGGTCAACAGCTTCCATTGTATCTAGGACATATAGTTGAGCGAATTTTCTTTGCTCTCCTTGCTCTGGATGTAAATGTGAAGTCCGATGATAAATTTGTCCTTGGACTTTAAAACAGTAAGGACCATGTCCTGGTACATTTACAGCCAATGTTGCCCCCATAGATGCAAATGATATGGCACTATTGTAGGATCTTATGTTTGTCTTAAAATTTTTGTAATTTGGAAAAGTAGGTTCAGTCATAATATTTTGTAAATAGCTTGGAAATTGTTTCCTTTCTGGAAGTTTGAACTTGCCTTTTTGACAACAACTAATAAATTGTCCATCTCTGGGTCTCTCCTGTTTAAAATAATAAGCCTCACAAAATTGACATTGAGTGCTCATGTCCCCCCAACTATGAACCTCTACTGCTAAAGACTTGAGTAAAGGACAATTTGCAAAGCATATCGGATGTTGACTTTCATATTCATCAGGTGAAAAGTCATGAAATGTTTCAACAACAGGTTCTAAATGTTTAGTTTTTTTTGTGGCTTTTCTTGGTATATGTTGTCCTTGTTTTGTTGAAATGTCCTGTAAGTTTTTAGTAAGAGTTTGTAAATGCTTTGTTTTTGTAGTTGCTTTTTTTGGTCTGTCTTGACTGGTATCTTGTAAAATGTCATCTGATGTTTGAGGAACAGTTTGTAAATTTTTTTTTAATCTTTTTATTTTTTGTTGTTGTATCTTTCATTTTTGCAGCTGATAGTCTTTTATTTGCAAGTCTTTTGCGTTCTTTTTCTCGTCGAATTTCTTTCTCCTCAGGTGTCTGCTGGGCGGCCCATCTCTCTTGTCTTTCTCTAGTTTGACGTCTTTTCTTCTCTTCTTTGGTCTCGTTATCAGCCATATTAATCTGTAAAGGAAAAAAAAGAAATGTAATTGTGTATATTTAAATTTGTAATTCCTGTTAAAGATTCTTGTGCACAATTGGTGAAATAAAAGGCAAATCATTAATGTATCAGTTATATTTAGTTAAAATTATAATTCCTGTCCTCACTGACTAAGAATTTGGCCAATGGAATACTGCTGTAAATAAGCATGTAACATATTTTTTTGAAATAATGTTTTTATTTATTAAAAACGTTGTTTGTGGATAGATATTTACCACTGCAAAACTTCTTTGCTAAAAAAATCATTGATGTGGTTATTGAGCTATGTATTGCATAGTGGCAATTTAAATAGAATAAGGGAGATAGTAAATTTATTTTTTTATTTTTCTGTTGACACGGATGCAACTGAAAGCTGTTTCTTTAGTTTTCTCCTTTTGTACTTATTATACTGTACCTTGGTTGAAGTGTGATTTAAATCTGAATGTTTGTTGGTCCTCGGTTGAAAATCGTTGTCCAATGGTGTGGTCCTCTGTTGGAAGTCCTCGTCCGATGGTGTGGTCCTCTGAGTAAAATCCTGGTCCTATGGTCTGGTCCTCTGTTGAAAGTCCTGGTCTGATAGTGTGGTCCTGTGGCGATAGCCCTCGTCCGATGTTGTGGTCCTGTGGCGATAGCCCTCGTCCGATGTTGTGGTCCTTTGGTTAAAGTCCTCGTCCGATGGTCTGGTCCTGTGTTGAAATTCCTCGTCCGATGGTCTGGTCCTGTGGAGAAAGTCCTCGTCCGATTGTCTTCACGCAGTATCTGTTGTAATATAAAATAGAAAATGTTGTTTGAGTGAAATGTCTTTTAAATAAGTAAAATATGTATGAATTTGACTGTATTGTATCAGTTATGGTTATTTTTTTCTATTTTTTTTTTTAACTTTCTGTACAATCCCACGACTTTTGTTATTCTTATTTAAGGTACTTAGTAAGGCTTGTGGGTTGTGATATATTAAAGAAGAATATGAATTTATTTTGCTATGTGTTTATGTTAGTTTTTGTACAATCCTGTTTTGTGCGCACCACTTGTGGTATACTTATTTAGCCTTTATTGGGATGGTTATAGTTTGTGAAACATGAAATAATATAATTAATGTAGTTTGCTATGTGTTTGTGTTAGTTTTTTACAATCCTTTATGTGCGCACCAAATGTGCTAAAGTTATTTATTCTTGATTGTACTGGTTATAGGTTGTTAAACATTAAAGAAGAATGTTAATGTAGTTTCCTATGTGTTTGTGTGATTTTTTGTACAATCCTATTAGGTGCGCAACACTTTTGTTATTCTTATTTAGGCTTCTTTGTAAGGCTTATAGGTTGTTAAACATTGAATAAGAAAGTTAATTTATTTTGGTATGTGTTTGTGTGAGTTTGTTACAATTCTGTTTTGTGTGTAGCACTTTGGGTCTCATTCAATTGCGATTTGGCTAATTGAATCGTGCCCTTAATAAGCACATAGCATATTTTTTAAAGAAGTTTTTAGTCAGTGAAAAACTTTCTTTTGGATAGATTTTTAACAACTAAAAACTTCTTTAAAAAAAATGTTATGTTCTTATTTAGAGCCCTATTCAATTGGGCAAATTGCAATTGAATGAGGGCCTTTGTGTGTACCATATGTTGCATAGTTTGCCCCTCATTGAATTGCATTTTTTACAATGTAATAGTACTGTAAGGCCCTCATTGAATTGCAATTTTGAAAATTGAATAGAGTTCTAAATAAGCACATCACATATATTTGTTAAAGAAGTTTTTAGTTATTAAGCATCTATCCAAAAGCAAGGTTTTCGCTAACGAAAAAGTTATTTAAAAAAAATAAGTTATGTGATTATTTGGATCCCTATAGAATTAGCAAAATGGCAATTGAATAAGGGCCTAAAAGTGCTTATTTATAGCCATATTCAATTGTCCAAAATAGCAATTGAATGAGGGCCTTTGGTTGCTGCATTTGTTATATTGTCGGCTCCTCATTCAATTGTGTTTTGGCCAATGGAATAGAGCTCAATATCACCACAGAGCATATTTTTTTACCGAATTTTGTATTTAGTGAACTTGTATCCAAAAGCAACGTGTGCACTAAACAAAAAGTTCCTTTAAAAAATATGCTCTGTGCTTATATAGAGCCCTATTGAAATGGGCAAATCACATTTGAGTGAGGCCCTCAGCCATTAAAGATATATAGGTCCTCATTGAATTGCAATTTTGCCAATTGAAGAGGGCTCTATATAAGCACATAACATATTTATTGAGCGAAGTTTTTAGTTATTGAAGACCTTGATTGTGGTTAGAAGTTCAGTAACTAAAAAGTTCTGTATCAAAAATATGTTATGTGCTTATATAGAGCCCTATTCAATAGATCAACTCGCAATTGAATGAGGCTCATGGTTCGTTTCTTTTTTATACTTAATACTTTACCTTGATTGAAGTGTCGAATGACAGAGGGTCCCCTCCTGCCAATCTTAATCCGGCGGTCTTCTTGTAGTGTCTGTTTGAAAAAGAAAGTGAAATAGTTATTTGTATATTTATAATTTTTCATCTAGCAAAGCATGGCCTTTTGAGCATGTAATGTCTTGTTGTATCTTACCTGTTGTTCTTTGTTGGTGTTCTTTAAAAGGGATTGTGCTTCACAATGCACGGTGCAAATTGTTGAGTGACGCTGTTGATGCAGACTCTGTTTGAATAGTAAAAGAAATAGAAAGATTCAGCTTTATATGATCTATTGAATTGCAGTAAATTAATGTCATTTAAATATACTTCTGTAATTATTTTCAATTGACCTTTTTTTTTTGGTGGGGGCTACACACATATGTCACATACATGAAGCACATTCCATAGTTTAATGTAATTATTTTGTGTGCGTGTGACATATCACTATACATGAATCATATTGAAATTGTTAAATTAACCTTATCATTTTTTTTTCCAACACACATAAATGTCTGTGTGTGAGATGTAACTATAGATGAAACACATATATGTGCGTGTCACATATCAGTATACATGACATATAATGTCATTTAAATGTAGTTGTTTAATGATTTTGTTTTAAGCTAATTTTGTTGCAGTGGCAGCAATACACATAAATGTGCGTGTCACATGTCACTATGCAGGGGCAATACACATAAATGTGTGTGTCACATGTCAATATACATGATACACATATATGTCCGTGTCACATGTCACTATGCAGGGGCAATACACATAAATGTGCGTGTCACATGTCACTATACATTCTAGACATATATGTGCGTGTCACATGTCACTATACATTATAGACATATATGTGCGTGTCACATGTCACTATACATTATAGACATATATGTGCGTGTCAGATGTCACTATACATTATAGACATATATGTGCGTGTCACATGTCACTATACATAAACCTCTGTTTAATATTGAATTATGTTTTTTTGTTGTTTTGTTAAATGAACCGTATTTTTTTTGTGGGCCTATACACATAAATGTGCCATATATGTCACTACATAAATCACATTTTCCTAGTTTATTTTACTTTTTTTTTTACCTGTCCTGATAATAAAATGTTATATATTATAGCTTACCTCTCAGTTGTAATTTGCACAATGTAAAGTAGTAAATTAGTAAAGACTTGTCTTCTCAAGTAAAAGCAGCAGTTATCTCTGAAGTCACTCCGTTCATCACCTGAGGAGAAATGTATTTTTTTGTGTAAAATAGGCAGTATTTATAAACTTGTAGAAAGTTCTGGAAAGTGAGACCGTTAGAACGCAATACGCATGCGCTATTTGCGTTCCAGCTTACAATTTGCGTTCCATCCGCCATTTTGTGCGTAGTACTGTTCAAAATGGTGTTTAATATGATTGTGATACGTTCCGCATAGTATGTGTTTCATTATTGCGAGTAAGTGTAGTATAGTTACGTCTGAAGCCTCGTTTTCATTTTGTTCGTCGGCCATTTTTTCTCTCGCTTAGCGATGGTATTAGTGTCTAAAGTGTTTTATTTTGATTTAAATGTAGATGTAACTAGTTTTTTTGAGGTGCTGGATGGTTCCTCTTGCTGTAGGTAAGCTTTTTATGTGTTTGTTGTGTGTATTTCTTAAGTTTTAAATGTTTGTATGTCGGCGTGTTGCGTCCGATGTTTGCAAGGTCGTAATGTGTGGTAACGTGTCTCGTATGGTGTTTGCGTGTGTAGCCTCGTTTTCGTTTTATTCGTCGGTCATTTTTTGTGTCGCTTAGCAAATTATTATGGGCCTCATTCTATTACCGGCCGCAGATCGGCCGTAAGGCTGCGATTCCTTGCGGGGGTTCTGTTAACTCGCGATTCTATTATACGGCCCCAAGGATCTCCTCTTACGGCCGGCCGCATATCTTGGAACCGGCCGTAAGCTCAGAAATCTAAAAACGCAAAAATAAATTCAAGCCTGCACTGTACAGCTCTGTAAATGCTAGGGATCATATTGGGGGACATGAGGATTAAAAGTAACCCACTCTCAAGCTTGCACATCAGCCCAAACCCGAGTTCAAATTAACTGTTTATTTTCCGGCTGCGGCGTGGGCGGGTCTGAGGTGCTCCAAGCCCTCTGGACTTTTTACATGGATATTTTACGGATATTAAAAAAAATATATTTTACGGATTTGAGTATAGGGTAATTATGTGCTATTTTTGCTAACACCGAATATCACTTTATAGACTCTGCAAAGTGCAGGATGGCTTTATTTGGGCTATTTTATGTTCTTAATTGGTGCTAGCGGGACCTCTTTCCTACAAGTAAGCTGTGGCTCGCTTTTAGCCTTGCAGAGAGGGTTCCCGGAGCAATTGAATTGCAAATAGGAATTTCTTACGGCCGATTTCCTTGCGGCCGTTTAAGATCAAAGGATTTCCTCCGGCGCGAGCGGCCGCAAGAGATAGCAAGGCACCGGCCGCAAGCCTGCCGGAATCCCCGGCCGGAGGGGAATAGAATAACCGAATAGCTTGTGGCCGGTCCTTGCGGTCCCGCGACGGCTGCGGCCGCTAATAGAATGAGGCCCTTAGTGTCTAAACTTTTTTATTTTGAGTGCAATTAAGTTGTAAGTTGCATTTTTGACGTCCTGGGTGCTCCCTCTTGGTGTAGGTAAGCTTTTTATGTATGTGCTGTGTGTATGTATTGTGTTTTTAATTTTGTAATGTTCGCGAGTTGCGTCTGAGTGTTGCGAGGCCGTAATGTGTGTGAACGTGTGTCGTATGTTGTTTGCGAGTGTCGTAATGTGTGTGTCGTGCTCTTTGGGTTGCGACCTTCGCTTTGTGAGGTCCTCAGGTACTCTTTGGGTTGCGAATTTGGGTTGTGAATTTTGCAAGGGTCGCAGTTGCTGCAACTGAAGCCCTCGCTTTGCGAGGTCCTCAGGTGCTGGCATGGAGCGCCTGTGGCGCTCCATGCCAGCAACTGAGAACCTGGCGCAGTGCCCTCGCTTTGCGAGGCCCGCATCTCGCTGCGCGAGCCACGGCCCTCGCTTCGCGAGGGCCGCGGGCTCGCTACGCGAGCCCGCAGCGTTAGCAACAACTCGTACGCTCACAACTATATATGTGATGATTATTATATTTTGTAGCAGTGTACTCAGTTGATCCAACTATTTTTTTTTCTGTGTTGCAATGTATAAAATGAAAACAATATTTTATTACATTTATTATTACATTTATTAAACTAATTACTCATCATATGGCAAGGAAGCACCATAGCAATTATAGCAATGGGAATCCGAACTTATGTAGAAAAGAGTATATTTATACCTTGAACCATGGTCAAGGAATGATGAATACTAATATGACCTGTAAGAATGATTTTGTAAACAATAGTATTTGTTGTTGTTGTTTAGTTGTTCAGCCGTACCTTACTCTCTGAGACCCTATGGACCGCAGTACGCCAGGTTCATCTGTCAATCACTGCCCCTCAGTGCTCCATGAAGTTTATGTTCATTGCTTCAGTGACCTAATTTATTCATCTCCGCCTTTGTCGTCCCATTCTTCTTGTGACTTCAATCTTTCCCAGCATCCCCTTGGCAATCCTGCCTTCTCATGATATAGCCAAAATATTTGAGCTTCAGCCTCATGATCATACCTTAAAGTGAACAGTTTGTCTTGATTTCCTGAAGTATTGATCTATTGGATCTTTTTGCAGTCCAACACAATTAAAAAGTTTCAATTCTATGGTTCTCAGACTTTTTATGGTTCAGCTCTCAAATCCATGTGCTACTACAGGGAATACCATAGTTCTAACTATGTTGATAGTGTAATATCTTTGCTTTTTATCAGCTTGTCCAAGCTTGCCATAGCTTTCCTCCCTAGAAGCAAACATCTTTTAATTTCATGGCTACAGTCACCATCTGAAGAGATGTTGGATCCCAGGAAAATAAAATATTTCACTGACACCTCTTCTTCCTCATCTATTTGCCAGGAACCCAGTTTGCCATTGGCCATGATCTTTGTCTTTTTAGCATTGAGCAGTAGGCCAACTTTTGCACTCTCTTCTTTTACACTCATCAATAGGTCCTTTCGTTTCTCCTCACTTTCAGCCATCAGAGTAGTATCATCGGCGTATCTGAGGTTGTTGATATTCCTTCCAGCAATATTAATTCTGGCTTTGGATTGATCCAGCTGGACTTAAGCATGATGTACTCTGCATATAAGTGGAATAAATAAGGTGGCAATATACAACTTTGTCGCACACCTTTTCCGATCTTGAACCATTCAGTTGTCCCATGTTCACTTCTGACCGTGGCTTCTTGGTCTACATACAGATTCTTTAGGAGGAGGATGAGATGATCTGATACTCCCATCTCTTTAAGGACATGCCACATTTTGTTATAATCACGGCTTTAGAATAGTCTATGAAGCAGAAGTAATTGCTTTTCTGGAAGTCTCTTGCTTTCTTTATTATCCATCGGACATTTGCAATTTGATCTCTTATGCCTCTTCCTCTGCGGAAGCCGGCTTGCACATTTGGTAGTCCCTGGTCCATATATTGTTGAAGTTGAGCATGTAGGATCTTAAGCATTACCTTGCTGGCATGTGCTATTAGTGAAATGTTTTGATAATTGGAGCACTCTTTGTTGAATTTTTGGGGATTGGGATGTAGATTGACCTTTTTCAGTGTATTGGCCACTCTTGATTATTCCAAATTTGTTGGCATACGGCAAGCAACACTTTCACATCATCATCTTGTAGAATTTTAAATAATGTTATAGGAATTCCATTAACTCCTGCAGCCTTGTGATCAGCAAGACATCCTAGGGCCCATCTCACTTCACTCTCCTAGATGTCTGGCTCCAGCTCATTGGACAAATTATTGATGTCATCACTGCTGTTAAGATCCTTCCTGTATATATCTTCAGTGTATTCCTGCCACCACTTCTTTATCTGATCTTCTTCTTTTAAGTCCCTACCATGTCATCACTGCTGTTAAGATCCTTCCTGTATATATCTTCAGTGTATTCCTGCCACCACTTCTTTATCTGATCTTCTTCTTTTAAGTCCCTACCATTTTTGTCTTTTATCAGGATCACTTTGGCATGGTAAGTGCCTTTGAAGTGTATAGTCAATCTGATTTATATATTGTCTATCTGGTGATGTCCATGTGTTGAGCCGTCTTGGAAGCTGTTGATAGAGGGTGTTTGCTATGACCAGATAATTATCTTGACTGAATTCTACTAATCTCTGACATGCTTCATTTTGTACTCGAAGGCCAAACTTGCCATTTATTCCAGGTGTCATTTTGTTCCATACTTCAGCATTCCAATCTTCAATAGTAACATATTTTATTGTTGTTATATCTATGACATGTTGAACATCTTGATAGAACTGGACTATTTCAGGCTCTTCAGCATACATGGTTGGAACATAGATTTAAATCACTGTGATGTTAGATGGCTTGCCTTGAATTTGAATTGGAACTGATCAAATACATAGTAACATATGAACACAGTAATTGAGGTTTAAAAAAAGACACCCAGTTCAACTTTTTTACATCTCCTCTGATCCTGTATTAGAGAATTGTTAACTGGTAATTGAAGGCAAAGCATCCCATTGAAACATTGCCAGTTGTCTCATAAGGGGGAAAAAATTCTTCCTGATCCCAACATTCTGTCAAACTGATTACTCTCTAGATCAGTAATGACTAGTTATACATAACCCTGAATGACCCTTTCATTCAAAAATAAATACAACCCCGTTTTAAAGTTATCTGTTGAATTTGCTGTCACAACTTCCTTTAGTAGAGAATTCCACAATTTAACCACCCCTACTGTGAATAAGCCTTTTCATTCAAGTTGTCCGTTGTCTTTTGATTTGAAAAGTTCACTGGATGTATTTATATAAGGTACTAATATCCCTTAGACTCATTTTATGCTAGAGAAAATAAGTTTAATTTGGTTAGTCTTTCCATTCTCCTTATTAGTTTTTTCTCTATACTTTTTCCAGCTCTAAAGTGTCCTTTTTATGAAGTGGTGCCCAAAAGCATACTTCATATTCAAAATGAGGGCATGCCAGGGACTTGTATAGTGACAGTATTATATTCCCTTCCCTAGCTGACTCTCTCTGACCTCGCGGACCGTAACATATTTATGTCCATGGTCATGTTAACCCACCTGGTATCCATGACAGAAATACTGGAGTGGGTTGCCAGTTCCTTCTCCAGGGGTTCCACAGCATACAGCTCCTGGTATTCCTATGTGGTCTCCCATCCCAGTACTGGCCTTGCTCAACTCTGCTCAGCTTCAGGGTGGAGGGACCGCTTGGTTCCCTGACTTGGGATCAAACCAAGGTTTGATTCTAAGTTAGGGAACCACAAAGTCCTAACCACTGAATCACCAGGGAACCCTATACCATTCTTTGCAGATGCTGCTTGAGCACTGTTACCTAGATTGTTACCCAAAAGTACTCCTATATCCCTTTCAATCTAAAAATAAATTAATTAACCAATTAAAAATATATTTCTAAATAATGTCTATATACACCAGATTACAGAGACAGATGATGGGATAGAGCACAATAAAATCAATTTGGAGCAAATGAGCAAATAGGAGTGTAACTTTAAAGGACCACTGCAGTTCAAGTACTTACCAAACTAAGAGCCTCATTCAAATGCGATTTGGCCAATTGAATAGGGCTCTATATAAGAACAGAGAATATTTTTTTACAGAAGTTTTTTTTATTAGTGAAGACCTTGCTTTTGGATAGAAGTTCACTAACTAAAAACTTCTGTGAAAAAAAATATGCTATGTGCTTATATAGAGCCCTATTCAATTGGCTAAACACATTTAAATGTGGTCCTAACAGCATTAGCATCAGTGTAAGCCATTGACATAATGCATTTTGGGGGAAAATCTGAATATTTGAAGACTATTTTACGAGTGTAGGAATCCATTTTGTGTTTGTTACATCACTTCCTTAGAGATGAATCATGACGTGTGTGTTTTAGCTATTAGTGGAGGGCGGATGAAAGGAGAGGGAACAGAGAGCCTTTTTAAGATAATTGATGACAACATGTCACTTCCACCTCGCTGGCCCAGAAGCAGATTCCATGCTTCTGGAAATGCAATTACTGTATATCTCTTCAGAATTGTAAACCCCCTCTCACTTTGACCAGTGATTAATAGAACCACAGAACACATGAGTGTTCTAATTGAGTAGACAGTTTAAGCATTTTTATATGTGCATTATACATATTAGGGATTTTTTTTCCTGTCAACATGGCAATTTAGTAAATATAACAAATTTTGTCATATAAATATTATTACTTTGCTTAAAACTATTCATATCATACAAGAAGTGATACTCTCCTGGTAATATTTGACCAACTTAAAAAACAATAAAAACTTCCTCTCTCAAGTATGAAGGATAAAAATGGTCTCAGGGTGCATAGTACAAGGCATCAACTCAACCAGTCATAACAGTCATAAGGATGACGAGGGACAGACAGTCCTTCAGGTAGTACCAGTCAGGTATCTCCAAGTAATCATCTGCATTAGTGGCTTGGATAGGAGCCAAGGGATGGATGTGAGATAAGCAAAGGTTCTGTCAGTGAAGACACCATACACATTTCTTACAAGATTCCTAGTCAGTGATGGGGTTATGCTTGCAGAGTCAAGGACAAGACTTCACAAATGAGTTTCTCTTGATGGAGGCACCAAACTCTTAGAGATAGAGAAATTGTGTCCAAGGTGATGATCGTGGTACGCCAGGAACTGCATCAAGCTATAAAAAAGAGCATCAATGCCCCAGTTTTATCCAAGCAAGAAACTCTGTGCAATTGCTGTGATTTGGAATTTGATAATCTTGATTTGTCCTTGGACTGTGACCCTAAATCTTCTATAGACATCAACCAATCTTGTATACAGCTTGTCTCTTGGATTCTCCTGTTTGCTGCTTGCCCCAACTTTTTGCTAATGACCACGACCTTGATTCTTGCCAACAGCCCCTGACTTTACATAGGACACAGACCAGTCTCCTATTAACTAAAATTGTATCCTGATTTTTGGGGACGTTTTTTGCTCTCTACCTTTATCCCATGTGCCCTCCTCCTCTAGCAACCACTAAAGTAAAATCTGTTACATGGCTCATTTGCCATAACTCATTTCTAAAAGCCTTCACATCTTCTGGCTTTCCATGCTCTAAAACCAGTTCTGTCCTGTTGGTGACCTGCATTCAGAAGGATAAGGGATGACCGCCAGCGGCGCTTATCTCCACCAGCGCATTTTGCACCTTTGGCACTCATTGCCCAGCTAAGTCGTGGGGGCATGGGAATGAATGTCTGCGGCACTCATCCCATCCAGCCTTCAGCGCTCATTGCACAGCTAAGTCGTGTGGTGTGGGGATGAGCGCTTGTGGCGCTCATCTCCATCAGCGCAATGAGCGTTTTTGGCTCTCATTGGCCTGCTAAGTCATTGGGGCATGGGGATGAGCACTTGCGGCGCTTATCTCCACCAGCATAATGAGCGCCTGTGGCGCTCATCACCCAGTTAAGTCATGGGGGCGTGGGGATGAGCACCTGTGGAGCTCATCTCCACCAGCGTAATGAGCACCTTTGGCGCTCCTTGCCCAGCTAAGTTGTGATGACGTGGAGATGGGCGCCTGCTGCGCTCATCTTCATTAGTGCAATGAGCGCCTTCGTGGCTCTTTGCCCAGCTAAGTCGTGGGGTGTGGGGATGTAGCGCTCATCTCTACCAGTGCAATAAGCACCTTCGGCGCTCATTGCCTGACCACAACTGCGAGCCTCGCTTTGCTGTATTTTAATGTCAGATTAGCGTTGCCATGGAACTGTCGTGCCCTCCTTTTTCAGAAAAATGCTGCCTATATAAATGTTTTTGTTCATTTGTTTGTTTTTTGCATCAGTGCTATGTTTATCTATAACAATAAAGCCACCAAACTAAAGAAGTTAAACTGTACTGTACAAAATGTGTAGCTTACTTCTATTTGATATCCGTTTAACACAGGCATGTTTAACACAAGCTCCGGGACAGAAAACTAAATAGCAGGACTTAGAAGTGGCTGTCTGCGCTAGAGTGGAAAATGTAACATCACCTGGAGATGCTTAACTATGCAGAGGGCAAATTAGCAAACAAGTAAAAATTATAAGGCAAATTTAATGGCATTTTAGAAATTATAGAGAGTAAATAAAGTAAAGGAAAATGAAACTATTATATCATATGAATTAATTTAGCTGTAAGGAAAGATACATTAATGGATACTCAAAAATGTATATAATTTGATGATAATACTAATTACACTCATGATGATGGTAGTGATGATGTATTAAGACAAAATTGATCCTTTATCCTGGAACCTCTTAGAATCAAATTGTGTTAAAGCTGTGTTATAGGCTAATTTGCCATATATACTCTATGTAGAGAGTGTGCTGAGTATCTATACTATCAGCCTTATTAAATTGCAATTTGGCTCTATATAAGCACATAGCATATGTTTTTTACAGAAGTTTTTAGTTAGTGCACTTCTATCCAAAAGCAAGGTCTTCACTAACTAAAAACTTCTGTAAAAAACCTTTGCTCTGTGCTTATATAGAGCCCTTTTCAATTGGCCGAATCGCAATTTAATAAGGCTGAAAGAGTTCAATCTCCTGTTCCATAAGACAAAAATGCCAGGGCACAGAACCCTTGTGAATGCTTAGTGAATCACACAATATTTCAGTTTTTTTTTTAGTCTCACTGAATGTTCCCATATCTTTGTTCTCCTTTTCAAATAGTCCATACACAGCATTTTGTCTTTGTATCTTTAGTCCCTACTAACCAACCTTTTCTTTAGCAATATTATTTTTAATATGTTAGCACAACTTTACCTTAATGCGGTTTTCTCTTTACAATACTGAGGCAAAAATAGAATTAGAGAGGTTTGTGGTGCAGTATTATGTGCAGACATATTCAAGGGTGCTAAATATAACAATGTAGGAAAGAAAATGTCTGTATACATGTTGCAACAAAACACGAGCCTATACCATAAAGAATATTTGCATCCAAATTCCTTTGGATGCATCATTTTTTAGTGTTAACTCAACTAAAATTAAAGATCAAACCTTTTTGTAAACTGCATTAACAGGAAACTTAAAGGCAGAGGCGATCAATATATATACACACACATATATATATATATATATATATATATATATATATATATATATACAGGTATACCCTGATTAACACTACTCCTTTTAGCCATTTTTACTATAATACCTTGCTTTGCAATAAACCTGATATACAGTAGCTCTGTTTTTTGGAAGCCGATCCCCATTGAACAACATGCTTCACTATAATGCTGTTTTTTCCTCTCAGGACCCAGTTTAATTCTCAGAACCACACCACAGCATTAAGAGAGACAGAGCAGGAAAAAGAGTGAGCAAATAGGAGAAGAAAAGTGTTATCCTGGACAAAGAAAAAGCTAAAAAGACCACCAATTCATACCTTCACCATCCAGAGAAAAGGTACAGAAGATTTTTCCTGTTCCCTTGTTTTCCATTATGTGGTTGTTAATTGTATAATAAAATCTACATTAATTTTATTTATTTTTTGTACTGTTTATAAGAGCACTGACTGAGCGCAAGGAAGATCAGACCAAACTGAAGTGCCAAAGCATCCCTCTAGATGAAGATGCAGGAGCTGGACCGCTTGGAGAAAGGAGAACACCAAGTGGACATTAGAGCAGATTTAAAGTTGCCAATCTCCATAATATGCACCATACTGAAAAATGCCAGATCTGACCGAAAGCTTCTCAGCCAGCTTTGACAGCTTCAAGAACAGGAACAACCTCTACAGCATCAATATCATGGGAGAACTGGCAAGCGCTGACACCAAAGCTGCTGCAACCTTTCCAATCACTTTGAAGGACATCTTGGAAAGAGGGAATTATTCACCAGAACTGATATTCAAGGTTGACAAGAGAGGACTTTTCTGGAAGCGAACGCAAAGCCGCACCTACATATCACGTGAGCAGAAGTGAGCACCGGTGTTCAAGCAGCCAAAGACTGACTAACCCTTCACCAATGGCGACTTGAAGCTAAAGACATGAAGGGGGTTCCAAAATCCACTTTTCCCGTCATTTCAACTGTGAATCGCAATGGACATCTTCAAAAACGAGTTCAGCAAACATTTCTGTCCATCTGTGCAACACTACTGCATGTGTAAAAAATTGAAGACAAAGATCTCCTGTTGATGGACAATGCTTCAAGCCACCCTACCAACTTGACTGAGCTCCATTGCTGCATCTCAGTGGAAGTAGTTTTCCTAACACCCAACACTATTTCACTCGCCTATTATCTTCGTCACGCATTCCACCAGCTCATTGACCAAACAGACAGCAAGGACAAATAATCCATGAGAGATTTTTTTAAAAAGTATAACATCATGCAGGCCATAACGAACATCGATTTGTCCTGGAAGGAAGTGACACAGCAAGGTCTCAAAGTTGTGTGGAGTAAGATATGGCTAGAGCTGTGTGCAGATGAGCAACAATAAAAACCCATCATTGTGGAGCTAGTAAACCTGGTCAGTATAGCTAGCCTGGAGATGCAGATGCCCAGGACATTGAGGTTTTGGTACAAGCTTCAAGTGAGAGTCTGACAAAGGAGGACTTCCAACAACTGGCAGAACAATGCATTGAGGAATCTCAGGAAAGAAGTGACACAGAGGACCCGCTAAGTTCCTCACCAAAAGTTTGAGGTCCATCCATGAACTTATCATTGTGGCCAATGATTCGGACACTGTGAGGAGCAGATATGTAAGATACAGCGTTCTCAGGGCAGTGTCTTGCTACCAGCATCTGCTGGATGGCTGTAGAAAGCTGAACGGAGGACAAGCCTTAAGGGTCCACATATGCATCTTAAAGTGGACTATTTAGTTTATGTAAGCGGTTTCTTTAAATTGTTTTTTTTTTTTATGTTCTTTTTGTGTTGTTATGTTTGCAGTTTCTTAAAAGTTAATATAAAGGCAAAAATGGGGGGCAGAGTTGCATTTTATGGAAAGCAGAAATGTAATGTTGGATAGCATCCAAGCTTGGGCTCTGTTCTTTTCATATGCTTTGTCCACATGGAGGAAGAACTTGCCTCCTACTGTATTTGTCTTGCACCTTTTCTTTTATGTCTTGCAGTGAATCCTGGGAAATATCACTCTCCAGGTATCCAGATAGAACCTATATTGCATTCTCTAAATCTATATGAACAGAATTACTGATGCACAGAAATCATTGTATATATAATATTATTTTTAAAGTGGGAATTAACTGATTTTAATAGTTTACTAAGTGCTAGTGCTAAGAATCTGCGATTAATAACGTTGTTAATAAACAAAAAAGACTTTTCCAAAGAATCACAGTTTTTTTCTTACGCTCTTAAAAATTAAAATGCTACTTTTATTGATTTAGCTAAAATTTCTTGTAACACATAGGAACTATTAGAAGATCATAGGAAAATGAGATGATCACAATTACTAACATCTAGATCAAAAACTAAGATTGATTTGTATTACCAGAATAAAATTTGATCTTTGCAAAATATAAGAAAAGGAAGACTAGAGCAAAATATTCCTAAGCAAATTGTTAGGAATAGCAATCCAATTCAAAGAAAAACTGATTGGAATTTGTACATTTTTTTTTAATATATGAGGTACTAAGGAAAGATGGTAAAAGTCAGATAAAAGGGTATACCCAATTCTTTAGGCATTTAATCCCCAATCTTATATTTAACAATTTTGTTCGATGTGAGTTGTCACATGTGTTAGAATAACTTTTTGCCGAATCAATAAAAGTTACATTTTAATAATTAAGATTGCAAGAAAAAAACTGTGATTCTTTGGAAAAGTCTTTTTGGTTTATTAATAAAGCATTCTCTAAATCTGCCAGATTATTATCAAAGATTACAGACTGGTTGTTCTTCTTGGTGTAGAATGCGAAGACATAGATGTGCATGAGAGTGGAGGGGCACTAAAAGAGTATTGCACAAACTTCTTCAGAAAGTGCACATCAATCCAAGAAATGTTGTGCTGCTGCATCTCTATATTAATAGATAGACAGTATTATAGACAACTAAGTCAGAAAAATCCAAAATATTTAAATGATGTGGTAGAAAACCAACCCATATGGAAAAGTGTAAACAACATGCATTAAACTGAAGAAAAAGACACTTAAATATCCACAGGGTATCCTACTCCAGGATTTACAATTAAATTAAATGATTTCAAACATATAGGAATCCCATTATCAAATCATACAACACCATATAAATCAATATAATTTATTTGTTACATATTAAAAACTTCCACAACGATGATTAAAAAATGTAAAATATAATACATACAAATTCCGGCAATTAATAACAGAATATCATATCATAAATATATTTTCAGTAATTAATCAATTATATATGTAATTGAATTACTCTTACAAACACACTAGCCATACATTGGGAGTAAAATTACATTCATAAACAGAAACTAATACAGCACTGCAAATAATTATTTGGGCATAGATAAGTATCATTTTAGTATCAGTGAGACCCTATTATATTTGGTGGTAGCGGAGCCCACCACTTACTCCTATTAATCTACTACCTTAAACCTACCTAAACCCAAGCTCTCCCTAAATATCATAGAGGGACTGGGAATGCCCCAATTACCCCCCTAAACTGTGATGTTCTGATCTATTCTACACTATCTGTAATATAAGATAGGGAACAGATAGTAAATAGAACACGCAGTGCTATATATAAATCACATATACATATATATTAAAGTGCTGAACAAATTGTTATAGTGCCACCAATGAATAAATCTAATTGCAAGTAAGGAAAGTGCTATTACAGTGCAAAAGTGCCTAATTTGTCATAAATTTAGTTGCACAAAAAAGGTGCTTTTATAGTGCAGGACTAAATATCTACTAAAGCATAAATATAATTTTTGTAAACATAGACATACTCTCTTAATCCTAAACTGCTCCCATCTAATGCAAGTGCTTAAGGTCTGGTTATTATTACTTCTGATATACTACCCCCATTGCAGTATATTGGTTACAATTACTGTTTGCAATACATAACGTTGTTGTGTGGAGTAAGACACACACTGCAGTCACTGACGTCATCACCACCGGATTGAACAGGCTGACGCGCACGTTTCGTGTATCGCTTCTTCCTGGACCTGTATCGTAACGGCATTCAGAGGCTTATATTGAGGACTCCAGTTGAACTGCTAACTGTTGATTGTCCAGTAGTAATATCCAGAAATTGGACATTAGCGGAATTCAAGGCTTTAACGATGGAGTAAATCATTATCATTTCATTAATCAGTCTTGTATAGATGTACGTGTAAACTATAAAGAGTAAAATGTATATATGAAAGGGGTTACAATTTGTCACTGTAAATACTGTGCATACTGTAAATCTCTATACATGTATATATCCATACAGTCATCATATGTATCTAATAAGCAGGTTACCAATATTTAGATATAATAATAATTATTTATTTTCTTAGCTTCCTTATTATATCAGAATTGTAAATAGCAATTATTAATTAGTCAGTTCATTTGTATTAATTATATTTAATATATCTATATCTTATTGGCATATCAACTGGATTTAAATACCACTCATCTCTGCGACATTTATAATTACATTCAATGATTGATATTTGGTCTGTATAATGCATAAGGATAAACTACGTATCTGATCAAATATTAAACAGCTCTCTTAATTTTTTAATAATAAACTATTATATAGATATTATGAATCAGATTATTATATCAATATCATGACATAATGTAACCAACCAAAATATACCATGAATACTTTACCCAACACTGAATATCGACCCCTTAGTCATCCAAGACAAACAGCTATACATAAGACATTCTATTAGATATTATATAGTTGTATTATGCTGAATAAACAGTTACCACAATGTGAGTATATTAATCGTTACACATACATATGTCAGGGGTGGTTCATTACCTTAACTATCCCCTAACCCAGGGGTCACCAAACTCGGTCCTGGAGGGCCGCACCAGGCCTGGATTTGTGGATATCCTTGCTGCAAACAGGTGAGAATCTTGTTTCTTCAGCCATCCTGATTGACTCACCTGTTTGCAGCAAGGATATCCACAAATCCAGGCCTGGGTCGGCCCTCCAGGACCAAGTTTGGTGACCCCTGCCCTAACCAATTTTTAGATTTCACAATATTGTTACAGAAAAGGGGTAAAGCTACAAGTCCCCAAGGGATGACTGTATTCAATGGAGTTATCCACTTCATTTCAATCTTTAACAGTTCCAACTCTAGATTGCCACTCCTAATACCTTATCTAGTTTTGTGTAGAATCCTACATCTCAATTCTGCTCTACTACTAGGAAATTTCTGGCTACTGGTGTGATATTTTTATGCTTTTCCATATCTGCATCTCCTCCATTTTCTCCTTAATTTGAGTATGGTATACAGCTTGTGCTCGTATAGCAGACTCTGCATATGATTCATATAGTGGTTGCAGTAGAACAGATACAACAGGAGGCAGCTCGGGATCGGGTTTGTGCATCTTGCTCTGCTTTCACATCATGCTTGTTTTAACGATTACAGATGTACCAGACAAATCCAAGGATGCTTGAACGGCAAAGAACTCTGCGTTGCATTTCTGGATTCAGCCCACCATGTGATTGCAGCATCCACCTTTCTCTATAGTCACATGATATTAGGGGCATTCCTCTGTATTTGCTGCATTCCAGTTGGACGTTTCACTTACATCATCACACTTCTTAATCTATTTTGTAACCGCTTACATTTGACAGGATAATGCCAATTTTCTCCACAGTTAAAACAGAACTGATGGCCACATGTGCAGCACGCTGGTTTGGCATCTGTATAATGAACCTTTACCACGTGGTGGCAAAAAAAAGTAGGACACCACCTCAGCAGTCTTTATATTATTTTACTTTATTTTAACTTTTGAGTCTGTGAATAGGAGCATGACTGTGTTGTCATTAACTAACATGACACAATTGTGTGTTGTATAGGAGACTGTCTGCTATATGGCTTACTTTATGATTTTGGAGGTAAGGTACTCGCTCAAGCACTGCACTACTTATATGGGTTCAGTATATACTTCCATTGTGTACAAGGCATTATTAGTGGAATAGCCTGAAATACACTGGGACTAGTATCTTAACCAGCATATTTAAATACATATTCCATGCATCAATACATTCCCCTGTAGGAAGATGATAGTGGTTTATGTTCTCTTTTTTCAGACCACTTCTTAATTTAAGTTTTAACAATTATATCACGCTGTTGTTGTACCATTTAAATAAAGTTTAATTGTTTATGAGTGGTCCTTATATATAGGGACTATAAGTGTTCTTCTATCTCTTCATAACTTTAGATATTCAGTGTTTAAGACACTTATATGGTCCCTGAAATACAGGTATCATATGCTGTGATTAAATTGTATGCCAAATTACATGATATACTTACTGGCTATTGAGGATATCATTCTATACAACTTTTGACTTGCATTGTATGTATTGGTTTCTGAACAATACCTATATATGACAAAAAAAGTGATTTTAAACTTAGGCATGTCAAAAGGGTGGCAGAGGTGGAAAAAAGCATTTAGTGAAGTGGGCTTCTCATCCCAGTTGGATGATTGGCAAAGAGATATTAAGGAACTAGAGAAATTGTCGAAAAAACATTTATATTCCTTCTGGAACAAATTAGGGTATGACAGATATTTAGCTAGGAACATCATACCTAGAGGTTTGAGAATTAATGTGTTTCCATCATTTACATTTCACATAGATACATATAGAGACAGATGGGAACAAGCACTAACAACTTGTTCTGAAACACTACTAGCTATACTGTCAGACTATGAATCGGATGTCCTAAAGGAACTAGATAACCAAGTCATCCAACTTAATAAGAATTTAAAAGTATTTGAGAGTTTGGAAGAATTCAAAGTCTCATATATCAAAATCAGGAAAGATTTAGATAAATTGGAAAGTGACATCATAATAAAATAAATAAATTTGATAGAGACCTCCAAGATCATGAATTAGGGAGAGTCTATAGATGGGGACATAAAGATAACAGACGTAGGCCATTTCGTTATAAAAAATATCAAAGAATATACGCTAAGGCATCTTCAACAGAGTATGACACCTCATAGACTGAGGATGAATGTCATGCTGAATTAAGAACAGAACCCAGTGGATACCAACAAACTCATCCACATTCTTTTTTAGACGCAAATCCAAAAAGCCGACCCCCAAGAGACAGGAATCTCCCAAGGGAGGAACAGATAGAACAAACACAGAGGAGCAACCTAAAGTATCGGCAGATATGGGGCTACAGGGAGGAAAAGCAAAACCAAAAAAGAGGAAGTTGGTCACAGACACAGAGACGGTAGATATGGATACTACACGAATAATTAATCTTACTGATAAGATAATTACTAAAGAACAAACGGATCTTTAAAAAAAAAAAAGGCCTAATGTTTGCTCCATCTAACAATTATGATTTATTTAAGGTAATTAAAGATCTGCAATTATTTGCAAGGAAACTTGCCATTAATAAGTATTTTAATAAATACTCTGAGGATCCAGATGAACTTGAACAGGAAACATTCAAACAATTTTTAGGGATGTTGGAAGAAAATGAGCAATTGAATGAGAATACAAACTGGTTGGTTAATATTAAAACCAAATCTAAGTTTAATCCATCAATAACCTCCTATCCAACAATAGAGTTATTTGTACAGATGGTACTAGATGATCTATTGACACTGAATTCTCCTAAAGGTTCCAATATAACTAGAAAAGAATAAAATGCCCTGTTTGAGATGATGCAGGGGCAGGATATAGTGATAAAACTATCGGATAAAGGTGGAAATGTTGTACTCTGGGGGATTGAGGACTATACGGAAGAGGCTAATAGACAATTGAATGATCCTGAATGTTATATGAGATTAATAACAGACCCGACTGAAATGTATTTAAGATCATATAATAGACTAATAGAGAGTGCTGGAACTGATGGCCTGATTAATAATAAATAACTGAACTTCCTCAGAGTGCAACATCCTAGAGTTGCAACCTACTACATGCTGCCTAAAGTGCATAAACATCTAACAAAACCACCGGGACGCCCCATAATATCGGGGATAGGGAGTTTGACAGAACAAACCAGCAGATACCTGGATATCAGATTACGAGGTTATGTAACTAGCCTTCCCACTTACTTAAGAGACACAATGGATGTTCTAAGTAAGATAGAAGGCGTCCAAGTTCATAAAACTACATTTCTAATCACTTGTTATGTGGAATCCTTGTACACATCAATCTCACATGAGGTTGGTTGTAAAGCAGTAAGGCATTTTTTGGAAATGGAGTCCAGAGAGAATCAAGACAAAAATAATTTCATCATAGATTTATTAACATTTATACTGACCCATAATTATTTTGTCTTTGATAGTAGGAAATACCTAAAAAAGAGAGGAAGCGCTATGGGGGGCTGCCTGTGCCCCTGCATTTTCTGATCAATATAGCGCACTAGCTGAGAAAATTAAAAATTATCTTGTGGGTGCGCTATATCGATGACATCATGATACTGTGGGACGGCACTGCGGAAGAATTCAAAGTATATTTGAACATTCTTAATACCAATGATTGGAATTTAAAACTGACATGTCAAATGAGCTTACAGACAATTAACTTCCTAGACCTCAGAATATATAACGATGAGGTAGGATGTCTTAAAACAGACCTATATAGGAAGAAAACGGCTACCAATAGCAATCACCGCTATAGAAGCACCCACCACCCATCAACCAAGAAGGCTATACCAACAGGGGAATTTCTTAGGATATGTAGAAATCGACACAGTAAGATTCTGAGGACAGATAATCAGTTGGATGAATATTTAGGACCAAGGGTACTTACAAGTTGGCGGAGGAGCTCTACGCTCAAGGACAAACATGTGAAAAGCCATTTTCTAAGACCCAAGACCAAAAATAGCCTACTGATAGGAACATATCCACGAGGTAAATGTAAATTCTGCCCATATATGACTAAAATTACAAAAAATCAGGACAGGATAGGTAATACACATGTGATAAGAGGTTTTCACAACTGCACCACAACTGGAGTAATATACTGTCTGGAATGTGAATGCCCAAAAAAGTATGTTGGAATCACTACCCGCGAAATCAGAAGGCGATTAGGGGAACATGTTAGTATCATTAAGAATTCATTAAAAGATCAAGAAAGAAAACATTTAACATCTGTGGCACAGCACTTTCTGGCATATCATGAATCAAAACCTAAAGTAAAATGTTGGATCCTGGAGAAAGTGAAATTAGGGATCAGAAGAGGTAACTTAGAAGAAGAACTTATGAGAAGGGAGACCAAATGGATTGTACTATTGGACACAATAAATCCTAAAGGGCTCAATGATAAAATTAACTTCACTGCATTTTTGTAATCAAAGAGGAAGAATGGGCCCATTTGTCATTTTGAAGATATAGGATATAATTAAAATATATATGATTAAATTCATATTGTTATATTATACAAAAGAATGACTAAGATTGTGTTGTCAAAGGACATATATCAATCTAAGACATAGAACTTAGTTATGGGACATGCAATTAAAAATACGTTGTATAATTCTATTTACACTAATAAATCAGAGCGGATAACAACATGCTAGCTTTATTCATATAGGTGTAATTAATGAAATATCCCCCTATAACATATACAGCAATATAGGGAGATTTAGAGAAAGATATACGTATGTTCACTAAAACTCTTATATAACAATCATGGTTTAGTCATTTAAGGCAATATAAGTATGAATACATACATTTAGACATTACAATTCAGTATGTAATAAAGATATCAAAGATAAGACAGAAGGGATTAACTTAACTGTGACACACATTAATCTGTTTTGATTATAAACACACACCTAAGTGGTTAACAAATAGTTAACCCAATGCACAGACTGATAGACACCCACTATAAAGCACCCTCCCCTCTGCACACCTGTGTCGGCTCCCGTAGAAGCAGGAGTGTGAAACGCTTTGTAGGGCCGTCATTTTAGTGGGCGTTGCGCATTAGTGACGTCACACGCCAATCCGGACCTTCAGGGGAACAACGAGACAGGGTGAGAGGAGGATAGATCAGATATACTAATGCCTTGTTTATGGCATATACTCACTGGGCAACATACAGACCAGTGTTTAGATTAGGTTTACTGCTTGTGATCGAACCAGAGGTGGGGGAAATAGAGCATTTTCATAGCTTAAATCCTCTCACAGTCGCATTTAGTTAAATATAGCAGGTTAATGAAGGAATAAGCTAAGGCAAAATTAGAGCCCAGATATATCTAGACTGGTGTGTTTTGTTTCCCAGTATAATAGAGGCTTATGAACAAGCACTATAATGAAGAAATGTAAGGGAATGCATCCCTACTTATATGAGTTCAGTATATACTTCCATTGTGTATGTAACGGAACCCATCACTGTTTTACCCTGTTTTATGGTTATTTAATTATTGGTTAAAATATGATCCTACTGTTATACTGTAGGTATGTTGGTTTATGCTCTGCAGAATATTAGCCCAGACTATTGCAGGCCTTGGCTAATAGATAATCCTATTACAGAGACTCCAGAGATAAGGAAGTCTATTGTATAAAGTGTTTCCATTCTCAGACATAAGAACAAAGAAGGATAATCTAATCATTGTCTGATTGAATCAAAGTTGCCAGGTAGCCTCAGGGAGGTGTGACCCACCTATTGTTCTCTTTATGTGTATTGTGTGGCCAAATATGGGCATGTGTATTGCCTGTGGGAAAAGATGTGTATAAATATTTCTGCACAACAAAATAAAGTCAGTATTCATTTGACTCCCAAATTGTGTGTCGTCCAATATGGGAGGTCGGGGATGGTGAGACTGTAGTGCTTCTTGGATATTGTACCGTATACCAGCGGAGATATTGGATTCGTGTTGCAACTCTGTTACAGTGTACAAGGCATTATTAGTGGAATAGCCTAAAATACACTGGGACTAGTATCTTAACCAGCATATTTAAATACATATTCCTTGCATCAATACATTCCCCTGTAGGAGGATGATAGTGGTCTATGTTCTCTTTTTTCAGACCACTTAATTTAAGTTTTAACAATTATATCACGCTGTTGTTGTACCATTTAAATAAAGTTTACTGTTTATCAGTGGTCCTTATATATAGGGACTATAAGTGTTCTTCTATCCCTACATAACTTTAGATTCCCAATTGAAATGACTCAGAAATATTCTGGGGACAGTTGCTGCATTCTGGATGACTGCATTGACTTTTAGGATGCATTCCACCATGCGCTCCAAAATCTTCTCAACAGCGAAAACTTATACATATCTGTAATACTCATCTTCATCACCACAAGGGCCTGGCTCTAGGGCACTTGCCCTCCTTCACCACACAGACCGCTCTTTCAGATCTACGAAGATCTGCCATAATCAGCTCAACTTCCTCCAGTTCCAGTTCATCTTTATGGTCATCAGCGGCCCTGTCCTCACTACATTCCTCATCATCATCAAGCTTGTAGTTATATCCTTTTTCCACAATCTCAGAAGGTTTGGTGGAAGGATGACATTGGAAAATAAAAATAAAAATCTCTAACCAATTCTTGTTGATTACTAGGATTTGAAGTAATCACAGTCTGCTTCAATGACATTGTATGAACAAGATTGTTAAGTAGATCTAAAGCTTTACAGTTTTTCATCCTGTTACCAAAGCCAGCTAAGAACTCACTCAACACAGTAATAGTAATTTGGTGTAAAATGTGTTCCTCTTCTCAAGGATCTTGACACCTATCTTGTTAAATTGAGTTGCTGTAATACAAATTTTGTGTATATGATTGAAATGTCACTTGCTGTTGGATTTGGGCATCTGTAAATACCCATGTGTACAAAATTTTATATATCTGATTGGAGGTGTTAATACTGTAATGTTCCTGTTTATGGATCCGTTCTATATTATATTTCATCTGAGACCCTTTGACTTTAAAAATCAGCCTTAAAGCCTCTTGTTTCGTTATATAAACCTATATAGACCAGTGGTTCCCAAACTTTTTCGGTTCGAGGAGCACCTAATGTTTCAAGATTTTTCCAAGGCTCCCCTAGTCAAACCATAGTTCTATATAAATATATATTGCGCAATTATTTATAAACAAAAATTATTACAAATTCTCTCTCACCCCCTTGTTTCTCTGCTTTCTTTCTCACACTCCCTCCTTCTCTTGCTCACCCTCCCTTCTCTCTGTCGCTCACCCTCCCTTCTCTCTCGCTCTCACCCTCCTTTCTCTCTCTCTCACCCTCCCTTCTCTCACTCCCTCTCCCCTTCTTGCTCATCCCCCTTCGCTCTCTCTCACTCCCCTTCTATCTCTTCTTTCTCTCTCACACTCCCCCTTCTCTCTCTCACCCTCTCTTCTCTCTCTCTCACTCCCCCCTTCTTGCTCTCTCTCTCCCTCCTTGATCACACTCTCCTTCTCTATCTCACATTCCCACCTTCTCTCTCTTATCAAATCCTGTGTGGAAACTGAGGACAACTTCCTTGCCCAGGCCTATGAGATTGTGTTGACCTATTTCTATAATGGAAGCAGTGGATTTTATTGTGAGGCGGTATAATATGAAATATTATATCAGCCCCCTGAGATCTCCAGCCAATCACTGCAACTTCATATTGGTGCGATCAGTGCTTTTATCTACTGTGGTTTTACAAGTTCAATGTGCTTTGTATTTTTATGTAAAAAGCTTTACTTCAATCTTCTTCAGGATTCTACTAATATATTATAGAGGACTCAAGTTTTACTCACACATTTAGGATGCTATGTATATATTTTGTGTGTGTGTATATTATATATATATATATATATATATATATATATATATATATACACACACACACATATATATGTTACATGTACATATATATACACACATTGCACAGTACAACTCCACAGGGCGCATCTTGTTTTCCTCATGTTTCTTGCCTCCCCCCCAGGCCTCCCCCTTCTGCTCCTCCTTCATCATGTGTGGCTGGAAGTACTCGGGGCAGTTGGACTCTTTGCAGTGCAGGCAGCTCCAGTGGGCAGTGCAGGGGGAGTGAGGCGAGCACAGGTCACACTGCAGGGCAGGAACAGGATGCCGACACCCGGTGGGTGATAGGCACACACAGTAGGTGTGGTCACAGTTTGGGGGTCTAGGGCTGACTGCTACAATAATGTGGGGGGTGCACCGTTTGGGAACCACTGAGATAGACTATAACTCCTGTCTTTAAATGTCCTAAGAACAAGCAATCTATGAGGAGGAATCACCTCAACTTGTAAACTAATATAAAGTACAAATGGACCACTGGATATTGGAGCCTTTCAATATCTGATACCCCTAGTTTATAGATTGCACAGTTATTTTTCCTTCCCAGGTGCATAACCTTACATTTATTCGTATTAAATCTCATCTGCCATTTAATTGCCTATTCTCGAATTAATGCAAATCCCTTCTGAGGGAAAGTACATCATTTTCTGATTTAATTACCTTGCACAACTTTGTGTCATCTGCAAAAATTAAGACAATACTTTCCAGTCCTACTTCTAAGTCATTAATAAATATGTTAAAAAGGAGAGGGCCTAATACTGAGCCATAAGGAACCCCACTTACCACATTAGTCAAATCTGAGCATGTTCTGTTTACAACAACCCTTTGCTTCCTGTCTTTTAGCCAGCTCTCAATCCATGAGCAGATTTTACTGCAATTCCTGTATCCCTTAGTTTGCACAATAGTCTTCCATGTGGCACTGTATGAAAAGCCTTTGCAAAATCTAAAAAGACTAAATCCACTGAGTTACCTTGATCCAAGTTCCTACTAACCTCCTCATAGAAACTAGTTAGATTTGTTTGGTATGCCCTATCCCTCATAAATCCATGTCGGCTTCTATTTATAATCCTGTTTGAATCGAAATATGCTTGTATATTATCGCTTACTAACCCTTCTTTCCCACTACAGAAGTGAGGCTTACAGGTCTATAATTCCCCGGGTTTGCTTTTGCTCCCTTCTTAAATATAGGTATAACCTCCTTTTTTCTCCAGTCATCCGGTAAAGACGCAGTGTTGAGTGAATCTTGAAAAATTAGATATAATGATTTGGCTATTACAGAAGCCAGTTCCCTCAGTACCTGTGGATGTATTCCATCAGGACCTGGGGCTTTATTAACATTTATTTTTTCCAATCTCTTTTTTTCCTAATTGGTAAAGGTAGTATAGCCCCATTATGTTACAGTGACCCAACCACTGGTACCTCCCTTGTATATACCAAAGAAAATAATCTATTTAGTTAATCTGCCTTTTCCTAGTCAATAATTTTCAGATGGCCTGTTTCACATTGTAATGCTCCTATAGCTTCCTTCCTGGCCTTCTTCTCATTAATATACTTAAGAAATATTTTAGGGTGAGTCTTACTTTCCTTTGCAACTAATGTTTCATTTTCTATTTTAGCCAGTCTGAGCCCTTTTGCAAGCCTTATTGATTTTCTTGTACTCTTGTAGAGCAGTCTCTGTCTCCTCTTGTTTGTATAATTTAAATGCCTGTTTTTTACTCCATATCTTGATCTTTAAATCAAGGCATGTTGGATCTAATTTACTCCTTTTACTTTTAATCCCACATGGTATATGCCGATGTTGTCCATTTATGTCCAGTATTTTTACCTGTCAGTTCTTTGTTCCAGTCTATACTTTTTATTGCTGCCCTTAGCCCGTCAAAATCTGCCCTTTTAAAAATAAGAGTTTTTGTTGGCCCCTTACAGTTTTGTTTTTTAATTCATTAAATCATTTCAAATGAGACTGTGTTATGATCACTGTTTCCCAAAGGTTGCCCTATTTCAACATTTGATACCATTATCAATATTATTTGTGATGACTAAATCTAAGATATCTTTATTTCTAGTATGCTCTTGTATAACCTGGGCCAGATAATTATCCCTGAGTGAACTCAAGAACCTGCTCCCCTTAGATGAACTGCTGGTCTCATTTATCCAGTTTATTTCAGGGTAATTAAAATCTCCCATTATTAGAACTTGCCCATGCTTAGCTGCATTTCCAATCTGTAACAATAATTGCATTTCCTCACTTTCAATTATATTTGGGGGTTTATAGCATACTCCTACTAATATTCTTATAGAATTTGCTGCTCCACTGTTTAACTTTACCCACAAACATTCAACATTATCGCTAGTTCCAGCATACAGTAAATATCTTGTCTGACTATAGGCTTAAATTCAGGCTTAACATACAGACAAATCCCTCCTCCCTTTTTACTGTCTTTCCTAAATAGGTTATAACCATCCAGATTAACAGTCCAGTCATGAGATTCATCCCACCATGTTTCAGTGATGCCTATTTAATCCCATTTCTCATTTACTCCTAATAACTCTAACTCTCCCATTTTTCCTAGGACAAAACCAAAACTCCTGCTTAGTGCACCACTTTTTTAGCCATGCATTAACCTTCCTAAGCTCCATCTGTCTCCCTGGGCTAGCACGTGGCACTGGTGGTATGCCAGAAAATACTACCTTGGAGATCCTTCCCTTAAGCTTATTCCCTAATTCTCTAAAATCATTCTTCAGGACACTCCATCTTCCACTAACTTTGTCATCGGTACCAATATTTACCAAGCCCACCAGTTCATTTCCAGCCCCTCCCAATAATTTATCTACCCGATCCACAACATGCCAAACCCTAGCATCTGCGAGACAGCTAATTGTTCGATTTCTGGCATCTGGCTGACAAATCACCCTTCCTACCTTCCTAATAAGAGAGTCTCCTACTACCAAAACCGATCTGTTTCTCTGCCTATTCAGCCCTCCCACTCCTGATCCCATTGCTTCCCCTTCTAACTGTACTCTAAGAGGTATGGACCCTGGATCAGTTGTTCAAGCAGTTCATACATGTGGCAGGATGTACACTGAGTAAGGTTGCCACTGAACTGACTCATAATTACAAAAAATACTACAATTTGACCATTTTCTTTTAACTATCTCCTGCAAACTGTCACACACAAGGTCCAAACTTATATTCAAGTTTAACCCAAGCAAAATACTCCCCTTTCACCTGTGCCAAATCACTGCACACAGGGGAAAAAACACACTTTACTTGTCTGAGCAAATCAGAAGCAAACAGTCACACACAAGGCCCAGCGTTATATGCAGTTTGAACCCAGGTAAAAACACTCCTATCTCACCTGTACCAAATCACTGCACACAGGAAAAAAAAACACTTTACTTGCCTGAGTAAATCAGATGCAAACAGTCACACACAAGGCCCAAACTTATATGCAATTTTAACACAGGCAAAAGCACTCCCCTCTCACCTGTATCTTCTCTCTCTTCTATCTCTCCCTTCTGCTTTTCCCTCCCCCCTTCTCTCTCTTCTCCAACTTTCTCTCCCTCCTATCACTTATCCCTTCTGCCTCTCCCTTCACCAAACTTCCTCTCCTTTCTCTCCCTTCTGCCTCTCCCTTATCCTGTATACTCTATGTCATTCTCCATTTAATATTAGTGTATTCTGTGTTTTGTTTAAACTGTGACTGAGTGATCATGATGGGATTAAAACAGGGTGTGCTGAGTCTGTAGTGATCAGATACCTCAATTGTACAGTTATCTGTTCTGGTCCATTGTTAACAAATACAGTTAATCCCATTTGATATGACGGCAGGATGTGTATTGGAGATTAAGCCTATTACTCTCAGGAAACTACTGTTACACCCCATGTGGAGTTTATCTTTTGTGATTGTCTGCCACCCCCTCTTAATGTTACATTGGGTATAATCCCTCTGTATCTATCTCCTATAAATACTGCTGTCATTTAAAAAATAAATTACTTCTGAGACATATAGAAATCATATGATCTCTTTTTGTTTTGTTCCTGTTCTCCTGGATGGCTGCGATACTGAACATACCTCCACCCTACAAGTAACCTGTTCTGGTCACTACCACAGGAAGGTTACTGTGTCTCCTGGAAGCACTGATTCATGATGGAGAGACTCTGACTGATACAGAAGCAAGATATCAGGGTGCTGGTGGCGAGATTTCAAAGAACCCAATGGTCCTTGTGGGTAGATAGCATGTAGTCTATAGCAGGTCTAACACCCCACTAATTACAAAAAATAAATATTTGTTTCTTGCACCCACACTGTATGTGTGAAACTGGATTGTATTGCACAGTCCAGAGGTTTAATCATCTGTTTCATTGAGCAGATCTAGGCAAGGTGTAAGTGCTATGTACATTAATGGTTTCTTCAATTAAATGGAGTGATTTCTGATGATCCTTTTTTCATCAAATTACGGTTGCAGTGGTGTAGTGACTATGCATCATGCTTATTCTAGACTATGACATGACCCCCTGTAAGTATACCCCTCCCCCCCAAGCCTCTTGCTCTCTTGGGATCCACCCACACCACACCCATGTTATTAATGCACAGTCTTGACTACTGCTGATTGTGGTTTGTGTAAAAAATAGAGCTTTGTTATACTGTTCTAACTGTGTCAGTGTGTTTTCAATGGTTGGGGTTATGGGACTTCCACATGCATCACATTAGTGTCACATTCCTATTTATGTAAACTAATGAGCCCTATTTAACATGCAATAGATCAATACATATAAAAAGGCTAATAGTCATAATAGCATCAGATATCATATAATACTGAATATCACATAAAATAATAACAAAGGGTTAATACACAGGCCAAGTCCAATTAGTGGTACTGTGCAGTATGAACATTTCCCTGAGGCCCTGATAGTAATATGACAGGTGATACTGAAGTGGTTTGCCAGTAACTTCTCTGGTGGGTGGACTGTGATTTCTCTGACCTCTCTGCTAGGACGTGCCCACCAAGAGTGACCCTACATGGTATAGATCACAGCTTCATTGGAGTACACAAGCCCCCTCACCAACACCACTTAGCAATGCTGAAGGGGACCAGGGGAACATACACCACACTAATATACTGTAAACCATCTGGAGGGGCCGCAAAAACACATGGAGGTTTTGCAGAGGCACGTGGATCAACAGCCAACTTATCTCCGTCAGGGGTAATCTCTGCTACGCCCATGCTGGTAAATACCATGCCATTGCCTGTGGCCGTGTGCCAAGATGACTACTCATTCCCATTTTGTGAGCTCCCATTCTGTTCTGCTATTAATCAATTTACATTAGTGTGGATTGCTAAGTGGTGGAAGTGAAGGGGCTTTTGTACCTGAAAGAAGCTGTGAGCTATACTATATAGGGCCAGTGTAGGTGGGCAGGTGATAGCAGAGAAGTCAGACAAATCCCATTCCACTAGAGAAGGAACTGAGAACCCCCTCCAGTATCTTTGGCTGCAAACCTTGTAGAATAGCACAGGTAGAGACATAGCTAAATGTGCTGCAGTCCATAGGGTCACAGAGAGTCAGATACGTCTGAAGGACTGAACAATGATTATTAAAATGTTCCCCTGGTACTTGATAGATGCCATGTGGCGGTGTAATTTGGCCACTATTGTGTTCCCAAATGTAGATGTGATGAGTGAGATGTATATGCAATTCTATTTATATTTTAGGGTTCACAATAGAGCCCCTGGGAGTGAGAAAGGGGTAATATGGCATGAGTTTCATGTTTTTGTGTGGCTATTTAATCAGGTAGTGTGTCTTTAATTGCTTTGTGCATGTTGCAGCATTGCTTTTCATATTTGCATATGCATGACCATTCCACCATATGATGAAATAAAATATTTTTTTACTGCTTTCATTTTCTTGGCGGGTTATTGTGCAAGTACTGGCAATGCCTTTCCATGCTTTTCAAGTGCACTGGTGTGTTTACATTGTCCTTTACAGTGCTTAAAAATTGTAACGTAGCAGTTACGGGCTTGACAGAACAAAGGATTTGCGGGCTTGCAGCTGACTTTTTCTCGTCCCCTAGGCTTTTTTCGCTCCAAACATGCACGGGTTGCTTTACAGGCTTAATTTAATAGCAGCAAGTCTTGCGGCCTACGATACGAGCTACGGTTTTACACGTTGGGGAATTTAATGGGGCTATATGAGTGTTGCCAACTGTACAACTGTATACTGTAGAATACACAGTTGTGCACATTTAGGTTGAAGATGATAAGTTTATTTAAGCAGATGTATTTTAAGAGAGTTTTAGAAGGTTTTAATGCAGGACAAAAGCCTGGCAGAGCCAGGCAAGGAGTTCCATGGAGTAGAGCACAAGTAAAGTCCTGAAGACGCAAATGAAAGGAGGTGGCAAGAGAAAAGGAACGAAGAATGTCATTAGCAGAGTGAAGATGGTTTGGGAGTATTTTGAGGGGAAGGCACAGATATAAAGGGGTGCACTGATTTTAAAGGCTTTATATGTTATGGTCATGATTTGAAATGTTATTATAGAAGCTATGGAAAGGCAGTGGGGTGACTGGCAGAGAGAGGCTGCAGGGAAGGGCTGAGAGGGAGTATGGTAGATGAGTCTAGAGGAGGTGTTCATTATGGATTGCAATGGAGACAGACAAGTGATGGGAAGCCAGCAAGGAGCGAGTTGCAGTAGTTGGGGCAAGAATTGAATAGAATTGTATTTGTGTCTTGTGTAAGACAGTGATATATATTGGAGATGTTTTCAGCTGAAAATTATATGATTTTATTATTGATTGTGTTGTGTAGTGTTATGAATTTTAAGTAGTGCTAGGTAAAGTTCATTTGAGAGATCTGAGGATTGTGCATATTATATATAAATCTATCACAACCACAAATTTGATATGCACAGGATAACTAGCATTGAATGTGTGTTCATCTAGTGCTTCTCTACAGTTACATTTTTCAATAGCGTTTCTCCTTTTTAGTAAGTTTTATTTGAGCTTTACGTTGAGGGGTAGCTCTCTCTATTTTGAGTATTGAGGAAGACCCAGGGGGATTGCACATTGTTAGATAATATGCATTTGTGCTATGTTTAGATATTACAAATGTGTATTAATGCTTACTATTCAATTTAGTGTGTACATATTCTTGTAATTCCCCACCACTTCCTTACCATAACAGTATTTCCCAAAATGTCTACTTCACTTTTTCAAACGCGCACTAATAAATAAGTAATTTTTATTGTATTTTGAAAGACCTGAACTTTATTATGATGAAATTATATAAAAGGGGTATTTCCCCTTGGGTAACTGCAAAGGGCCTTGCACCAAAAGTAAAACATTTCTATCAGTATCTTGTCATATACTGTCAAATACTGGCGTGTAACACATACTGTTCATATTATTCTTACTATTATATTTCTGCCAATATATGGTTTTCTAAGTGCTATTTGATTTTTTTTTTTTCTGACATTACTAAAGTAATAAAATATTAATTATAACTAAAACAATTACATGAGTGTTACAAGAGGATTGGTATCTGGTATAATTGGTAGTTCAAGGGCATGTCTAAGCAATCATGTCATTATGCAAAAGGAATATTCTCTAAGCTCAGGTAAGTCTGGGTTTCTCTGTTTCTTGATGTATTTAGTTTCAACCAAAGAAAAAAAATTACTTTGAACAAAGGGTGTCATGCACCATATTACTGTGAAACATAATGTACCAAATAATCGGTAAGCAGCCTTATAGTACTAGATAACTGTATTTGAGCTAAAGGGCCAATGTAAGTGTTTTTTAATGCTAAATCTATTATTTAGTCTAGCATTAACATAAAAAAAGGTACAAAGTTCATTTAGTTACAAGGACACACCCAACTGTCTGCAACATGGAAGAAAGCAAAATGAAGTCACTCAGTAAAGAAGGATTGCATATTACAGCTTCAAAATATAAAGGTTGTGGTCCTTTAATATATAATAAATGCTGCCTTCACTGTTTTAGAATCTTAGAAAATTGACTAGATGAGAGCACAATATTTATAATTGTGGAGAAATGTGACAGATAACAGACATAATAGACTGAAAGACAGGTTAGAAAGACATAAAGAGAAGTGAAACTGATATATGGATAATGTGATAATTTATAGCAGCACATCACATATATAGTTGTGAGCGTACGAGTTGTTGCCAACGCTGCGGGCTCGCGTAGCGAGGGCCGCGGCTCGCGCAGCGAGCCGCGGCCATCGCGAAGCGAGGGCACTGGGCGAGGGTCTCAGTTGCTGGCATGGAGCGCCGAAGGCGCTCCATGCCAGCAACTGCGACCCTCGCAAAGTTTAAGTCGCAACCCAAAGAGCACGACACACACATTACGACACTCGCAAACAACATACGACACACGTTCACACACATTACGGCCTCGCAACACTCGGACGCTACTCGCGAACATTACAAAATTAAAAACACAATACATACACACACCACATACATACAAAACTTACCTACACCAAGAGGGAGCATCCAGGACCTCAAAAATGCAACTTACACCTTCATTTCACTCAAAATAAAAGAGTTTACACACAAAAATATTTGCTAAGCGACAGAAACGATGGTCGCCGAACAAAACGAAAACGAGGCTAATCACGCAAACACCATACAGGACACGTTACGACACATTACGACCTCGCAAACATCGGACGCAACACGCCGACATACAAACATTTACAAGGCAATAAATACACACAACACACACACATAAAAAGCTTACCTACAGCAAGAGGAACCATCCAGCACCTCCAAAAAACAAGTTACACCTTCATTTACATACAAATAAAACACTTTACACACAAAGAAAATCGCTAAGCGAGAAAAAAAATGGCCGACGGACAAAACGAAAACGAGGCTACAGCACTCTCCACACGTAAAACACCACAACACACTCGCAAAACACCACACGGAAATCGAAAACCACTACGAGGCACCAACGGAAAATCCGCTAAGACGGACAACATATAGAAACCGCCATTTTACGCAAATGCGGAAGTACACCACTACGCTAACGGTTTAGCCTCGCGCACGCACAGTATTACACTTCACGCATTCACCACGCTTATAGAGCAGCTCCACAACACTAATGCTGCACCAACATCAAACAAGGTTCACAGCTCTTCAACACAATGCTTCAAAATAGGTAAAGTATATTCATTTATTAATTGATTACATCTTTACTATTACACACAAAACAACATTAGCTCACTTACAATAACATTGCCGTCATTTTTTGACGGGCAAGTCGCTAGTACTATATAATAATCATATAATAATAGATTATAGCTTCATGTACAAGTAGTAATGTAATGAAAAATAAACTGGTTATATATAAGGTGTTAACTCTCAGAAAACCATCCTTGATATAAATGAAATGCACATTTGACTTTTAGCAAAACGGCACATAGGAAAGGGAGCTACATTTTAGCTTTTTGGGGGGGATTTGGATCAGACCACAGCAGTCTGAGATAGATATCTGTTCCTTTCCCAATTAGTGTTGGATGTGCACATCCCAGAGAAATAAGACACAGACTCGGTGTTTCTGTATAATAATTCTATAATAAAAACGTTATCTGATCAAATGTCACATGATTCCTTTGTCTAGGAATTAATAGCTTTATTGATTGGTTCAAAAAGATCTGCAGTCAGTTGTCGTCATAGTGGTCAGTTGAGGAAGGATCAGTTCATTGGTCTAGAAGGCAGGCGGTGCCTGTATCCTTATTTGGTCACGGATGTTTGCATCATCAGGCCACTCCCAGTTGTAGTTCTGTAGCCATCTTGTTATGTTTGGATGTAGTCCATCCTCCATCTTAGGTAACCTCCGACATTACTTATTGTTAGTAATCTTCTTCTCATTTATACATACATAAGTGAGTAAGGAATAAAAAAGACTATGGCAGACAAACATAATAACATTAAAAGACATTTTCCTAATTCCCATCCATAACAGGGGCAATCCTATTAATTAGTACATGATGAAAAAGATCATAAAACATATTCATAAAATTAATTATGATAAATGTCTATAAATATACTATTCAGCCTTAAAAATCTATCATTAAAATCTTCAGATTCTCCCCTATAGAGCTAGTGTATGTTTGAGTTATTATTACTACTGCAGTCAACCAGACGCTGTTCTAGATGAGTAATGGGGAACTTATATTCGGGTAACTTTGACAATTCATAATATGCCAGGCTATTAAATAGCAGCAAAAGCATGGTCAATCAGAAACAGCTTGACTGCATCCTTAATCATACATTTTTAAGTAATTCATACTTTTACACTATGTTTTGGTGTGCAGCCGTCTCTTGGCAGGTTTGCTGTTGTGCCATGTTCTTTTCATTTGGTTATGATAGATTTGATGGTGCTCCTGGGGATCATCAAAGATTTGGATATTTTTTTATAACCTAACCCTTACTTGTACTTCTCAACAACATTGTCCCTTACTTGTTTGGAGAGTTCCTTGGTCTTCATGGCAGTGTTTGGTTAGTGGTGCCTCTTGCTTAGGTGTTGCAGCCTCTAGGGGCCTTTCAAAAAAGGTGTGTATATGTAATGACAGATCATGTGACACCTAGATTGCACACAGGGGGACATCATTTCACTAATTATGTGACTTCTGAAGGTAATTGGTTGCACCAGAGCTTTTTGTGGGCTTCATAACGAAGGGGGTGAATACATACGCACATAGCAATTTTCTGTTTTCTATTTCTAAAAAATAGTTTTATGTATATATTTTTCTCATTTCACTTCACCAACTTAGACTATTGTGTTCTGATCCATCACATAAAATTCAGATTAACAAAACATTGATCTTAAGGCTGTAATGTAACAAAATAGCTAAAAAGTCAAGTGGGGTGAATATATTTCAATATCTGGTACCCCTAAATCTGATACCCCTGATTGATGTTGTCATTTTTTAAAGTAAATAAGAAATAATAATTGAAAAAAACAGTAGAGGACCACTGTACTGTACTGTTTTTAATTTCAACAAATACATTTGAGACTGTGCAAAATGTTTTTAGAATGGAAAGTAAAATAATACAATTTGCAAAATATAATGTTTTACATGTGATTTACTACTATGGGATCTATCATTTTGGTTTCTGTTGATCAGCTTCCTGAGGTGGGAGTAGAATTTGATTGCACATGAAGCATCTATCGACATAATGGGATTGTGACATCTACAAATAACAGAGCTTTCCGTATCAGTAACGGAAATTCATTAGTTTACAAAGACACACCCTCCTGAGAAACTTAAAGGCAGAATAAGCTGGGAAAAGAAAGGTGATGTCTGAATTAGATAATCATTGCATATATAAGGTTTTGTTATTTTGTTATTACTTTCAGAAAATGTTTTGCCCATTATGAAATTAAGCTATTCAAAAGACCATATATAAAAACTATACCACATGGATAATTTTACCAAAAAAAAGTATATATTAGCAACAATTGTACATACACTGCATATCAGATCAGGAGATATACGGGAATGTCATTGTGTTCTTTATAATGCTTAATGCTATTTAACTTGATATGAGGAATTATAGAATTGAGAAAAGGACTTTAAGTATTAAATTCCCCAAAACTGTTTAACCTTTTACTTGCAGCTCATTGAGTTTTCCATGAGTTCACAGAAATAAGCTTATCTGGAAAGTCTTAGCAAGTGTACCTTCAATATAAACATATGTTAGAACAAGATTCAGAATATATTTTTGGTTTAGGACACAGAAAGAAAATGGCACTTGCAAACTATGTTTATCCACTATAAAATTATAGGGGTGCTTTTAATTGTGATACGTATGTCAACATGAGTTCCAAAATTAGGAACAATGGAACAATGACATTAATTAGTATAACCAGATGGAAGACTTCCTTTCAGTGCTGTGTATACGGAACTATATTAAGATTGTCATCTAAATGATCTTTACAAATATTTACTTTTAAGATTCTGTTTTATTTCCTTCAATTCTCCTTCCTACAGCAAAAGCTACCTGTGATAAATGTTTATATTGCATTAATAGGCTTTAATCATAGAAATGCTTATAGTACTTTTCCATTTAAAAAAATGAACTGATTTATCAGACGTATTTTCTGCAAAGCTCAACATTTTCAATATTGAGTCATTTTTTCCAGGTTACAATACCAAAAACCATGTCAAGAGGAAGCTTTTGATAGACTTTAGTGTTTTCAGTTGTAAAGATTTAAATTTGCATTTTGGGCTTTTTATTTTTAATATATGTGGATAATTACAAAACAGATACATTTTTTGTTGTATTGTTTAACTTAAACACAAAAAATTAATGTTTTAATGATAAGAACATTTAGTATCTTTGACAGCTTGGAATATTATTTACTAATGTCAATATGGCACTGAAATTATCTATTAAATATCTAGACTAGGCGACCTAACTCTTATTAAAGTAACACATTCATGCATCTGTGACTCTGAAGTATAAAGGTCAAATAGTTTGACGCAGACTTTTCCAATTTCTATGTAAACAATGTCACACCCACACAAAATACCCGAAGATGTACAGGGTTTAAAGTCACCATAGTTTGTTGTTATAACTACTTTTCTTTGTCTGCCAGTAAGTTATACAGAGTTATAACAATACTATAAGTAGGCAAAATGTGCAGAATTTCTTGCATTCTTCATGTGACAAGGGGTGTCCAAGTCCGGTCCTGGAGGGCTGCACACATGCCTGGATTTGAGTATATCCCTGCTGTATCCATGTGAGATTATCACTTCTTCAGGCACGCTGATTGACTCTGTGCACAGAAAATACATTCTCAAATCCAGGCCTGTGTGCAGCCCACCAGGACCGAACTTGGAAACCATTGGGATCTATGCTGTTGTAAATTCGCCAGCACTGACAGCAGCACTGCCAGCAAGTAGCCTCTACATGGCACTGTGGATATTTTGCAGTGCTGCCAATATTTCAGGCAAGTTGTAACCTTAGAAGGTTACCCTAACCTTCACCCTAAACCTCACCATAACCCTGAAAGTTTACCTAAACTGAACTCTATGCTATGGGCACTGAAAATCGGCAGCACCATCTAGCTGTTGGTGGCCGGCACTGCTGCTGCCACTACTGGTGAATTTTCTTTGAATTTGAAGAGGGAAAGGACCCACCCTTGTCTTAGAACCAAAAAGGAAAGTTGATTGTAGGGTGTATTGGCATACTGCCATGAAATTGCACACTGAACTAGTGCAAAAAGCAAACATATTTTAAACATGCTAAACCCAGTGATGTTTAGCATGCCATTTTGCTGGTCACAGACAACTATCTGGGGGCCATCAACAGTCCAGGATTTCAATCTCTCTCTGCATGAATCCAGATGGAATAGACAGAATTGAACTGAGTAACTTGGGTGTGCTGAAGCAGAAATAAACAAATGTAGAGCAATATTCTAAACCTGGACTGTTGGCAGCCCTCATTGGACTGAGTTGCTCAAAACAGATTTATGGAAACTATGGGGGCTATAGATTCCATTTGCCTACATATTCCCAAATGTGTGCAAAATTACTTTCTATGGCTAGATGGCTTAACAACAGAGTGCATCCCAATAGCTGGGTAACTAATGACAGCACTTAGCGACAGAGCAGACTGTCACACTAAGACAATCAGCCTCAGAGGACCTTCCAGCATCCCCATGTGATTCCACGCGGCCCCCTGCATTGCTTTCAGCGGCCCAAAAATCCTCTTTGGACCTTTCGTGGACCCTGCGGCCCTTCGGCTGCCCCAATTCGGCCACCCACGAGAGTGCCGCTGGTATCTGCAAGAGCCCAAGTGCAGCCTCTGTAAGACCAAATCTGCATCCTGTATCTGTAAGAGCTAATGTGCAGCCTGTGTCTGTAAGAGACAATGTGCAGCATGTGTAAAAGCCAATATGCAGCATGTGCCTGTAAGAGTCAATCTGCAAACTGTGTCTGTAAGAGCCCATGTGCAGCTTGTGCCTGTAAGTGCAAATCTGCTTCATTTTCCTGTAAGTGCCAATCTGCATCCTGTGCCTCTAAGAGCCAATCTGCATCATGTGTCTGTAAGAGCCAATGTGCAGCCTGTGATTCCATGAACCAAAGTTCCAAGCAATAACCTCTCTCCTTCTCCATCTCTACATTCCACCATCCAATTGGGCCCTCAAGCCCACTCAGTACAGTTAAAGTAAAGTTAAATTCTATGTTATTTGATGTAAGTATTATTTTTTTATTTTTGTCTGCTTAGTTTTAAGATTTTTAATCCAAAAACAAGACCACCAGTTCAAACTAAAATGTGAAAAATCTAGGGTCCAGAATGAATTAATAATTTACATTGATTCCTATAGAAAATGCTTGTTTGGAACCCATCCTTCCATCTGGAATAGATTAAGGACGAGAACCAAGTATACATATATATATATATATATATATATATATTTTTATATATATATATATATATATATATATATATAGATATAGATATAGATATATTATATCATTATATTTAGATCATAGCAGAGAGGTCAGGCAAATCACGGCCCATTGTCCTCTATATATAGAGAAAGAGAGAGAGATGTATATATTTATATATAAAAGTATAAACATATTTGTCCATGACACATCTTTTAAAACCAAACAATAACACCCACATGGACCCCCTTAGGCCAGCAGCCTCTTAGCCAGTTAGCAACAGCTTCTTTGATCCTAACCCCCTTCATGGGACTGAACTATTCCACAAGGTGACTAACGAGCCTTGCAGCCTGTTTTATAAGATGTATTTGTCAAGAAAGATGTAAATAACCTTGGTATGCAAATCAATGAGGCCACGTATCCCAGTATTCAACACAGGGATGAGGGCTAAATCTATCCCCACCACCACCACCTCTAGGTCCTGCTGTCCCTCCTGTCCACCTAAACATCTGGCTGAGAGGGGGTCCAATTTGCAGGCCATTGTTTTATATGAACTTCAAAGAAACAGCAAACACTAAGACAAACTGAACATTAGCAACAATATAAACTTTAAATTATTGATGTTGAAGCTTCTGGGTCATCCTGGATACTTTTTTTTTTTTGAGGAAAAAAAAACAGTGTTATAGTGACTCAGATTGTTAAAAGGGGTCCGGCTGGCAAAAACAGCATTATAGCGGGCAGTGCTATAGAGAATTAGAGCATTAAAATGGGTCTGGCAGGCAAAAACAGCGCTATAGCAGGGTTTAGCATTAAAAGGAGCCTGGCAGGAAAAACAGCTCTATAGTGAACCAGCTCTAAACGGTGTAGCTTTAAGTGCAGTATACCTGTATATTGTATTTATGCATTAGTGGTACTGTAGTAATGTGACCACTGGAATGTAACAACGTGGCATTGGGGCAAATACAAGTTATTTCTTGTATAAATAGAGTTGTATATATATATATATATATATATATATATATAAATATGACATACATATATACATGTATATATATATATATATATATATATATATATTTATATATATATGCAAATATTCTACAGTACAAGTTCAAACAGATGTAGGGTTATCGATGACAAAGCAAGATGTATAGCATTGGGATCAGAATAGTCAACTGCCAAACAATATATATATACATCTACAGTGCCTTGCAAAAGTATTCACTCTCATTGACTTTTTACTTATTTTGTTACATTACAGCCTTAAGTTCAATGTTTTATTAATCTGAATTTTATGTAATGGATCACAACACAATAGTCTAAGTTGGTGAAGTAAAATGAGAAACATATATACATAAAACTATTTTTTAGAAATAGAAAACAGAAAATTGGCATGTGCATATGTATTCCCCCCCTTTGTTATGAAGCCCATACAAGTGCAACCAATTACCTGGTGCAACCAGAAGTCACATAATTAGAGAAATGATGTCCACTTGTGTGCAATCTAAGTGTCACATGATCTGTCATTACATATACACACCTTTTTCGAAAGGCCACAGGGGCTGCATCATCTAAGCAAGAGGCACCACTAACTAAACACTGCCATGAAGACCAAGAATTCACCAAACAAGTAAGGGACAATGTTGTTGAGAAGTACAAGTCAGGTTTAGGTTATAATAAAAATCTCCAAATCTTTGATGATCCCCAGGAGCACCATCAAATGTATCATAACCAAATGGAAAGAACATGGCACAACAACAAAACTGCCAAGAGAGGGACGCCCACCAAAACTCACGGACCAGGAAAGTAGGGCATTAATCAGAAAGGCAGCACAGAGACCTAAGGTAAACCTGGAGGAGCTGCAGAGTTCCACAGCAGAGACTGGAGTATCTGTACATAGGACGACAATAAGAAGGACACTCCATAGAGTTGGGCTTTATGGCAGAGTGGCCAGAAGAAAGCCATTACTTTCAGCAAAAAACAAAATTTCAAAAAGGCATGTGGGAGACTGCCAAAATGTATGGAGGAAGATTTTCTGGTCTGATGAGACTAAAATTGAACTTTTCGGCCATCAAAGAAAACGCTATGTCTGGCGCAAACCCAACACATCACCAAAAGAACACCATCCCTACAGTGAAACATTGTGGTGGCAGCATCAAGCTGTGGGGATGTTTTTCAGCAGCCGGGGCTGGGAATCTAGTCAGAGTTGAGGGAAAGATGGATGGTGCTAAATACAGGGATATTCTTGAGCAAAACCTGTACCACTCTGTGCGTGATTTGAGGCTAGGACGGAGGTTCACCTTCCTGCAGGACAATGACCCCAAACACACTGCTAAAGCAACACTTGAGTGATTTAAGGGGAAACATGTAAATGTGTTGGAATGGCCTAGACACAGCCCAGACCTCAATCCAATAGAAAATCTGTGGCCAGACTTAAAGATTGCTGTTCACAAGCGCAAACCATCCAACTTGAAGGAGCTGGAGCAGTTTTGCAAGGAGGAATGGTAAGATGTGGCATGCTTATAGAGACTTTTCCAAAGCGACTTGGAGCTGTGATTGCTACAAAAGGTGGCTCTACAATGTATTGACTTTAGGGGGATGAATAGTTATGCACACTGACTTTTTCTGCTATTTTGTCCTATTTGTTGTTTGCTTCACAATAAAAAGAAAAAAAAAACATCTTCAAAGTTGTGAGCATGTTCTGTAAATTAAATGATGCAAATCCTCAAACAATCCATGTTAATTCTAGTTTGTGACGCAACAAAACATGAAAAATGCCAAGGGGGTGAATACTTTTGCAATGCACTGTCTATACATTCTTATCCCCCAGTTATATATCTTGTCTTTGCCAGCAACTGTGGACTTTAGGCCAGCAAAGCATTTGCGGAGGTGGAGGCTCCCACGTCGACCGCAAAATTTACGGATTTAGCAATCACAAATACAAGCTGCTGGAAAAATCCCATTACGAGCTCGCAAAAATACAACCTTAGCGCCCGCAACACACGCACATGAAAACATTAAAAACACAATAAATACACACAACAAACACATACAAAGCTTACCCACAGCAAGGGAGGGCACCCAGGACCTCTGAAAGTGAAGTTACCTCAATTTAAGTCGAAATACAAGAGTTTAGACACCCGAAAATCCCCTAAGCAAGAGAAAAAATGGCTGAAAAAAACAAAAACAAGGCTACAGGACCCTAAACACGCAAAACACTACGAAACACATACATATTTTCCAAAAAAGCCGGACGAGGTCCAAGAACAAGGACGTAAAATCACACACACATTAGGCATCATTCTACAACACTAACCTACACAATGCGGAAGTACACAGCTACCCTAACGGATTTTCCTCGCGCACGCACATTATTTACACTACACACTGCACACATTACTGACACTTACACAGCAGTTCCACAGCAGTGCAAACACACATTGTATGCTGCAGCAACATGAAAACAGATTGCCAGCTCTTCAGCACAATGCAACCTGCATATATTACTTCAAAATAGGTAAAGTATATACATTTATGTATTAATTATTTTATTAGCATACAAAAAAACACTGCCAACGCTGCTCATAGCACACAAACAACCAACAGCCTTGCAATGAGCGCCGAACGATCTCAGAACACCAACAAAATGTATGTCGCAAACTAACACCATTACTTGCCCTTCAATCTTATTGCCGTAATTTTTTGATGGGCAAGCTGCTAGTAGATATATAATAAACTGCTATTTCACTCCTTGCCTCCCATTACAATGTCTACTTTATAACAGACACTCGCTTGCCCTTTGTATGTTCGCACAGAGCATAGAACAGTAGTTCTATTGCTCCCCAGGTAGTGCTGTTTTCTTGCTCATTCTCTCACTGCTTGGATCGTTTAAAAACTTTACTCCCCCCCCATCCCACAATTGTTTTTGCATTTCTGTTTTTGCATTTCCTTTCTTTCAAAAATGTATCCAGACTTTTAACTGCTTTTCTGTACGTACCTTATATCAGCCAATGAGATCTACAGACTAAGTAGACTCTCTGAATTTTTGGTTAGCTTCAACAAAGTTTAAACAGAATTTGCTTTATATTTTCATGCAAAAAAACAACCTTTTTAATGTTTAAAACATGTTCTTTTAAATACAAGAGAAACAGTAGTGTTAAATGTCATTAAACTGACATTCACACACACAAAGTTTTGCTGTTGTATTTGTATTTCACTACAGTACAGCAATGATTGGTTTGTCAAAGCACTTCTAAGTACAGTATTTCCCCTATCATTCAGTAATATGTGGCTAAGATTTTGCAAAATTTGATGACAGTGGATATTTTCTTTATAGTATTTTATATCCGGAATGAATCAGTGTAAGCATGTATGTGTGAGCATGTATGTGTGTCTATTTTAATCCACTTATATCTTAGAATGGCTCTCTGTTCTATCATTCACCTTCCCTCTCTCCACTGAGTTAGTCATGAATTTGCTCAGAGGAAGTGATGTAACAAGCACAGAATGGATTCCTGTACTTATAAAGAGAGTCTTCCAAAAAATCTGATTTTTCCAAAAAATGCTTTAAGCCCAAGGCTTACACAGCTGCTAATATTGTTAGATACATACTTTGCTAAAAAATGCAGTGGTTCTATAACTTTACTATTGTTTTACTAATGTGTGTAAATCCTGTCTCTACAGCATATTATGATCCTCAGTGGTTGTATTGTTCCCATGCAGCTACACTTACATAGATTCATAGTTACATAGAGACTCATTCTATTATCGGCCGTAGGAGATGCGGGGCCGCAAGCTATTTGCCTCTTCTATTTCCTTACGGCCGGGTACTCCGGCAGGCTTGCGGCCAGCGCCTTGTTATCCCTTGCGGCCGCACACGCCGGAGGCAAGCCTTTGATCTTAAATGGCCGCAAGAGTTTCGGCCGCAAACATATCCCGGTTGCTATTCAATTGCTCCGGGAACCCTCTCTGCAAGGCTAAAACCGAGCTGCGGCTTACTTGCAGCAAAAAGGTCCCGCAGGCACACAATTAAGCACATAATAAAGCCATAATAAAGCCATCCTGCACTCTGAGGAGACTATAAAGTGATTGTAGGTGTTAGCATTCATAGCACAACATTCCCCTACACTTAAATCATTTTTATTTTCATTTATGTCAAATATCCGTGGAAAAAGTCCAGAGGGCTTGGAGCACCTCAGACCCGCCCACGCTGCAGCCGGAAAATAAACAGTTAATGAAATCTCGGATTTGGGCTGATGTGCAAGCTTGAGAGGGGGTTGCTATTAATCCTCATGTCCCCCATAATGATCCCTAGCATTTACAGAGCTTTACAGTGCCGTCTTGAATTTATATTTGCTTTTAAAGATTTCTGAGCTTACGGCCGGTTGCAAGATATGCGGCCGGCCGTAAGGGGATATCCTTGCAGCGCCGTCTTTTTGAATTGCAAGTTAACGGGAGCCCGCAAGGAATCGCAGCTTAGCGGCCGATTTACGGCCGATAATAGAATGAGGGCCATAGTATTTAAAGTTGAAAAAAGACTTTCAGTCCATCAAGTTCAACCTTTTAAGATAATATGCAGATTAACTATTAATTAATTTGTTGTATATAAAAAATAAAATAAAAAAAATAATCAATTCCCTCCTGATCCCAGACACCGGAGACCGGACTTCTCCATGGATCAATACTGCCTCTCTAATTATCCATGATAACCCTGAATTCCCTTTTTAATTAGAAATAAATCCAGTCCCCTTTTAAAGTTATCTATCGAATCCGCTGTCACCACCTCTTCTGGTAGAGAATTCCACAGATTAACCACCCTTACTGTAAAGAACCCTTTTCTTTCTTTAAGGTGGAATCTTTTTACTTCTAACCTCAAGGGATGTCCTCTTGTCAGTTGAAAACCTCTTGGCACAAAAAGTTCCCTTGACAAATTTTTATACTAACCCTGGATGTATTTATATAAGGCAATCATATCTCCTCTTAGACACCTTTTTTCTAGAGAAAATAAGTTTAATTTGGTTAGCCTTTCTTCATAACTTAGCCCCTCCATTCCCCTTATTAGTTTTGTTGCCCTCCTCTGTACATTTTCCAGCTCTAAAATGTCTTTTTTATGAAATGGTGCCCAAAATTGTACTCCATATTCTAAATGAGGGCGTACAAGAGATTTGTATAGTGGCAGAATTATATTTGCTTCCCTGGCTTCTATACCCTTCTTAATACATGCTAATATTTTATTTGCCTTTGCAGCTGCTGCTTGGCTTTGAGCACTGTTACCTAGGTGGTTGTCCACAAGCACTCCCAAATCCCTTTCAATATCCGATATACCTAGATTTGCTCCATTAAGATTATAAATTGCATGGCTATTTTTCCTTCCCAGATTCATAACTTTACATTTATTCATATTAAATCTCATCTGCCATTTAGATGCCCATTCCTCAATTTCATGTAAATCCTTTTGGAGGGAAAGCACATCACTATCTGATTTAATTACCTTGCACAACTTCGTGTCATCAGCGAAAATGGAGACACCACACTCCAATCCTACCTCTAAGTCATTAATAAATATGTTAAAAAGGAGAGGACCTAATACTGAACCATGAGGAACCCCACTTACCACATTAGTCCAATCGGAGTATGTTCCATTTACAACAACCCTTTGCTTCCTGTCTTTTAGCCAGCTCTCAATCCATGAGCAGATATTTACTGCAACTCCTGTATCTCTTAGTTTGCACAATAGTCTCCCATGTGGCACTGTATCAAAAGCCTTTGCAAAATCCAAAAAGACTACATCCACTGAGTTGCCTTGATCCATGTTTCTACTAACCTCCTTATAGAAACTAATTAGATTTGTTTGACATGACCTATCCCTCATAAATCCATGTTGACTCCTACTTATAATCCTGTTCAAATAGACATATTCTTCTATATTATCCCTTATTAACCCTTCTAAAAGCTTCCCCACTACAGAAATGAGGCTCACTGGTCTATAATTCCCCGGATTTGCTCTTGCTCCCTTTTTAAATATAGGTATCACATCAGCTTTTCTCCTGTCATCTGGTAGAGACCCTGTGTTGAGTGAATCTTGAAAAATTAAACTGTTCTGATCTCTCCAAATCTAAACACATGTTCAATAACTCAATTGGTGTATTCATTGCTTGGTAACTGAGAACAATTGGCGTGTTTAAATGGGCCTTTGAGTGTTACGATCTGTTTCTTCAGTTGGGCATGATAAGGCTGTTGTGGCCAAACCCACCCAGCAGATATGTCATATTCTTTTGATCCCTTCACCAAGGCAGATGATGTCTCTTACTCAGATGCAGTCATTTAAAAAAAAATTGATCTCAGGCTCAGCATTATAAATACCAGGAACTACTTTAATTGTTGTTATAATTTATAACAGGTTCAATAGATGTACATTTAAACTTGAGCTGATAACATTCTGTAACTGTTTGTGTGTCTTCTGGATTTTGTATAAATTATTATTGACAAGGTTTAATCTGCAAGGCATCATAACATCCACTTCATTATTATCTTCCCTAGGAATGCTGGCATATACATATATCTTCTAGATATGTTTCCTCCCCTTTGATTAGGAGCATATACACACTTCAATAATTGTACAAGATCAGTGCAGCCATTTTCTCTGACACATATACATATATATCTTCCAGATATCTTATTCTATATATATATATATATATATATATATATATATATATATATATATATATATATGTGTGTGTGTATTTATTAAGCTTCTCAGTCACTTAAAGCTGTTACCTTCCTTTCCTCCTGTCAAAAGCATCACAGACTGCCTTCAGACTGGCTTCTTCTCAGAGACACCATTATATCTCACTCCATCTAACTGATTATTTAACTATCAACTATCAATTACTGGCTACCTCATTACATTCTAACTGCCAGTTAACTCCTTATACACTGGACATAGAGTAATCAACATAACTTAACACAACATAGCATAACATACAGTAATTAACATACATATTGTAATCAACTTAACATAAAAACATATTAAATAACAATAACAATTACTAAACCCAAGGCATGGTGAGTGGGATCATGACACTGAGGATAAACATCAGCTTACGTGGTTATCTCAAAGCATTATAAAAAACAACAACATCACAGTCAAAAATCATTAGTCTACTTGGTTCTTGTCCAATGGTGATTTCACTTAAAACAGATTAGATTGATTGACATTGCACAATTTGTTTGAGTTTCTCTGTAACCCTTAGATAAATGTCAACCACTGTGTTTAGATTGAGGGTTTATTAAAGTTACACTGTCATTTATTGTAATATTTAGTTGAAATAAACAATTTAATATACAAAATCTTAGACTTATTTTATTTTTACCAGATGGGGCTATTGACTGTGTGCTGTTCATAGCAACATATATTATTGGCAATAATATGGAACGTGTGAGTCTCAGCTAAAGATAGTGTTGTGTTATGAAGGAAATTACAAATATGACCCATACAGCTACATTACTGTATTAGCTAACAGGACAGTTAAACATTTGAATCACTCTTTTCTTCTCTCATAGAACTCCATATGAAGAATGAAATTAAACTGCAACACATTAACAAATACCATCTTTCTGATTCAGCAATGACAAAAATGATTTCAATCCCTTTAAACCGGGGGGGACAGTGTCATCTAACTATGTTTTCTTTAATATTAGCTTTATGGGTTTTTTCACTTGGGTAGAAAATGTAACTCCCATGCTGCAGAGGACCTGTAAAGACTCCCGTAGCATCTAAGTATTAACCCTGCCATTGAGGGTCCTGCCATGGCACCTTCAATAAACCTATATGTGATGAACATCCATGGCATCTAACATTAAACAATATGCCATGGAGGTCCTGTAAGGCATATAAAGTTAACCCCACTTAACCTCATGTCATGGTGGTCCTCAACAGACCCCCATGGTACCTAACATTTACCCCTACTATCATGGGGGTCTGATATTGGACTCCCTTGTAAATTACACCCCCATCAGGGCCCCCAAGGACCTCCAATAGCCCAGTAAAAATAGATACAGTAAAAAAACAACAAAAAACAATTAATAATTACAAAAAATAAATATTAAATAAATATTTAAATACATAAATACAAATAAATACATAAATATGAAATATAAACTGAACTTGTAAGGGAAAAAAACAATACAGGCTAACCAAAAAATAACATGGCAGGCCAAACAACAACTATAAAGAAAACATACAACAGTGACACACTAAACAATATTAAGCAAATGTGTTAGAATATCAATGGAATGGTACTTACCCACCACACTGGAATCAGTGATCTGAGGCTATACGGATTCTCCCTTAATTCTAATGGAATCAGTCTAAGTCTAAGTATGGATGTAGTTTGTTACGCCGCCCGCTTTGGGCCACCTGCCTTTATTCACACCAGTGGCAATAATCCAGACATCAAATGGCTGGTTTGTGAGACACAAAGGGATATCAAGGCTTGGTTGCATCTTTTTCCAGATATGCTCTGGGATGATAACTTACCTAATATACTCGAGTATAAGCTGACCCGAGTATAAGCCGAGGCACCCATTTTACCACAAAATACTGGGTAAAATGAGTGACTCGAGTATAAGCCGAGGGTGGGAAATGTGCTGCCCCCTGTGTCCCTCTTGTGCTCTCTGTCCCCCCCCCCCCTCTCTCCCGTGTCTCTTTTCCCCTCTCCCTTCCCTGTGTTTCTTCCCCCCTCCCTTATCACCCTCCTCAACCCCCTCCTCATTCTCAACCTCCCTCCTCAACCCCACTCCTCATCCTCAACCTCCCTCCTCATCCTCAACCTCCCTCCTCATCCTCAACCTCCCTCCTCAACCCCCTCATCCTCAACCCCCTCATCCTCAACTCCCCTCCTCAACCTCAACCCCCCTCCATCCTCAACCTCAACCCCCCTCCTCATACTCAACCCCCCTCCTCAACCGCAACCTCCCTCCTCCTCATCAACCCCATCCTCAACCCCCCCATCCTCAATCCCCATGCCCACCCCCCCTCCTCAACCCCCACTCCTCAACCCCCCTATCCTCAACCCCCCATCAACCTCACTCCTCAACCCCCCCATCCTCATCCTCCCCCCTCATCCCCCCATCCTTATCCTCAACCCCCCATCCCCATCCTCAACCCCCCCATCCTCATCCTCAAACCCCCCCATCCTCAACCCCCTCCTCACCCCCCGGGCACCTGGTATATGCTAATGATGCGGCGCGCATGTGACGTCACGTCATTAGCATATACCGGGTGCCGGTACCCGGTATATGCTAATGACGCAGCGCGCATGTGACATCACGTCATTAGCATATACCGGGTGCCGGCACCCGGTATATGCTAATGACGCAGCGTGCATGTGACGTCAAGATGGAAGGAGTCAAGATGGAAGGAGCAGAGGCAGGTAAGTGAGGGGGAGGTATTTAAAGGGGAAAAAGTGAGGAGGGGGGTTGAGGATGAGGAGGGGGGGTTGAGGATGAGGCGGGGGAGGGAAAGAGACACGGGGGGGTTAGAGAGACACAGGGGGGTAGAGAGACACGGGGGGGAGTGACTCGAGTATGAGTCTAGGGGGCCCTTTTTAGCCTTAATAAAAGGGCTGAAAAACTCGGCTTATACTCGAGTATATACAGTAATTGTTGGAGAGGAAAGCAGATGGGGAAGTTGGACAATAAAAAGTACAAAACGTATGGTTTGTTATTGCCTCTAGACTGTCTGACTGACAAAACATAATCTGAAAATTTTCAGGAGTGACGCATGACATTGTTGCCAAAGCAGCTTGCAAAGGGATTAAACATACATTTATTTACATAAATCTACCACAATTCAAAATGTAGAAATTGGAAATAAAGTCAATGGTTTTTATTTATCAAGCAGAGTTAAATTTTCCCACATTATATGTTCTTTATGGTGGCTACTTAACAAGAGCTAAAGTTTATGGCCCCCATTTAATTCACTCAAGCCCGCAATTACATGCAATTACATGCTCACAGCCCCAATACGCAAACCATGAACCTGTACGTAGCATTTCAAGGCATGATCATGATCAATGAAGCAAGCCCGTAAGTTACAATTTAGACATAGCCAATAGTAAATGAGACCATCATCATGACGTCAGTAAAACATGGAGTTTAAACTATAATCAATTAGTGTTTAGAAGTATGATTTTCAATCTAACTTGCATTCCAGAAATGTAGAATTAGTAGTATTTCCCACAATAAACCATTAAATCTAAACTACCCCCCCCCCCTGTACACTAACCAATAACACCTACACTACCTACCTACCTGCTAATAACACCCCCACCCCACTAATTACAGAAAATAATAAAACCAAAGTCACAGAAAATAAAAAATCTACGTCACAAAAAAAATCAAAAATAAATATTACAGAAAATAAAAAAGCCTACATTACAACCCCCCAACTACAGAAAATAAAAACAGTTAAAAAAAATTGCACACCAGAAAAGGAAATACATACAAAATATATACACTACAATACAATACAATACAAATCAAGTCAAATACAATACCCCCTACCTAAATTACATTAAATCCTATCTAAAATACATACATACCCCCCTATCTAAAATACATGAAATCATATCTAAAATACATGAAATCCTATCTAAAATACACACATACCCCACTATCTAAAATACATTAAATCTATTCTAAAATACATACATACTCCCCATCTACCTAAAATACATCCCCCAATTTAACATACAATAAATCATATCTACAGACACAAACCCTAAATCTAACCTAAAATAAAATGATTAAGACCAGTTTAACAAATTTTAGCCAACCAGAAGGTGCCGAGGTGTGAGCCAATCAAAATGGGATACACCCCCATATCCCATTCTGATTGGCTAATGCACCTGCCAATCTTTTTTTAAACCAATCAGAAGGCTATATTGCCTTCAGCGAATCACAATGGGATACACCTCCATGGGGTGATTGGCTGGAGGCATCTGCACATTCTGATTGGCTGCAGGGACAACAGCCAAGCAGAAGGTGCTATTCCCTTCAGCCAATCACAATGGGATAGACCCCCAATGGGGTGATTGGCTGAAGGCATCTGCACATTCAGAAGGTGCAGATGTTTTCATCCAATCACCCCGTGGGGGTGTATCCCATTGTGATTGGCTGAAGGGAATAGCACCTTCTGATTGGCTGTTGTTACTGTCCATTTAACTGCAGCCAATCAGAATGCGCAGATGCCTCCAGCCAATCACCCCGTGGAGGTGTTTCCCAGTGTGATTGGCTGAAGGCAATAAAGTCTTCTGATTGGTTTAAAAAGATTGACAGGTGCATTAGCCAATCGGAATGGAATATTGGGGTGTAACTCATTCTAATTGGCTTACACCTTGGTGCCTTAAATTTGATTGACAGCATTTTCAGCCAATCAGAAAGCACCATTGCCAATTTTCTTCTGGAAAAGGCTCTAGGGCACTCATTAGCGTCGTGGCGGTCCACGAGTGCGGACCTCCGTTAGTTTTTGGGTTTTTTTAGAGCGCGGATTCTTCCAGGCCCCAGCCGGGGCAGAAGAGGAGGAGCACAGGGACATCACTCCAAGGTAAGTTCAATGTATATTATGTTTATTTTATTTTATTTTGTGTGTGTATTTAGTACTAATCTAATGTTTCTTTTTAACAGGGGCCGCGCCAGAGAAGAAAATAAGAATGAAGTGGACATGCTGGAAAGGTGAGTAGAATATTTATAATATTTAGAATGTTTCTTTATTGTATGTAAATGTGTTGTTTTTTCCCCTAGGGGGCCGATCTGAAGGGACATCTGCAAAGGTAAGTGGTCTTAATTATTTTATTTTAGGTATGATTTAGGGTTTGTGTATGTAGATAGGATTTATTATATGTTAAATAGGGGGTATGTATTTTAGATAGATAGGGGAATATGTATGTATTTTATATAGGATTTATTGTATTTTAGATAGTCGGGTATGTATGTATGTTAGATAGGATGTAATGTATTTTAGATAGTGGGGTATGTATGTACTGTATGTTAGATAGGATTTAATGTATTTTAGATAGGGGTATTGTATTTGATTTGATTTGTATTGTATTGTCATGCAATGTATATATTTTGTATGTATTTCCTTTTCAGGTGTGCAATTTTTTTTATTTTCGTTAGTGGGGTCGGGGTTGGGTTGCAATGTAGGTTTTTTATTTTCTGTAATGTTGAATTTTTATTTTTGTGACTTAGGTTTTTTATTTTCTGTAATGTAGATTTTTTATTTTTTGTGACTTAGGTTTTATTATATTTTGTGAGGTAGGTTTTATTATTTTCTGCAATTAGTGGGGTGGGGGGTTTATTAGGGGGTAGGTAGTGTAGGTAGGTAGTGTTGGTGTTAATAGGTTAGTGTAGCGGGAGGTTATTTTAGATATAATGGTTTGTTGTGGGGGTATAGTGCAGTGTAGTGTTTGTACTTAGTGTCATGAGGGTCCTTGAGGACCGTCATGGCACTTATGTTGTTAATGTTAGGGTTGTAACTGCCCCATAAGGGTCTTTATATACCATTATGGGACTGATGGGGTTAAATAGAGGCTTATGAGGGTCTGACACCCATAAGAGGCTGTGTTAAATAGGCTTTGATGGAGTTAAATAGGCCCAGTTAGGGTTCAATAGGCCCAGTTAGGGTCACATAGGTCCTGTTAGGGTTAAATATGTACTGTTAGGATTAAATAGGGTCAGGGTTGGGTTAAAGGGGTATAGAGTTAATAGTGTAGTGCTTAAACTTTGTGTCATAAGGGGCCTGAATGACCCTCATGGCACTTATAGTGTTATTACATGGGTTAATTAGTGTCCTATAGGGGTCTATATAGACCCCTATTGGACTGGTAGAGCTAATTATTGGCTTATGGGAGTCTGTATTGACCCCCATGAGTGTCAGAGTTAATTAAGGGATTATGGGGGTCTTCATTGACCCCCATGAGTGACAGGGTTAATTAAGGGCTTATGGGGATCTGTATTGACCCCCATGAGTGACAGAGTTAATTAAGGGATTATGGGGGTCTGTATTAACCCCATGAGTTACAGGGTTAATTAAGGGTTTAGGGGGTCTGTACTGACCCCCATGGGTGACAGGATTAATAGAGGGCTTGTGGGGGTCTGTATTGACCCTTATGAGTGGCAGGTTTAATTAATGGATTATGGGGGTCTCTATTTACCCCCATGAGTGACAGAGTTAATGAAGGGCTTATGGGGGTCTGTATTGACCCCCAAGAGTGACAGGGTTAATTAAGCACTGATGGGGATCTGTATTAACCCACATGAGTGACAGAGTTAATTAAGGGATTATGGGGGGCTGTATTGACCCCCATGAGTTACAGGGTTAATTAAGGGCTGATGGGGATCTGTATTGACCCACATGAGTGTCAGAGTTAATTAAGGGATTATGGGGGTCTTCATTGACCCCCACGAGTGACAGGGTTAATAAAGGGCTTATGGGGATCTGTATTGACCCCTATGAGAGACAGAGTTAATTAAGGGATTATGGGGGTCTGTTTTGACCCATGAGTTACAGGGTTAATTAAGGGTTTATGGGGGTCTGTATTAACCCCCGTGGGTGACAGGATCGATGAAGGGCTTATAGGGGTCTGTATTGACCCCTATGAGTGACAGGGTTAATGAAGGGCTTATGGGGGTCTGTATTGACCCCCATGAGTGACAGGGTTAATGAAGGGCTTATGGTGGTCTGTATTGACCCCCATGAGTTACAGGGTTAATTAAGGGCTGATGGGGATCTGTATTGGCCAACATGAGTGACAGAGTTAATTAAGGGATTATGGGGGTCTGTATTTACCCATGAGTTACAGGGTTAATAAAGGGCTTATGGGGGTCTGTATTGACCCCCATGAGTATCATGGTTAATGAAGGGCTTAAGGGGGTCTGTATTGACCCCCATTAGTGTCAGGGTTAATTAAGGGTTTATGGGGGTCTGTATTGACCCTCATGAGTGACAGGGTTAATGAGGGGCTTATGGGGTCTGTATTGACCCCTATGCGTGACAGTGTTAATTAGTGGATTATGGGGGTCTATATAGACCCCTGTTGGACTGATAGAGTTAATTGTTGGCTTATGGGGGTCTGTATTGACCCTTATTGGACTGATAGAGGTAATTATTGGCTTATGGGGGTTTGTATTGACCCCCATGACTGTTAGGGTTAATTAAGGGATTATGGGGGTCTTCATTGACCCCCATGAGTGACAGGGTTAATGAAGGGCTTATGGGGGTCTGTATTGACCCCCATGAGTGACAGGGTTAATTAAGGCATATGGAGGTCTGTATTGACCCCCATGAGTGGCAGGGTTAATGAAGGGCTTATGGGGGCCTGTATATAAGCCCTTCATTAACCCTGCCACTCATGGGGGTCAATACAGGCCCCCATATGCCCTTCATTAACCCTGTCACTCATGGGGTCAATAGAGACCCCCATAACCTATAAGGGCTTATGGGGGCTCTGTATAGAGCCCCATGAGCGATAGGGACCCGCAAGGAGGGTAATTCAAATTTTGATTACAGTGGGGTGCAGGGACCCCCATTGCAAGGGTGAATGTGGGGACCCCCAGCATTGGGGGATTAATTTTAGGTGCTGGTGGGGGTACTTTAAGTACCCCCGTTGCCGGCCTTAACTTTTTCTGTGCTGCGGGTCCTTTAAGGCTACTTAACACCTTTTAAATGCAGTGGGGAACACGATTGTGACCCCCACTGCAAGGGTTAATGTTGGGCTTAATGTGGGCACACATCTGGGGTCCCCTATAGCAAGGGGTTAATGCGTGGTTCCGAGCTTATCTCGGATCTCTGCAAGGGGTTAATGTGGGTTTCCGAGCTTATCTCTGATCTCTTGGTTAAGTTGTACGTGGCTGGCACTTTTTTGCGCAGCCCAGGGTCGTGGAGCCTCGTTTTTAATTTTTTCAGGCTCCATTTTTTTTCTCACTTTTCGATTTAAATTTACGTGTAACCTCACTTCCAGACATCCTGGCTGTCCCCTGTGCTGTCCCCCAGTGTTTGTTTTTTATTATTGTGTTTATTAGTGTGTTTTTGGTGTTTTTGTGTTTGCGTGGTTCGGGGGGTTAGTGCGTAGTTTTGCAACTTCAGGTATTTGTTTCTGTCCCGCGGCCCGTAATGTTGGCTCGCAGGCAATCAGGAAGAGAAATAGAGGAAGATCGACACAGGGGAGGGAGAGGAGGATGGGAAGAGAGACACATGGCAAGGAGAGGAGGAGGGGAAGAAAGACACAGGGTAAGGACAGGAGGAGGGGAAGACAGACGGTTTTGTGAGGTGGTTTTGTTACAAAGTGAGGCGCCGTAGAGCCTTGACCTCCGCAAATGCGGCCGCTCGCTTTGCGGGGGTCCGCATTTGTGGCCAGAACTGCGTCCCTCGCTTTGCAAGGGACGCAGTTCTTGCTAGCTCGCTTTGCGAGCTCGCAAAGCGTGACGTCGTCTCATAGTTCGACAATTATAATATGTGATTTAAGAAAGATAAAGCTAACTTATAGTGTGACTTTGCAATGTAATAATGATAAAACAGACTGGATGTGCTTTACTGTGTTAGTATGACTCTAGCTCTATTTTGAAAAAGGGCAGCAAATATTGTGATGTTATCACCTATGGTTTTGTTGTAACATTATGCTTTAATTTGTATGTTTCTGTTTGGCTTCCTCTGGATAAATTAACAATTATTCCACATATTACAAACATCAGAGGAGATCTAAAAAAGTTGAACTTTATGGACTAAAAGTTTTTTTTCAACCTCAATTAGTATGTAACTTTGTAACTAATTCTAAGTTGCACACTGGTTAACTTTAGGTGCCATATTTATACATTATTATGATTATAGGATTAGAGGGTACCTAAACATGTAAATATGTACATATGTAAAAACAACAAAATAGATAAACCTTTATTTTTACCAGGAAATCAACTACAGTGCTATTAAAATCTTGCTCTTAAAAACATTGTAACCATCTGATAATAGTGGTAGTTCTATAGGAGATGTGTATTTTGAAAATCTTTTCCACAGATCCCAATAATGGGTTAATGTTATTTAGAAGGATATATTAACTAATATACCTTGTTAGACTCAATACACATTCCTAGTAAAATCCAGTTGTTTATTAGATATCAAACTAAGAACTTTGCATCTAAATAGGACTTAGTATATATACAAAAATATAATATATACTAAGTACTACTTTTCTATTTTTGTATATATATACTAAGTGCAATTTGGATGCAAAGTTCTTAGTCTGATATCTAATAAACAGTTGTTTTTTTTTGAGCTGAGGGTATGAGGAGGAGGCAAATTTTCATGCTTCGTAGATGAGGACCAAGGACTTCAATCGCAATAAGAGGAGCAGTTCTTCAATCAACATAAAGTGCCCACTTTTTCAGAGCTGAAGAGTCAAGACAAGGGCTTCGATGATCATCACTGGAGGGCTTCACAGGATAGGTCATGTATTTTGGGCCCTTAAAGGTTGATTTTTTTTTATTTTCAGTAGTATGTTTTCTGCTTTATTTAGTGTTAGTGGCTATGGAGGTTAAATATGGACCAATGTGGTTGTAAGAAGGGTGCCGATGGAGTCCTTGAGGTCCCTCTTGGTATGATTATCACTTAATATACCATGGGGTCCGTTGGATCAACGAGTGTTGTATTGACAACATTCTTCTGTCCTGGAGTTAGTGATGTTCTTTTTGGCCATTGTGTCTGAGTGTAATGATTTCTTCGGTCTCTGCTGTCCCACTCACAAAGAAAACAGCTGTACTTTGTGTGACCAAGTTGTAGTACAAGCAAAAGAGTGACTACATTCAAGTCACCACTGATATTCCATTTGTATTCTTCATATGACAGAATAAACATCATTGCAAAAAACAAGTTCATCTTCAAGGGAAAAAAAATCCTTAAAGTCACTATGCCTATCTCTAAAAACAAACTTTAGTTTCCTTATGGAAAAGATTCCAGGCTTTCAACCTGGAGCCAAAAATTTCTGCTTGCGTTTTAGAAAGGTTCAAGTCCCGGACGAGGTCATTGAGATCTCCTGGGGTAAGTAAAAGTGGTTGTAACAATGAACAGGAAGCCCCAAAAGTTTGATCAAACCCTATATCATCATTACCATGCTCTACAGGATCTTTTTCTTGTTCATCATCACTAATTATTACTTCTTCTGGAGGCATTGGCACAGGCAATTCTTCACTATGCAGCACTGGCCTGATGGCAGATGGTAAATTAGGATATGTCAGAGTGTGCGTTTTATTTAGAACTGATGCCTGAAATGTCTGTAAGACAAAAGTAGCAATCTGTGGAATGATCTTTATTTTCTCATCAAATCATTGGAACAGCAAAATTCATGTGCCGGGAACCCGTTGACCAACTTGTGAGAAGTCTGACACAGGTACGACAACAAAAATGAGGGTTGCCCAACTTTTATCTTGGTCACCGACTTTGCATCCAAAGTAAAGCTCATAACACTTCTTAATAAGTGGAGTAAAACCACATTTATGATTTTTAAATATCACCTCACCGCAAATGTAGCAAAATGAGTCCAGATGATTAATACAATTTATTGGCATTGTTCAACTTCGTATTATGAACATAAAATGTAGATAGAACTACACATAAAAGATACTGACAGCATTAGATGTTTCAAGAAGAAACTCTTTCCACCAACTGGCCAGGAGCACTGACTCATACAGTAAACAAGCAAACACATGACTCATCATGCCTCAAGAGCTTCACGTGAATATGACGGTTTATTACTCTGGGCCCTTTTTACGTTGACTAATCAGTAGAATTTACAACAATTTAAAATAATACTAGGATGTTACTGATGAAAAATTAACATATCTTAATGCTGTATGAATGTGTTATGTAGCTCAATGTATTATATTAAAGAGGACGTAACTTTAATACTATGGGTGATAGAACAATTCTGAGACCATTTTTCAAAATCAGTGGGATTCATTACATACTGGACAACCCTTATTTGCTCTGAGACAAAATGTTTGTTGACCAGTGTTATCTAACACTAAATTATTTTTTTACCAACTACTAATTACAAATATTCTTATTTTAGGTAAAGTCTTTATTACTACAATTCTGGGGACATCTGCTGTGTCACTTTAATAGACAGATAAATATTTCTCTTTCCATGTAATATTTCTAGATGAATGCCTTAAATGAAAAATGTCTCCTGTTTACCCAGCAAACTCATCTTATCATCACTCAATCATTGTTATGTTTGTGCATGTAACAAAGAGATATTTATTATGTATATCATAACATACTAGGCAAATATCACATCTCTTGACATATTCGTGAGACATTATAAGACCAACGTAAATAACTACCACCTGCTTGAGGAACGCAAGACGTGAGAGATTAAAAGAAAGATTATCACTATATCTAGACATTTATACAAAAATGTAGAGCAAGCATAACAAACATTCCATATTCTATTGCCCAATTTGTAAATTTATACATGTTTAAAACTGCTCTTAAAATTGCCACAGATTCTATTAGCCACTCAAATTATGAGTTCCCCACAATCACTACAGGCCAGTCAAACCCGCCAAATCTGCCTTAGAACTAAATTGGTTTTAGCACAGCTTGAACATTTACAAGCTCTAAATAACTAAAGTTACACAAAATCAAAATAGGACTTGCAAGGGCTTTTTTCAAACACTTATTGTAGCTGTAACAGCAATTAAACACACAATACTGTACTTTAAAATTGTGGGAAGGCATGGAAAGACATTAGAAATAACTGCACAACAGTCTCAAATATGCAAAATACTTTTTTAACTGTTATTTCTGATCCTGCGACTCAAGGGGTTAATAAATATCTTAAACCCCCCCCCCACCCCACCCCTAAAACAGATAATCTAATGCATTTTATAGATTGCTGGATTGTTTGAATATGAGCCCAGCAAATATTGCTTATTGGCACTAATTAATTCTAAGCCCCTGATTGCAGATTAGAATTTATAAAAATGTTGTCTGCTCTTTAAAAGATCTCTTCTGTAGAATCTGGATTTCATAACAAACAAAGGGAGAGGGTGGAAGAGACACAGGGAAGGGAGAGGATCGGAGTAAAGGGTGGGAGAGACACAGGGGGGTGAGAAACACGGGGGGAGAGAGAGATGGGGAGAGGGTGGGAGAAACACAGGGGAGGGAAAGATAGAGACAGGGGAGGGGGTGGGAGAGAAACATGGGGGGAGAGATAGGGGAGAGGGTGGGAGAGAGCCAAGGGAGAGAGAGAGGGCATAAAGACAGAGAGACGGCACACCGGGAGAGGAAGAGAGTGCACACAGAGAGAGAGGGGGGGCGCACATAGATAGAGAGGACGCACAGAAAGAGAGGGAGATGGCACACAGAGAGAGGGAGAGAGTGCACAGAGAGATAGGGAGTGGGCGCTCAGAGAGAGAGAGAGAGACAGAGCAGATCATATATCCTACCATTATTTTTGACGGGCAAACTACTAGTTTTGCTATATTTTTGGGGAGTACACACTGAAAGCAAGTAGGAAACATATTTCTGATTTTCTAAAAAGAGCATATGTAGGTTATTTTGGTGTCAAGCTTTGTTCTTGTTGCAAAACACTTTCTTGGTAGGCAGACAACAACACACAATTATTAGAGTATATGCTCTTTCATTTCAACAGGCTTGGCTGTAACATGAGTGTTAAAGTCCATTATCTGCACAATCACTTAGATCGCTTTCCAGAGAACCATTGTGACTTAAGCGAAGAGCAAGTTGAAAGATTTCACCAACACATAAGAACAATGGAAGCCAGATACCAAGGAAGATGGGATGCACACATAATGGCAGACTGTTGTTGGAATCTTATGTGGGATTGTCCTGGCAGTCCCCACCCTCTGAAGTCTTTTCTTTTCATTTTTGTTATGTTTTGTTCATGCTTAAAAGTTATTAATTAAAACACTACATTAAAATATCCAGATGGTATATGGCAAATAGACTGTATCTCAAAAACTAGCTGATATGGGAAAACTGATGACAGTTTTGCATTAGTAGGTAGAATATGCTAAGAGACATGTCTAAAATGTGAGGCACCAAAGTGTGCGTTGACCTATGAATAGATGAATTTTACATTCTTCACCACTTTCCAACAATAGGCTGAGGATTTTATTATCATTGATTAAGATATGCCACTACCAAATTCATGAAGACTGAACTTACCCTTACCAAAAGATTCTCTTTCCTGAGCAAGGTACAGCATATTTATAGGTAGCATATAATGGTAACTAAACACATTAACAAAGAGTAATTAAACAGTGGTGTCATTAAATACTATTACTTGGTACCATTATTAAGGCACTATGAAGTACCAATAATTAAGCTTAAATGACTACCTCCAAACTCGTCTATTTGGGTATTCAACATGCCTGGATGAGCAAAACAAATGTGGTACTCATAGCGCTACCTTGGTACTTGTCACGCTTGCTAAAACCAATTTACATTACTCCTTATGGGAGTTGGTGCTCATCATTTTTGGTGCTCATCCTGACTTCTGGAATAGATTAACATTGAGTACCCAGAGACCACTGTAGTTCAGTATTGATGCAGACCAGAACACCAGTGTTTTATGAAAATAGTATGAAAATACTAATGTTCATAGGATGTTTGATACATTCCAAAAACACATTCCAAATCCTAAGGCGTTAAACAACAAAAAGCAAAACACCCCAACTCTGTATGATTAATTAATTTGTTACAACATATTTAGTATTACTGAACGTGCATTATTCTGTATATCAAACACAACAGGTAATTCCCTGCTCTGTCTTGTCATGTCTTTTCCTGCAATTTGAATTTTTTCTTCTAGCTTGACCTACTTTTTTGTTGAGACTAGAATGTCCCAGGAGAAGTTATAGTCATCACCAAAGGGTGTCTGCTGAAACAACTTGCTGCTCAAAAGAAATGTGCTCATAGTGAGCAATTATCTTGACTTGATTCTCAATCTCCACTATTTTTACATTGCATATATTCAGGTATTCTTTCACATCCCTTACATTTATGCTCATGGTCAAAACTATAATTACATAGACAGACAATTTCTATCTGCAATATATTGGACTATATTCCCTAAAAGGAAATATGCAATTCTATATAGCCTAACCTAAAACCAAACAAGCAGGATGCAGGAAAGGAAGTTCAGATTACTAATGAATTCTAAGAATTGCATGAATAAAATTGTGTAACTATAACCATTTAAGAAAAAAACATATAAATACATGTAAAAAATGATTGGACTTAAGTAGTAGGAAATAAATAATAAACTGTGTGTCTGTTAGCATGCATAAACAGATTAGGAACAACACAGATAGGGGTCCTTATGCAAGTTAAGCAGCAACAAATTGTTATGTGCTAGATATGTTTATGCAAAAAGAATATCTCTAGATTAGTGTTTTCTGTTCAGTCTTGCAGATCATAATGGGAATTGTACATTTTTCTTAATCAATATTGCATTTTGGACCAAAAGCATAACTGGTTTACTTGCTTTCTTTGTGATTTCTGACTTTATGCAAAGAAGAAATTGTAACCATCATGTCAACAGCAGCATTGCCAAGCAATTATATTATACAAATAGTATGCACGTGTATCATGAACATAATGGGATGGTGCAAAGGGTACATTCTGTGCCAACTGGTTACATATCAAGATATTTAATCTGCCTTTACTATTTACCTAATACTTAATATGTAATGCTTTTGTATGTTTAAATATAGGTAGATATGATCATTTTCATTAAACTTTACATTAAAACATATAAAAAAACCAAATCTTACTTCTACAGTGTTGTTCTGTAAAATAATAAAGACGTATTACTATAAGGATAACTCTGTTCAGTGACTCATTTGCTCCTTAGTCCTCTCCAGCACATTTCATGCAGCATAGAGTTGTGATTCTAGACTAGAAACTAAGGTCTACATTTCATGGCTCTCATAAAAAAAGAACCAAGTAAAATTCACTTGAAAACCAGTACAGAGCTACCACATCACACACCTAAATCTAACCTACGAGAAATGCCATCTAAGTGCTTCAAATGTCCCTAATATCTTAAGCGCTGAGTACCTGTTCCATAACTATTTAAAAATCACTATCACATTGCTCCCATGATATGCAATGTCAATAAAGTGTACTCGGAAGTCTTTCCAAGTTCCCGAACTAAAAAAAAAAAAAAAAAAACATTTAAAGACTTGATTGCTTAAATCCACAATTAAGGAACTAATGCCACTCCTTCCAATGAGCATGGGGATCCCCAGGATCCCCCATCAATATCAGCTATCCTCAATGAGCCAAGATGTCCTCCAGGAAACCCCTAAATAACCACTACCCCCTATTAGCCTCAGTATCCTTTGGGATTCCACCTTAATACCTGCTACCCCTATGAGCCCCGGTATCCCCCAACTAAAGTATAACCATGGTGCCTAATATATACCCTTATACCGTAGGGGTTCCAAGAGACTCCCATAGTATACTAAACTTTGACCATGGGTATCCTTATGAACCTCCATGGCACCTAAAGTTAACCCCTATACCATGTCAGTCTTCAAGGAACCTTCCTACCACTACAGGGGTCCATATTGGAACCTTATGAACCCTAATCCCCATGGTGGTCCATAGTCCCTAACACTAAATATGTTTAAAACAAACTACAAGTGATACAGGCAATAACCAGATCATAGGGTATAGTAGGTATTAAAGTCAAATCCCAGGGGATACCCAGATTATAGGGGTAGCTGGTATTAATGGGGAATCACAGGGGATATCCATCTTACAAGCAAGTCATAGGCGGAGGGGTCATAAAACTCCTGAATTTATTTTTATTATTATTTATACCTTTCCCTGCCATGGGAAGAGGTTTATATATATCAATATGGACAGTGGCATAGCTAGGCAGGGTGAGGGGGTGGAGGTCCCCGGCCGTCACTTCCTTGGGGGCAGCACTAATGTGCATTCCCACAGGCTCCCTCCTACCCCCTTGTCTCTCCCCTTCGACAAGTCTCTCCCCCTCTTGTCTCTTTACCCTCTTGTCTCTCCCCTCTAGTCTCTCTCCCCTCTATTCTCCACATCCTCCCCTTGTCTCTCCCTTCCTTCCCTCTCTCTTATCTCTATGTTCCAGCCTCGAACCTCTGTGCTCCCCCTCCTGGCTCCTGCCCATCTGGGCCGGAAGTGGAGGAGCCGGCAGGGGGAGGAGAACCACACAGGCTGAAACACAGAGGTAAGATACAGGGGAGGGAGAGGGAGAAACAAGGGAGAGAAGAGAAGAGAGAGAAGGGTGGGAGAGACAAAAGGTTATAGACAAGGGGTAGGTGGAGAGACAGGAGAGAGGATAGACAAGAAGGAGGGAAAAAGGAGGAAGGGTAGAGACAAGAAGGGGGGGAGAAAAGGGGGAGGGGAGAGACAAGGGGTAGAGGAAATACCAGGGGGGAGAGCGAGCGAAAGGGGAGAGAGCCAAGGGTGTTAGAGACAAGGGGGTGAGACAACGGAGAAGGGGAGAGACAAGGGTGGGGGAGACAAGGGGAGAGACAAGGGAGAAAGGAAAATAAAAGGGTGTTGGGAGAGACAAGGGTCAGGGGAGACAAGAGGGGAGAGAGAATGTGGGGGGAGGGGAGAAAGATGGATTTGGGAAGAGACAAGGGAGAAGGGGAGAGACAAGGGTGAAGGTGAGAGACGGGGAGAAGGGGAGAGACAATGGAGAAATAGAGAGAGAAGAGGGAGAGACAAGGGTGGGGGAGAGGCAAGGGTGGGGGTAGATAAGGGGGAGCAGAGAGACAAAGGGGAGAGATAAGAGGGGAAGAGAATGGTGGGGGAGAAGAGGAAAGACAAGGGTGGGGGGAGACAAGGGGGAAGGGTAGAGATAAGAGGGAGGGGAGAGACAAAGGGGGAGACAAGGGGTAGGGGAGAGACATGGGGGAGAGAGAAACAATGGTAGGAGAGACAATGGAGAAGTAAAGGGAGAGACAAGGGTGGGGGGAAAGACAGGGGGAGAGAAGAGACAAGGGTGGGGGAGGGACAAGGGTGGAGAGGGAGAGGCAGAAGTGAGCAGTAGAAAGGTAGAAGGAAGAGAGGGAGAAGAGAGGCAGGTGGGAGAAAGGGAGATGAAAGAGTAGAAAAAAGGGAGGAGGGATAGAAAGGAAAGAGGGAGAAGGAAGTGAGTGAGAAAGGAGAGGGAGTGAAGGGAAAGGCAAATGGGAGAGAGGGAGAGGCAGAAGGGAGAGAAGGGAGAGGAAGATTGGAGAAGGGAGAGGGAGAAGGAAGAGAAGAGCGAGTGAGAGGCAGAAGGGAGGAAGGGGGAAAGGGAGAAGCAGAAGGAAGAGAGAGAAGGTACAGGTGAGAGGGGAGTGTTTTGCCTGGGTTAAACTTGAATATAAGTTTGGGCCTTGTGTGTGACTGTTTGCAGGAGGGAGTTCAAAGAAAAGGGTCAAATAGTAGTATTTTTTGTCATTTTTAATTATGACTCAGTTAAGTGGCAACCTCACTCAGTGTACATCCTGCCACATGTATGAACTACTGGAACAATTGATCTAGGGTCCTTACCTCTGTGAGTGGTGTGAGCATGTTGCCTCTCTGGAAGCTCAAATTGGAGAACCGGAGAGGAAAATTGCAGCACTTAGTGATATTGCTCCACTGGAAAGGAAGCTGGTGATCACTGAGCATAGTTTAGATGGGCCTAGCATGGAGGGTGGAGCTGGGGCTAGTGAGGGTGTCCAGGGAGGTAGCTGGGTTACAGTTAGAAGGGAAGCAGGGTGATCAGGAGGAGGCAGGCCAATACTAAGTTGGGAAACACCAACAGATTTGCCAGATTGAGTGAAACTGTTGGGGATGTCCATTTAGAAATGGCAATGCCAGATAGAGCTGTTCTCTCTAACAGCCAGAAGAACAATTCTACTGGCGGAGTGGGAGGGCAGAATAGGCAGAGAAACAGACACGTTTTGGTGGTATGGGACTTTAGTATTAGAAAGGTAGTCGCCCAGGATGATTTGTCGCCCAGATCCCAGCAATCAAACAGTTTGCTGTCTCCCAGGTGCTCGGGTTCGGTATGTTGTGTATCAAGTAGATAACTTATTGTGAGGGGCTGGAAGTGAACCAGCGGTCTTGGTACATATTGGTACCAATGACAAAGTTAGTGGAAGATGGAGTATCCTAATGAATGATTTTATAGAACTAGGTAATAAGCTTAAGGCAAGGTCCTCCAAGGTAGTATTTTCTGAGATACTACCAGTACCACATGCTAGCCCAGGGAGATGGAGGTTAATGCATGGCTAAAAAAGTTGTGCGCTAAGGAGAGGTTTGGGTTTTTAGAGCACTGGGCTGACTTCTCACTTGGGTACAATCTCTATAGCAGGGATGAATTGCACCTTAATTATGAGGGAGCTGCTGTGCTAGGGGAAAGGATGGCAGAAAGGCTGGAGTAGTTTTTAAACTAATAGGTGGGGAGAAGGGCCTAGATAGAAGTAATGGAGTAGTAAGTGTAGAGGGGGTAATTAATTAATTAAATGGTCATGTGGGAGGGGATGGGGGGAGGGTTGGTATAGTCAACAGGGGAGTACTGATAAGTAACTCAAGTATAGTGGTAGGCACTCCAGAACTACAGACTCATAACATAAGGTGTCTGCTTCCTAATGCCAGAAGCTTGCCAGGAAAAATTGGAGTGTTAGAACTATTAGCAGTTAATGATAAATGGGATTTAATAGGCATTACTGAAACATGGTGGGATGACTCTCGTGACTGGACTGACAATCTGGATGGTAATAACGTATTTAGGAAAGATAGGGTCAATGGTAAAAGAGGAGGAGGGATTTGTCTGTATGTTAAGCCTGACTTTAAGCCTATAGTCAGAGAAGATATTTATGCTGGAACTAGTGATAATAATAAATGTTTGTGGGTAAAGTTAAGTAGTGGAGCAGCAAATTCCAAAAGAATATTGATAGGAGTATGCTATAAACTCCCAAATACAATTGAAAGTGAGGAAATTCAATTATTATTACATATTGGAAATGCAGCTAAGCATGGGCAAGTTCTAATAATGGGAGATTTGAACTACCCTGAATTAACTGGATAAGTGAAACCAGCAGTACGGGTAAGGGAGTAGGTTCTTGAGTACATTCAGGGATCATTATCTGGCCCAGGTTATACAAGAGCCTAATAGAAGTGAAGCTATCTTGGATTTAGTCATCACAAATAATATCGATATAATATCAAATGTTTAAAAAGGGCAATTTGGGAAACAGTGATCACAACACAGTCTCATTTGAGATTGAATTAAAACACACAAAACTGTAATGGACCAACAAAAACTCTTAATTTTAAAAGGGAAGATTTTATTGGTCTAAGGGCAGCAATACAACGTATAGACTGGGACAAAGAACTGGTAGGTAAAAATATTGAACATAAATGGACAACATTTAAATCCTTACTAAATATACATACACATCTGCAAATACCATATGGAAATAAAAGTAAAAGGAGTACCGTATTTTTCGCCCTATAAGACGCACCGGCAGATAAGACGCACCTAGTTTTTAGAGGAGGAAAACAAGAAAAAAAAAGCTCTGAATCAAACACAAATACACTTTACACACAGATACACACCTACATTACACACAAATATATATATATATATATATATATATATAGATACACATACATACATATACATACACACATAAATATACATATACATACATATATACACACACATACATGCACACATACACACACATACACATACACACACATACATACACACACACATACACACATACACATACATATCCATATACTGCAGCATTTGGGAGCATTTGGGAGCCCTTGACCCTCCCTGACCCTCCCTGACCCTCCTGATCCTCCCTGACCCTCCTGATCCTCCCTGACCCTCCTGATCCTCCCTGACCGTCCTGATCCTCCCTGACCCCCCTGATCCTCACCTTTCTTCTGATCTCTGCCATCTTGATCTCACCCCAGCGCTTCCTACCAGCACTCCTCGTGTACTGCAGCGTTGCGTGTGTGACGTCACTAGGACGCACCGGCCGACGCGATGCTGGTAGGAAGCGCTGGGGTGAGATCAAGAGGACAGAGGCAGTTTGAAAAGGTATATTCGCCGTATAAGACGCACCAACTTTCCTCCCCCAGTTTTGGGGAAGAAAAAGTGCGTCTTATACGGCGAAAAATACGGTAAATTACATCCAACATGACTTAACAATGATTTAAAGATCAAGATACAGAGTAAAAAACAGGCATTTAAATTATGCAAACAAGAGGGGACAGAGACTAACAAGGCTTGCAAAAGGGCTAATAGACTGCGAAAATAGAAAATTAAATGTTAGTTGCAAAGGAGAGTGAGACTAACCCTAAAATGTTTTTTAAGTATATTAATGGGAAGAAGGCCAGGAAGGAAGCTGTAGGAGCATTATATTGTGAAATACGCCGTCTGATAATTAGTGACCTGGAAAAGGCAGATGAGCTAAATAGGTTATTTTCTTCGGTATAAACAAGGGAGGTACCAGTGACACAGCAACATAATGGGGCTACACTACCTTCACTAAATAATAGGTTAACGCAGGAAGAAATCCAAAAGAGGTTGGAAAAAATAAATGTTAATAAAGCCCCAGGTCCTGATGGAATACATACAAGGGTACTGAGGGAACTGGGTTCTGTAATAGGCAAACCATTATATCTAATTTTTCAAGATTCACTCAACACTGGGTCGCTACCAGATGACTGAAGAAAAGCAGAAGTGATACCTAAATTTAAGAAGCGAGCAAGAGCAAATCTGGGGAATTATAGACCTGTAAGCCTCACTTCTGTAGTGGGAAAGCTTTTAAAAGGGTTAATAAAGGATAATACAAGAGTATGTCTATTCAAACAGGATTATAAGTAGGAGCTAACATGGATTTATGAGGTATACATCATGTCAAACAAATCTAATCACCGTATATATTCGAGTATAAGGGTAGAATGAGTGACTCGAGTATAAGCAGAAGGGTGGGAAATGTGCTGCCCCCTGTGTCCCTTTTGTGCCTTCTGTGTCCCCCTCTCTCTCCCGTGTCTCTTCTCCCCTCTCCCTTCCCTGTGTCTCTTCCCCCCTCTCCCTTCCCTGTGTCTCTTCCCCCCCTCTCCCTTCCCTGTGTCTCTTGCCCCCTCCTCATTCTCAACCTCCCTCCTCAACCCCACTCATCATCCTCAACCTCCCTCCTCAACCCCCTCATCCTCAACCCCCTCATCCTCAACCCCCATCCTCAACCTCAACCCCCCTCCTCATCCTCAACCCCCTCCTCAACCTCAACCCCCCTCCTCATCCTCAACCTCCCTCCTCAACCTCAACGGGGTGCACGTGGGACGTCACATGAGCGCCACATCAAGACCCGGAAGGAGCGGAGGCCGGAGCAGGTAAGTGAGGGGAGAGGGGGGGTGTATTTAGAGGGGTAGTATGGGGGGGTTAGAATGAGGGGGGTTGAGGATGAGGAGGGAGAGGGAAAGAGACACGGGGGGTTAGAGAGACACGGGGAGGGTAGAGAGACACAAGGGGGGGGGGGTAGAGAGACACATGGGGGGGGTTAGAGAGGCCCTTTTTAGCCTTAAAAAAAGGGCTCAAAAACTCGGTTTATACTCGAGTATATACAGTAGTTTATATGAAGAGGTTAGTAGGAACTTGGATCAAGGCAACTCAGTGGATGTAGTCTTTTTAGATTTTACTAAATCTTTTGATACAGTGCCATATGGGAGACTATTGTGCAAACTAAGGGATACAGGAATTGCAGTAAATATATGCACATGGATTGAGAGCTGGCTAAAAGACAGGAAGCAAAGGGTTGTGGTAAATGGAACATACTGTGATTGGACTAATGTGGTAAGTGGGGTTCCTCAGGGTTCAGTAGTAGGTCCTCTCCTTTTTAACATATTTACCACTTAGAAGTAGGAATGGAAAGTATTGTCCCCGTTTTTGCTGATGACACTAAGTTGTGCAAGGTAATTAAATCAGAAAATTATGTACTTTCCCTCCAAAAGGATTTGCATAAATTAGAGAAATTGGCAATTAAATGGCAGATGAGATTTAATACGAATAAATGTAAGGTTATGCATCTGGGAAGGAAAAATTGCCATGCAATTTATAAACGTAATGAAGCAAATCTAGGGGTATCAGATAATGAAAGGGATTTCGGAGTGCTTGTGGACAACCACCAACGTAACAGTTATCAATGCCAAGCACCTTGGCAAAGTTTCACTTCTTTTTTTTTTTCTGTTTGCTTTCCCCTGGATCAATTAACAATTAATCTGCATATTGCAGATCAGAGGATATCTTAAAAAGGTTGAACTTCATGGGCTAAAAGTCCTTTTCCAACCTCAATTACTATGCAACTATGTAAGGGAGAGGGAGAGAGAGAAAGGAGGGGGGGGGGAGAAGGGAGCAGAAGATTGGAGAAGGGAGAGGCAGATGCAAGAGGAGGGAGAGGCAGAAGGGAGAAAGGGGAGAGATTGAGAAGCAGAAGGAAGAAAAAGAAGAGAGAGGAATAGAAGAGAGAGAAGGGAGGGAGAGAAAGGGGGAGGGAGAGAAGCTAGAGAGAGGAAGAAAGGAGAAGGGGAGAGAGAGAGCGAGAGAGAGAGAGAGATAGGAAGGAGAGAGAGAGAGAAGAGAGAATGAGAAGGGGGAGAGATAGTTTGAAGGGATGGGTTAAAGGGAGAGAAGAGAGGGAGAAGAGAGAGAGAGAGAAGGGAGAGAGAGCAAGAGAAGGGAGATGCTGCATATGGTCTCATACATGCAAAGGCTGCAAATTGGATCTTACAAGCACAAGCTGCACTTTGGTTCTTACAGGCACATGCTGCACTTTGGACCTATCAGGCACAGGCTGTACTTTGATCCTTTCAGACACCGGCTGGACTGTGGGCCTTTCAGGCATAGACTGATCTTCAATTCCTGGAGAGACAGAATGCGGGGTGCAAGGGAGTCGAGTTCCATGCAGGCTTTGAGTTCCAAGCCAATTTTTCATAAGTGAGGCACGTTGAGTACTGAAAATGATGAAAACCTGAGCTGACGTGTACTGAGGTACCACTGAGTATATATATATATATATATATATATATATATATATATAATGTTCTTGGGGGGAGGGGGGTAAGCTCTGGGACAGCCCCAGGCAGCAAAAGATCTAGCTATGCCACTAGATAGGGATAAGGGAGGATGTTAGGGTTAGTATAGTGTGTTCATGTTTGTAGGTTCCATTCCATAGTGTAGCTATAGAGGATACTGAGATGCAGCCACTAGTCAGCATTCCAAGAGTTCTGACATAAAATGAGCTAAGTATGAAAAAATTAATCATAGTATTCGTAGAAGCAAACGCTCCCAGATTTCTTTGGCAATATGCTAACAATGAGAAAATGGCAAATATCTACACCTATGTATTAACATGTAGGCAATCTACATTATTTGTATTTATACTCATAGCTAAGCTGGGGTAAACACAGAGACAATGTATAGCTGCAAACACAATGGACAATATTTATTAACTAGTGACTTGCCCGTCAAAAATGACGGGGCAATAAAAAATAGTTGAAATGCTGTTTGTCACACAATGGGCGTCTACTGCGTGCCTCAACTGCTCGCCTTGCTTTGCAAGGCTTGCAGTGCAATGAGTGCCTTTGGCGCTCATTGCACCCTAAGTCCTGCGTTTTGCCTCTCTTTGCAAGGCAACGGCCCGCCTCGCTTCTCGAGGGTCGCAGTTGCAGCCCTAAGGGTCGCCAATGGCAATCACTGCATGCCTCAACTGCTCACCTCTCTTTGCAAAGCTCGCAGTCCAATGAGCACCTTTGCATGTCACATAGAGCTCCTTAGTCAAGCGTTTGGGGTCGCAAAAAAGTATCAGGTGTCAGAGCATAATAAAGTGACTTAAATATTTAACTGCTTTGAGTGTCCTATCCCTGTTAGCCAATGAGCATTATTTATAAAGTAAGGGCAGTGTAAAATATGAGAAGTTTTTTCATTCTTTTTTTTTTTTATAATTAATTAATAAATGAATATACCTTACTATAATTAATTAATACATTAATATACGTTACCTATTTGTACTTAATATGCAGCAATCAATATCCTGAAGAGCTAACAATCTTTTTGGCGTATTTTTAAAGATGTACAGGGAGACTGTTGATCATCTGAGGAGAAAGTGTCAGCAATGTGCTAAGTGTGCAGTGTATGTAGGCGCGAGGGCAAATCGTTTGTTTAAGCGGGAGAACCTCCATTTCAAAAGCGTAATGTGGTAATGTGCAAGTTAGTGTTGTGAAATGGTGGTTCGTAATCCTTTTCCGTCCTTCGTAATAGTGTGGCAGTGTTTTGCACGCTTCAGCTTCGTGTAGCCGTGTTTTCATTTTTTTCGTCCACCATTTTTTTTTCTTGCTTAGACGATTTTCGAATGCCAAAACTCGCAAAATTCGGCTTAAATTTGCGTATAACCTGACTACAGGATGTACCGGCTGCCCCCCGCCCCGTGCTGTGTGTTTGTGTTTTTTTTTTTGTTTTTTTCCTTTTTGGGGGCGCTGTTTTTAGATTTGCACGGTTCAGCCGTTAACTGCGTCTTTTGCAATTCTGGGTCCTGCGGCTCGTAATTTTTTTTTCTAAGTGCTGCATCCCTCAACTGCTTGCAGCCCAATGCAATCCCGTGTTTCCTACAGTGCCTTGCAAAAGTATTCAACCCCCTGGATTTTTTACCTATTTTGTTACATTACAGCCTTTTGTTAATCTGAATTTTATGTGATGGGTTAGAACACAATAGTCTAAATTGGTGAAGTGAAATGAGAAAAATATATACATAAATCTATTTTTTAGAAATAGAGAACAGAAAATGGGCATGTGCGTATGTATTCACCCCCTTTGTTATAAAGACCATAAAAAAGTGAAACCAATTACCTTCAGAAGTCACATAATTAGTGAAATGATGTCCACCTGTGTGCAATCTAAGTGTCAAATGATCTGTCACTACATATACACACCTTTTTCGAAAGGCCCCAGAGGCTGCAACACTTAAGCAAGAGGCACCACTGACCAAACACTGCCATGAAGACCAAGGAAGTCTCCAAACAAGTAAGGGTCAATGTTGTTGAGAAGTACAAGTCAGGGTTAGGTTATAAAAAAATATCCAAATCTTTGATGATCCCCAGGAGCACCATCAAATCTATCATAACCAAATGTAAAGAACATGGCACAACAGCAAACCTGCCAAGAGATGGCCGCCCACCAAAACTCACAGACTGGGCAAGGAGGGCATTAATCAGAGAGGCAGCACAGAGACCTAAGGAGGAGCTGCAGAGTTCCACAGCAGAGATGGGAGTATTTGTACATAGGATGACAATAAGCCGTACGCTCCATAGAGTTGGGCTTTATGGCAGAGTGGCCAGGAGAAAACCATTACTTTCAGCAAAAAACAAAATGGCACGTTTTGAGTTTGCAAAAAGGCATGCGTGAGACTCCCAAAATGTATGGAGGAGGGTGCTCGGGTCTGACGAGACTAAAATTGAACTTTTCGGTCATCAAAGAAAACACTATGTCTGGTGCAAATCCAACACATCACATCACCCAAAGAACACCATCCCCACAGTGAAACATGGTGGTGGCAGCATCATGCTGTGGGGATGTTTTTCAGCAGCCGGGACTGGGAAACTGGCCAGAGTTGAGGGAAAGATGGATGGTGCTAAATACAGGAATATTCTTGAGCAAAACCTCAACCACTTTGTGCATGATTTGAGGCTAGGACGGAGGTTCACCTTCCAGCGGGACAATGACCCCAAACACACTGCTAAAGCAACCCTTGAGTGGTTTAAGGGGAAACATGTAAATGTGTTGGAATGGCCTAGTCAAAGCCCAGACCTCAATCCAATAGAAAATCTGTGGTCAGACTTAAAGATTGCTGTTCACAAGAAAAAACCATCCAACTTGAAGGAGCTAGAGCAATTAGGGGTGTGAATAGTTATGCACATAAGTGCTTGTAGCCTAAGTCCCACGTTTTTCAATGCCTCAACTGCTCGCCTCGCTTTGGCGCTCATCGCCTAAGTCGTGCAAGGTCAGAAGACTTCTGTGCCTCAATGGCTTGCCTCGCTATGCAAGGCTCACAAACGTGATGAGGAATCGCAGTTTGACAACTATTATATGTGATGAGAGATACTAGCCCTCAAAACACAAAGCTCTAAAAAATGACAATTTTAAAATGTATTTAGAGTACTCCCTTTATAAATGGAGTAGTCTTAGGGAATGATCCAAACGGTGGTGAGCAAAAAAATATATTTTAAAATATAGTTGTCAGGTACATTGAAATAACTCACTCATCTCTGACATCCTGATTTCAGCCAGAGATTGTGCATTTGAATTCCTATACTCTAACCTCCATAACAAGTGACTGACATCACCTTTCAGCCAACCAGAACTAGTGTAATGACTTATGAGTTTTTAGACTGGCCAGTTTCAAAGGACTGAACATAAGGACTTGAGGGTGCCATCTAACAATGCTGGGACTATTGTGGAAAGTACAAGTTTTTGCCCTTTGCATTTGTCATTAGGACTGGTAAAAATGTCCCAACCATTAACTGAAAGGATTTAGGGTAATAAGTAATATCCGCAACTTCAGAAATGGATGTGGTAGAGGTTATGTTAGAGTCTCTGTAAGATGTTAGGTCTCAATTATGTGATGTGGCATGGGTGGTTAGATATTTTAAAGAGGACATCGAGGTAGCTAGGTATTAGTTTAGTGTGGTTAATGCCCATTTGATTAAAAGATCCTACTAGGAGCTATAGCTGATTAGGTAGATTTTATATAAATACTAGCAACTTGCCCATCAAAAATGATGGGGCAATAAAATTTGAAGCCATGGCAATGCTGTTTGCCACACAATGTAATGCTTTTTTTACTCTGAGGACCTTCGGCGCTCATTGTGAGCCTCTCCTCTCGTGTACTTTTGCTCCTCTGAGCACCTCACCACAAACGCAGATGTATATATATCTATATTTTGTTAACTAATAATTAATTCATTAGTTACTTAATAAATTAATATACTTTACCTATTTCTAATTAATATATCCAGCAATCAATAGCCTGAAGAGCTAACAATTTGTTTTTATTTTCCTGCAGCATATAATGTCCAGTTGGACTGTTAGTGTTGTAAAGTGGTGTCGTTTGTTTATGTGCTACAAGGTTCGCAAGCATTTTCCGTAATTTGTAATAGTGTATTTTGTACCTCGTACGTTCCTGTGTGAAAGTGCTATGCGGTTGGCAGTGTTTTGCGCGGTCCAATGTTGTGTAGCCTCGCTTTCATTTTTTTGGGCAACCATTTTTTTTCTCACATAGGTGATTTTGGAGTGCCGAAACTCGGGCAAATCGACTTAAATTCGTGTTCCAGCTCACTCCCAGACATCCTGGCTGTTCTCTCATCCTGTGTGTGATGTTTTTGTTGTTATTTAATATGCCAACTCCATGTTTACTACCGGTATCTTAGGATATATTCTATCAGCCTTATTAAATTGCGATTCGGTAAATTTAAAAGCGCTCTATTTAAGCACACAGCATATTTTTTTTACAGAAGTTTTTAGTTAGTGAAGACCTTGCTTTTGGATATAAGTTCACTAACTAAAAACTTCTGTGAAAAAAATATGCTGTTTGCTTAAATAGAGCTCTTTTAAATTTACCGAATCACAATTTAATAAGGCTGTATATTTGTAGAGCACTGTCGCCTATATCAATGGATGCAAGATTTTATTTTGTACTGGGGAGATGGGCCAATTCTCATCTCCACTTCCCTCCTCTTTACCACCCTTAACAACCATTTAGATTGTAAGGTCTCATGACAGCTGATAATTTTGTTATGATCATCTAATGTATTCCCTGTATGCTTTGAAGTGAAGGGTTAGTATGTTTTAGTAATGGTTTATGTGTTAACTTTTAATTTAGTGTGTATATGTGTATATTGCAGCTAGTGAATTTTCAGAGTGCTTCTTGGTTTCGGTGATCTACTAATTTGTTTAGTATTACCACACTCTAAACATTGGTAAACTTTCAGGCTTAATTTGTAATTAATTCTCAGGCAATTAAATATGCATTTATTTCTGAAAGCGAATTATTTTTAATTTCAGCTACTGGGAACAAATAACCAGCTTCTAAAAAATAAAAATTTTGCAAAAAAATGTATTTGAAGGTTTATTTTTGTTTTGATTTTATTTATTCATTTATTGACTTCTCACTTTTGCAAAAAATCATTCCCTAATCAAAAAGTTTTACTTCTAAGAATTTTAAAAGGAGCGTATACTGTATGATATAATTTGAAAAGTCTTTCACCTTCTGACAGCCACTAATTATATTTGCCAAGCTCTATCAGCATGTATTTATTTATTAGTGAATTACTTTAGTATTATTATTATGATTTTATTATTATTATTGTTATTTATAACTAGCATTATATGCAAAAACCACATGCAATGCACAAGAACTTTAAATGAGGAATTCTGATGATATACTTCAGTGTAACTTTCCAAGCGCAACCGCTTGTATTGTTTATTTAACTACTAGCGACTTGCCCGTCAAAAATGACTGCAATAAAATTTGAAGGCTGGCAATCCTGTTGGCCACACAATGCAAGGCTCTCCCACCTGTAAATTGCTGGCCTCGCGATGAGCGCCTTCCACTCTCATTGCCAGCCTCTCCCACCGTCTACTTTACGGTCCTCACAATGAGCGCCTTCAGAGAACCTATCCCCACTCTCTGACCCCTGTGTCTGTTTCCACCTCTCCCCCCCCCTGTGTTTTTTCCCCTTATTTCCCACCCTGTGTCTCTTTTTCTCTGTCTCTCAGCCCTGTGTCTCTTTCCACCCTCTTCCCCCTCTCCCTCCACTGTGTCTTTCTCCTCTCTGTCTCTATTCAAGTCTTGCATGCCTCGCGATGAGCACCGTTGCTTGTATTTTCAAAGTCTTGCAGGGCTCGCATTGATGGGCTAAGTATTACGGGCTTCAGACTCATTTTGAGCCTTTTTTCAAACATTTACGTTTTTAGGGCTGCCATTTTTTTCCTCGCTTAGCCAATTTTCAATCCCCGAAAAACGGCAAAACTAATCCTCAAATTAGCTTGCAACCTCACTCACAGGCTCCCTGTAAGTTATTTTTTTTATTAATTGGCATCTTTTGGTGTTCTTCTGATGGCTTCCAAGTTACGTGCTTGCAAAAAATATTGGCCATTAAATTCGTAATTTTGTTCAAAGTCTTGGTGCTTTGCGATCAGTGCCAAAGTCCTACTGCCTTCAGCGCTGATCGCGGGCATCACCATGTGCGTCTTCAATCTGTTTCCATCCTTCAAATACCAGCTATGATGCGACAGATGACCCTTAGAGGGACCCTGAAAGGCCACAATTGCGAAGACTGCAAGGAGCGCCTTTGGTGCTCATTGTAGCAAAGTGGTGCGGGCCCACCATTCAAAGCGAGGGAAGCAATGAGCGCCTTTAACGATCATTGCAGCAGAGTCGTGCGGGCCTCGCGATGAGCGCCTACGGCGCAAACCCATAACATTTAACATTGCGTGACCAACATTCGTTACAACTATTATATGTGATTTGTGCAAAATAAACTAATGCAATCAAAGTCCACTAAGTTAGTGCATACAGTTTACCTATTTAGCATTTATTTCTTAATATTGACCAAGTACTGTGTAAGTCTAGGAAAGATTTCATAATTCTCGTCCAAGCAATTGGATTTGGTTCAGATAACTGTTTTGAGACTTTCAAAAGCCCATGGCCCAGTTGTTTGATAAAAGTACATCTACATAAACTGGATGCTCAGTTTCCTTCTGGATCGTTACCTTGCTGTGGTGAAGGGGCTTGTTTACGTCAATGAAGCTGTGAGAGGAACAGTTCATAGCAGAGGGGTCAGACAAATTGTGTTCCACTGGAGGAGGAACTGGCAATCTACTCCAGTATATTATAACCAGAGACATAACAATATGGCACTTGAAGATAAACCCAAATGAGCATGCCCTGCGGTGGATGTGCCTGAAGTGGAAAGGAAAATTCTCTGATGCAAAGAATAATTCAGCATAGGAACCTGGATCAGTGTAAATATACACCCAGGCAAACTGGACATGGTAAAACATGATATGGCAAGATTGATATCCTTGGAATTGGTGAAATCAGGAGGACTGGAATGGAGCATTCCATACCAGATAACTTCCAGTTCTTTTAATGTTATCAAATATCCCACAGAAGACATTTATTAGCCCTCATATTCATTCAAGGGTGGTAAAAGCAGTTCTTGTTTAAAATTCAAGGCAAGCCATTTAACATCACAGTGATCCAAGCCTAGGCTCCAACCAATGATTCTGAAGTGGCGGAAGTTGTCCAATTCTCTTATTATATGTAACACTTCATAGATCTAACACCAAGAAAAGATGTTACACTCAGTAAAGTGAGTTACTAAAGTAAGAAAAAAAAGTTTGGCCTTGAAGTACAAAATAAGCAGGTCAGGAATTAGCAAAAGTATTTTACAATAACTCTCTGATCATAGTAAACACCCTCTTCCAATAGCCTCAGAGATAACCCTACACATGGACATCACTAGATGGACAATATATAAATCAGATTGACTATATAATTTGCAGTTAAAGGTGGAGGAGCTCTACACAGTCAGCAAAAACAAGGCCTGGAGCTGACTGTTTTTCACATCACAATCTTCTTAAACTGGGGAAAAGAAATCATCATACCAAGCAGATACAAAGTATATAATAACCCCAGTGAATATGTAATGGAGGTAAAGAACAGATTTAAGAGACTAGACATACTAGATAGAATTGAAACTTAAGGCTGTCACCACCACACTTCACAGTTAGTATGTGTCCTTTAGATGATGATCTGTGTTGTCTGCAGCAAACATATCTGTTAAAATCAAGGTAAAAAAATGTTAACCTTTGTCTCGTTGAACCATACTATATCTGTCCATGATTTGGGGTGATTGACTTGTATGTTCTTTTTTGTGAGAAATGGCTCTCATCCTACCCCATAGCTTATATATGTGCACAATATGGCAGATTGTTGTCACATGCAATGATTGACCTGTAGCTGATTTCTGCATCTCCTTTAATGTTGTTGTAGGTCTCTCTGATAAGTTTTTTCCTTGTCCTGTCATCAAATTTGGATGGTTGTCCTGATATTGGTAATGTCCCTGTGGTGCCACATTTTCTCCACTTTTCTTGATAGTCTTCATAATGCCTTTGATTTTCTTTCATTCCCCTCTGTTTACCAGTACCTTTAAACAATAATATCCCATATATGTTTAGTAAGCTCCTTGCAGACCTTAGCTAGCCCAGTAGGATGGAACCATAGAAGTGTCAAGGAAATCCTTCAGGCACAGCTGATTTATATTCGAGGGTTAATCAGAATCAATTTAAATTATGGCAGGTGTATGCTTCTTACCTTTGGAGATATTTTTGAATGTGTTTGGTTAACTCTGAACACAGCTACAGTACTAAGTTTGGCTTGCAAACGTATGAAATCAGGGTGTTGTGTTTTTGTTTTAATTTAAATTACTTTTTCCAAATAATTATTTATCTGGTTTTCTCTTGAATTGTTAAAATGTCAAATATTGTTAGAAGTATTACCGTATATATTTACATATTTATATGTCTTATATATATATATATATATATATATATATATATATATATATATATATATATATTTACATTATATATATATATTATACAACTGTAGTCTTTTATTGAAAGTAAGCATTTTTTTAGAACCCACAATTCACAGTATTTCTCATAGTTCACAAAGATGAGTTCACTACTATAAATAGAAATTCCCAGTACAAATAACAGGATAAGAAAATTAATAAACCATGTGATACAAAAATGTCATAGAAGGTAGCCTAATAATATGGTGCCATATTACCATCTGAGAGTTCTAGTAATATTTAAGTGGAAAATTCCCAAGCACCAGGCTCCTAATATTTATTAATACTACTGCCTCATAAATATTTTTCCAAAGTAATATATTTATATAAAGAACTCCCTTTTATGCTCCAAAGTTTTAGAAATTCTTGTCCACCACTATATATATTTATAAATATAAATATAAATGAATAAATAAATAAAAAATAAATAAATAAGTTTTTTATATATATATATATATATATATATATATATATATATATATATATATATATATATATATATATATATATATATATATGTTGTATATATATTTTGGGGTGTGGGGATGTACAAGTCTGACTTGTCCTGAAGCAACATAAAACCTAGAAATGCCCTTGTAAGCAAGGGAAGTTGAAAATAACCACGATGTTATGTACATTTTACTGTGAATTATTTATTTTTTTCAGAATTTGCCTTAGGATGTATCACATATGCAAATATTGCTGCATACCTTTTTACCTTAAAATAAGACAAAACCATTGATGTTCAATAATCAAGACTGCTGTACATTCTCTGTCAATCAAGATTCTTGGAATGACACAAGGAAACGAATTAAAGCCTTTCAGCTACACTAAGCTAAGGTTCATATAATTCGTATCATAACACCCAGTGTTTGTCTTGCTAATACTATTAAAGCTGTTAAACACCATTATGGCCTATATTTACAGCATGTACTAAATTCCTAATTTTAAATCTGTCTATAAGGAAGATACAATCATTCTTATATAACTATGTGTCTTATGTTGAATGTCATAAAGTAACATTTGTATAATGATAATATAAATATAATATAAATATTTTATCTATAGCATTTAATTATTAATTTTGATGTTACAAACTGACAGTTATTTGTCTGGTATTCTGAACAGCCCTTTCTCTTTTGTTATTTGTACTGGCAGTCCCTCCACCCATTTGATACATTTAGGGCTTTATTTCTATGGCCCTCCGTAGAAACACCCATTTAACAACCCCCAGACTGGTGGCAGCCGACAGGATTGTAAATCGTTTGATTGAGAGGAGTGGACATTGAAGAACCAGAACATTATGCCCTTCGTATGGCCTCAAATAAACTATGAAAGACTAAAATTCACTAATCGCTAAGTTATATTGAAGTTGAATAATTCAGGTTAATAAGAAGTATCACTCCTCAATGTACCTTTTATTATTATGTACATTTGTAATAATGTGCATAGGATGAATATTTCCAATAGGGGTAATAAATATTGCATGTAAGGGAGTAATAAAGAATGGGGACATCTAATCTGGCAATGGAAGACACTCACCCCACCTCCCTAAACCTCACTAGCCGGCCCTGGCTCCCCTTCCCACAGTACACTTACCTGCTGCTAATGGAAAGTGCAGAAAAAGCCCATAGCCTTTGTTATGAACTGTCTAAGAATACTGACTGAGAAAACCTGAGCGTAGAATAATTATTTGAAGTAAAGTGGTTACCTCCTCAAAGGTTAAGTGTTGTCAAGTACTTGTAACTGATATCTCTTTGATCCTTTGCCTGCAGTTAACCGCTAATTGGCATGTGATTTATGGGTAAAGCCCAGTGTAGTCCTGTGAGGCTCCCCCTACCATAATGTGAGTGGAGAAAATAGTGTCCTGGCTGGCAAGCAGCCTCAGTGCCTTCTCCGCTAGTGAACGGTCCCCTCACGGAGCCTCTGAGTTCTACACAAAACCTACCTGGTCCCAGATTTGATTTGATTTGATATATCAGTGAAAAATGCACATATTTCAAAAATTCAAAAAGTATTTTTAACATGCTTTTATGAGATCTTCACGGTAATGTGGTACAATTTATACTGAATTAAGGATTGAGCTAGCGAATCAAACCTAGAGACCTGCTGCATCTCACATAGCAACTCCAACCAAATTATAAAATGTCATAAAAGATTGCCATGTAGAGTCTATTTAAGCCTGTGTTTCCTGACGTAAAGTTCTCTGTGCTGCTTAAGTTTACCCACGGGTCCCAGGAGCATAGGATAGGCTTTTTGTGCAGAGCGAGAGTAGGGATTTGCTACAGAGAATAGAAGGTGTGTGCTGTGGTCCTACAAATTTTATTACACATAAAATCACCTGTAAAATTTTAACTTAATCTACATACACAACTGGGCTCTCAGGGGACAGGGGACACCCTTGTGAACCCCACTTTTTACAGCTCTGACCAGCTTACAGCCATTTCAGCCAGGGCTAAGTCCAAAGGAAACTGTTTAAACTTAAACAGAAAAAAATATTATGAAAGTCTATGGGAAAGATTTCAGAAATTGTGTCTTGTTTTGATTGGGTGTGTTTTGTATAAATATAACATATGTTCTTTAATAAAGGAGTTGCTCAGTTTGGCTGTACATAACTATGGTGTACTTGTCATTCTTGAGTGAAGGCTTGAGATAAATCCTGAAACTTCTCCTGCTAGGTCCTATCCTAAAGGGCCCTATGTCTGCTCCTGCTGTTCCTGTATCCTGATCCTGGAGAAGCGATGATAAAGCTGGATGATGAGATTTCCAACCCATCACGGTACTAAGGGTGGTCCTGCAAGCTGGGAGCAGAAAAGTTTTGGGGTGCACCTCGTCCCCTCACACCTAGGTTATGACAACTAGGTGACAGTGGTGGGATCTCAGGAACGGTTAACAGCTGCAGTCTGGAGGGGTAACCCTTATCCCAGAGGAGGCAGGAAATTGCCTGCAGGCTTAGCAGAGGCAAGGGAGCTGAGCAATCAGAGAATGCAGCAGAGTTCCAGCAAGATGACTGCCAAACACTGCATCAAAGTGGTCCTTCAAGCTCAATGCTTGGGCCAGTGGTCTTATGAGGCTCTTTCTCTTATGCTCTTGATACAGCAGGAGTTGCAACTGGAGGCAAAGTATATCAAACTGCGTGGGGACCTTGCCAGTCAGGCAGAGTGGAAGGCAACACCTCAGAGTATCCAGAGGAGGTGAGAGACTACCCCAGGTCAACAGATGACTTACCCTCAGAGGGCACTAAACATTTTCAAGGGGTCCAGAGAGGAAATATCCTGGTCTGATGCGAGAACTCTGGCTTTAAAAATGAGCCCTATCATGCAGTGGTTTGACCCAAAGGAAGAGGAGCCTATGTGGATTAATTTTGGAGCAGTGGGAGGCTGGTTTGCATCCAGAAACTCTAACCCTAGTACAGCTAAATGATTACATTGAAGCATAAAGCTCAGGCTCTGGAGCCAGTTCTGGATTCACCCATCACTTTCCCTACTACAGCAATACAGGATGGGACTTAAGCTGGTTTATCTGGGCAAGTGGAAGACGTGGGGGGAGCCACCATGGTCCTGGGTTTTTGAGTGAACCAATTCTGGACTGTGCCCTGAAACTGGACAGTGCACTAGGTAGGGACTGCGAAACTAGCATAGGGCTCCCATCGATAACTACTGTCCAGCAGCCCACCATAGACCGAGCAAGCAAGGGGGCTCCCTTAGATACCATGGAGTTACATAAGGATCCCTGTAGTAGAGGGGTTAAATTTAGGTACCAGGGAAGTCCACATGAATACCGTTGGTTATAGCATAGTATACAATGGGGGTCAATAGGTACCCCATAGGACAGGGGTTGATATTGGCTAAGGGAAACCTGCATTCACACTATTTATGCACATGTTTGCATCACAAACTATTTGAACATCCATACAATGAATGTATTTGTGATTCCTATATTGCACATTTCTGTGTGGGAGCCCCATCAGAGCAATCAATGGCACCAATGACATTGGGCATACCTCCCATGCAATAAAAATCACTTATGGTCTTCAAAATCTCTTCTCTAGTGCTAGGGAAATTGATGTACCGCTGGGCATTGCTCTTTATAGCGTTGAGAAACTGGCCCAACACCTTAAAAAATATGGGCTGAGCAATTCAACCTAAAATGCCTTTAGTGAACTGGAAGCTACCAGAGACAAGAAGTGTATAGAATTTAAAATTTTGGCCATACCTGGAACTTGGCACCACGATTTCAGCGTGCCTGAGTAATGCGTGGTGACATATGCACGTGCAGGCTTGCGCTTCAAACAAAAGTGTGCCCGTGAAAAAGCGCACCCTGACATCTGCGTGCATTGGATCTCTCGCATCCCTCCAACTCAGTGGCAGACAGAATATATAGGGAGACAGAGGGAGCGCTGTATATAACTTGACACATTGACGTCAGGTGAGTATCCTGCACAGGAAGTCACCTCTAGGACACCTTGCATCCCTCTTCACAGTCACCACTAGAAATGACAAAATATTACCTTACCACTCCTAGAGGTGACTGGCTGTGCAGAATACTCACCTGACGTCAATGTGTCAGGGTATATACAGTTCTCCCCATCTCTTTATATATTCTGTCACTGTGCCAATGCGGGCACTGAGTGGGAGGGATGCTTGAGATGCAATGCGCGCAGATGTCAGGGGGGCGTTCTTCATGGGCGCGCTTTTGTTTGGAGTTCATGCATTGCTCAGGCGCGCTGAAGTTGTGCCACCCTGGAACTTATACCCTGAGGGTGTGGGCTCCAGGTCTTCATTCAGCACCTCATAGAGGTTTATCAGACAGGCACAAATTAAATAATATACACTTCAACATCAGTTAGCCTTTCTAGTATAACCCTCTGAGTCCCTCTCCAACTCTACTAGTTGAGGTTGGAACTGGAGCTGCTCGTGCCCTTGCTGCACCTCAACTGTCTCCTGCTCACCAGCCTCTCCCATTCTTTCAAAGATTAAACTATTAGGTATCTTTCTAGAAAGTTTATGACTGTGAAAATGTATACATGTTGAGGGATGCCTCAAGAAGCCCTGTACAGACCTCAGTTGTTACATTTATATTTAAGTATGTTTGGAATCAATCAGATCAATGCACATAGGTTGATTATCAAATGATATTACTAACAATATATTTGTTACTATTTAATGTTAAAGTTATATCGTTACACTACAACTACAATAATGTATTAAAGGGATATGAAAGTTTCATGGATTAATACATTTCTGCAATCCTTGGGCAAAAAGCAGTTTATGTGTATGCAGCACATCTCATAAAACATTTTTTTTACTACTTTTTTATTACTATCTAAAAATCTCTCTAATGATTATGTTGACACCTTTAAGAAGTGTCTACTCAGGCATCTGAGGCAATATTAACCCACTATTTACCTGCTGTTGCTTCCTCAACCAATCTCCTTTCAGCGTCCTGTCTCTGTCAGCAGCAGGGGCAGCTGGTGAATAGGGACAAATGGGCAAGTGCTCCCCCAAAATTATCAATATTGTTATTTAAGTTTATATAAAGAATCACATTTTATTATATCTGTATATCAGCTTTTATGTCTTCTTTCAAATGATTTTGTTAAAAATATGCATCTATCACTTTAAATTAATCCTTTGCAGTATAATAACTGTTTGTCTCGGAATTTTAAGCTGGAAGCAGGTTTTTTAACTTGTTTTAGACATTCAAATGTGAACACAGATGTACTATTTATTTATTGTACGGTGGAGGGCTTCTATCGCTCTTTTGCCCACCATATTATAAATGATTGTTGTGGTGAACTATGTACTCATAAAGTCCACAACACAGGCTGAGATCCCGGTCCATGCTGATGATAGCCAGTAAGCTTGAAACAGCTGTACATGGATAGGATTCTCAGTTTATTTAAAATCCAGTCTTGGCTTTGCATTAAAGCTGTGTAACACAACAGGCATAAGCTTAAAGGAAGCCATGTTTGATAATGGCTATGGATTGAAGAGCAAGGCATTTGTGGGCACATTTGCATGTCCCAGCTCAGCTTCTCACAATGTAGTGTTAAAGCTGTTTTTCTCGAAAATCTGAGCTTTAAACTGTTTTTTTAACTTGCTTAAGACATTCAAATGTGAATTCAGATGTACTATTTATTTACTATATATATATATATAGATATAATAATGTTGGGAAATAATAGTGTTTATTTCTCACGGTGCATCACACCTATTCAAATATGTTTAATAAAGGATTAGAGAAATACAAAACAATAAATCTTTATTTGTACTATTGGAGACAACGTCGATTAAAAACCACTTTAAAATCAAGGGATTGGGAAGAAAATCCTTAAAAACATTTAATATTGACTCCCTTATATTTGCACGTTAGACCACTCAATGAGAGATAAATATAGTGTTATAGTCTCTCCTTTTTAGTGTCTAAATAAGTGCTTATACAAGTATTAAGCTTGGCTTCCTTGCTTTTTGTATATATATATATCTCAAAGAGATTTATTTTTTGCACATTAGACCACTCAATGAGAGATAAATATAGTGTTATAATCTCTCCTTTTAAGTGTCTAGATAAGTGCTTATACAAGTATAAAGCTTGACTTCCTTGCTTTTTGTATATATATATATATATCTCAAAGAGATTTATTGTATATATCCGGAACTGTGAGTCCTATAAATTATTGGTCCATACATCAATATTGAATTGTGCCTTTTATATATCTGTGGTATGCTGCAATGTTTATATCTGTTCTCTTATATAACTTGGTATATAGGGAATACCCCCTCTTATTGATGTTAGTATGAGATATACTAATCATTAAAGAATGTATATATATCTCCTTTTGTGGTATTTTATATCTTTCTTATTTGCCACTTGGATTGCATATACCACTTGAGGTGTTATTTTACTCAGTAAATTGTAGGAATTTTCCTGTGTATCTGAGGTATAATTCCAGCATATATATTAGGTATATTGATGTGCCTTGCACTATACTGAGGAGATCAATGCATATATATATCTCTCTTATGATATCCACATTAGGGCTATCTCCGTGGGGGACTATCTCCGTGCATAGACTTCTCTATATTTACACAGTCCTAATATTCTAGATAGCATTACTACTTGTATCCACGTTTATGTATGCACAATCTCATTTGCAGCGTTGTATGATTTAAATTAATCTTTTGCTGCTGGTTAGGACTTGGCACCGGGCTCTCACATGTGCTGGAGCTAAGGCACCAAGTGCATAGCTGATAGGGACTCAATGGTCACGGAGCTGCATTCAGCTGCATAGGAAGCGCTGGCTTGTTTACAAAAGTTGGCGTCTGACGTCAGACGCTACCCTGACGTACGTTTTGTCACATGGGTGTGACTTTCTCAAAGGGGGAAGGCGATACTCTCCACGGTGCCTCCTATTTATAGTCGGATCGGTAGTCATGGTTACCCTTTACCTTGTTTGCAAGTGAAGGGGTAACATATATAAGTGGGTCTGACAAGTCTAACTCGTTATATCAGAGGGTCACATTTTGATTCCCTTTGTCATATTTTATATGGAGTGTCCCTAACAGGGGCACACCATATAAATAACTGAATCGCATATATTTAGTATATGTATACTGGTGTTCCAATCTCATCTGAGACCATAATATATCTTGCATGTGGTTTAGATATACCTTAGTGTAGAGTGGATCATATCTCACTTGTGGTATCAAAGGATCACATACTGATTCCTTTTTCCCTATAAATGGCTGGATCTCATATATTTAATATATGTACACTGATGTTTCAATCTGATCTGAGATAATAATATATCTTGTATATGGTCATGGCTCCATATGACTCCAAAATAGATATATATTAATATCAAGTTGATCATATCTTCTTTAAAATGGGTGATCAATCTCCTATTCCCCATATTTTACTTCATAAAGATGTCTTAAGTTATTATACCAGGATCATGCCAGGAATATTTCTTGGATTCTATTCCCATCTATAACTCCTATCATGTTATAGTGGAATTTAAACATATATATCTTATATAAAGTTATTTCCTTTATCCTTTTGTTCTTTTATGTAGAGATATACCTCCCATGTGATTCCACATTCATTCTTATCTATTACATAAATTAAGTGTAAAATATATGTGGCTTGCTAAGAAAGTGAAATTATATAACTACTATGTGCTGTATTATTATAACCATTGACTGTATGGGTTATACCCAAACGACTTGTATCATCCTGTGTAATCATGAAGAAACTTAGCACTATTATTAATAGTGGGTAAGTTACTATGTGAACTACATTCTAGTAGTTACTCGTATAGTTGTGTGGATTGAGATTATTCTCATAACATGTGAACATATCCAAAATCAAAAAATATATACTAACAGTGTGCAATTTTGCAAAAAATGAAATTATTATTGTGAATGTTTTGAATAATCTTATATATAATCCATATTCAAAAATAATGTGAATACTGGTATATCTATATGTGGACATAATCTAAGAATATCCAAATATCTCTTCTATTGTGATCCTGAGTATCATCATTTTCTTAGGGTATGTTCTATTCTCTAGAGTGTTCCACCCATTTACTTTATAGGGACTTATAGGAATGCCTTGAAGGAGAACCTTTGTTTGGGCCTGTAGTTCGTAAATCCACTTGGATTCCCTTCTAAGTAGTATATCATCTAGATTCCCTTTTCTTGGGCCCAATTTAGCTCCTTCTATTATCAAAATTTTTAAGACAGATGTGTCTTTCTGATGTTTTAATTTTACATGACGTGCAATTGGTGTGTCATAATCGTTTATAATTGAGCAAATATGTTCTCCCATTCTACATCTGAATTCTCTACTCGTTTTTCCAACGTAGATTTTCACACAAATACATTGTACCACGTAGATAACTCCTTTGGTTTTACAATTATAAAACTCTTTTATAGGGTATTTTTTACCTGATGTTGGATGGACAAATTCCTTACTCGGTTTTCTAATTTACAGTATTTACAACGTCCACACCTATAACAACCCGTCAAGGGTTTTAGCCAAGTTTTTTCCTTCTGTTTATGTTCTGAAAAATGACTGTGTACAAGAAGGTCTCTTAGATTCGGGCTCCATCTATATGTTATTGAACTTTGTGTAGAGACCTTAGTTTTTAGGTCTTCATCCGCCGTTAATAAATACCAATATTTTGAGAAGATGTCTTTAATTTCTCTTGAATTATATCCATAAGTGAGTATACATCTTATAACATCATCCTCTTCACTAGAGGCCTTCTCTTTCTGTGTTAATGGTTGTTCCAGTTGTGTCTTTTGCATACATTTCTCTTGTGTATTTAGAAGATCTGTTCTTTTTGCGTTCAGGGCATGTTGATATGCTTTTTTGAGGCATTTATTTGGGTATCCCCTATTTTTGAAGCGTTTCCTAAGTTTGTCTGCCTCTAACTTGAAAGACAAATCGTCGCTACAATTCCTTCGGATAGGTAGGTATTGGCCCTTTGGTATCCCTCTTTTTTGGGGTTCATAATGTTGACTTGACCACTCTAATAAGCTATTAGATGCTGTATCTTTTCTGTATGTGGTTGTACTGATGTTTCCCAGATTATCCTTCATTATTTTTAGGTCCAAAAAGGCCAATTCAGTTAAGTTGATTTCATATGTAAACTTCAGACCCAGGGTGTTGTTATTAAGGGTATCTATGAAGGAGGACAGTTCTTCTTTTGTTCCAGTCCAGAAAATTATGATATCGTCTATGTATCTTCTCCACATTAGTATGTTATCTGTCATACTTTTTCTGGTTTCCTCGAAAATCCATCTTTCTTCCCACCACCCTAGGAATAAGTTTGCATAATTAGGGGCACATGATGTCCCCATTGCTGTGCCCCTAATTTGATGTATCCATTTGTCAGCAAAGATAAAATAATTTCTAGTTAGTATGTACTCTAAAAGAGTTAATAGGAAATTATTAAATTGTTCCATTTTAGTTCCTTTAGTTCTTAGGAAGAAACCCACAGCCTCAATACCCTGAACATGTGGTATAGAGCTATATAAAGCTTCTACATCTATGCTCACAAGCCATGTTTTGGTTGGTACTATTATGTCTTCTAATTGTCTCAGTATGTCTGTTGTATCCTTGATGTATGAGGGAAGGCCTGTAACCAAATCTTTGAGATGGTAATCTAAGAATCTACTAATGTTTTCAGATATATTATTATTCCCTGATACAATCGGTCTACCAGGTATTGGTGACATCTTCTTATGCACTTTTGGAAGCGCATAGAAAGTAGGGATTGTTGGACTACTTGGTAGTAAGTGATTATATGTATTTTTGTTGATTATTCCTTCTAACAGTGCTTTATCAAGCACTGATTTAAGTTCTTCTATATACATATTTGTAGGATCTGCATCCAATATTTCATAAATTGATTTATCTTTTAGAATGTTCTCACACATTTTTTGGTAGTCCTCATTTGCCATTATTACAATGTTTCCCCCTTTGTCTGCTGGTTTTATTTGTATAGTTTTGCATTCTTGAAGTTCCTTCAGTGCTTCATTTTCCTTTTTACTTAAATTATATATGGATTTTTGTTTAGACATATATAAGTTTTCCAGTTCTCTTGTTACTTGTTGTATGAATACACTGATATTTGGATAGTCCTTAATTTGAGGGGTGAATTTACTCTTTTTTTTCCATATTTTTGGTATTCCAGACTCTACTATGGATACTTCTTCATTCTCGTTTTCCTCTATTAGGGCCATCCTGTCCATAAATATATCTTGATCTTCTTTATCAATATTTAAATAGGCATATTCTTTCATGTTTTTATTCTTATAAAATGTATACAGTGCCAATTTCCTACCAAAGAGATTCAAGTATTTTATGTTTGTAAAGAGTTCTACTTTGGATGATGGAACAAAAGAGAGGCCTCTTTTTAGGACAGCTTTATGTGTCTCATTTAGTGCAAAAGTTGATAAATTCATTATTTGTAAAGAGTCTTCTGATTCAGCAAGGAAGCCAAGCTTAATACTTGTATAAGCACTTATTTAGACACTAAAAAGGAGAGACTATAACACTATATTTATCTCTCATTGAGTGATCTAACGTGCAAAAATAAGGGAGTCAATATTAAATGTTTTTAAGGATTTTCTTCCCAATCCCTTGATTTTAAAGTGGTTTTTAATCGACGTTGTCTCCAATAGTACAAATAAAGATTTATTGTTTTGTATTTCTCTAATCCTCTATAGATATATATACTAGCGACTTGCCCGTCAAAAATGAAGGAGCAATACAATTTGAAGACATGGCAGTGCTGTTTGCCACACAATGAGCCTTTTCTACTCTGAGGACCATCGGCGCTCATTGCGAGCCTCTCCTCTGGTGTACTTTTGCTCCTCTGAGCACCTTCGGTGCTCATCACAAAGAAAGATACATATGTATATATTTTTTTAAATATTAATCAATTAATTAGTTGATTAATTAGTTAATATACTTTACCTATTTATAATTAATATATGCAGCAATCAATAGCCTGAAGAGCTAAAAATCTCTTTTTATCTTCCTGCAGCATACAATGTACAGTTGGACTGTTGCTGTCCTGAGGAGAAATTATAATGAATGTCCCAACTGTGCATTAGAAACAGGCTGCATGCGCGAGGGCAAACCGTTGGTTTAGTTGTGTAAAGTGCCATTTTAGATTCGTTATTATTTGCAAGTTAGTGTTGTAAAATGGCGTCATTTGTGTATGTTTTACACAGCTCGCAAGCGTGTGCCGTCCTTTCTAACAGTGTATTTTGTACCTCATACGTTCCTGGGTAAAAGTTGTATGGACTGGCGTTGTTTTGCGTGGTTTGGGGGCGTGTAGCCTTGTTTTAATTTTTTTCTCTTTTAGCCAATTTTCGAGTACTCTGCAAATTCTGATTAAATTTGCAACCTCACTCCCAGATGTCCAGGCTGTCCACTCATGCCATGTGTGATGTTTATTTTTTATTTTATTTTTTTGTGTGTGTTTTCCGATTACAGCGGTTCGGCTGTTAACTTCTTATTTTTCCGACCGCGTACTTTTTTTTCAAAGTCCCTCGTCTCATCATTTTTTTTTTGTAAGTCCTGCGTTCGTCAACTGCTTGCAGCCTAAGGCGTTACCGCATTTCCTAAGTGCTTGGAGGCTTAGTTGCTCGTTTTTCAATGCCTCAACGGCTTGCCTTCGGCGCTCCTTTCTGCCTAAGTGCCGTGTGTTTCAATGCCTGCGAGATTTACTGCCTCAACTACTCGCCTCGCTACGCGAGACTCACAGGCGATGAGTGCCTTTGGTGCTTATCGCTTAAGTCATACGCACAATGCAAAGCGTGACAACGTCTCGCAGTTTGACAATTAGAATATGTGATATACACACACATATATACGCCCATGGTATGATTGGGGCTTATATGGCCCCGCTTGGTGTAATGTGGGTTTTTAAGGTCCGATTGGGCCCTTTATAGTCCCACTTGGTATTTTAGGGTTTTTAAGGTTTGTTTTTGGCACAAATAGTCCCGCTTGGTATTTTAAGATTTAAAAGGTCCGGTTGGAGCCTATATGGTCCCGCTTCGTGTAATGTGGATTTTTAAGGTCCGGTTGGGGCCTATATAGTCCCGCTTGGTATTTTAAGGTTTCAAAAGGTCCAGTTGGAGCCTATATGGTCCTGCTTGGTGTAATGTGTAAGGTCCGGTTGGTGCCTATATAGTCCTGTTTGGTATTTTAAGGTTTTAAAGGTCCAGTTGGAGCCTATATGGTCCTGCTTGGTATAATGCGGGTTTTCTTAATGTCCGGTTGGGGTCTATATAGTCCCGCTTGGTATTTTAAGGTTTTGAAGGTCCAGTTGGACTATATATGGTCCTGCTTGGTATAATGCGGGTTTTTAAGGTCCGATTAGGGTCTATATAGTCCCGCTTGGTATTTTAAGTTTTTTTAGATATGGTTCAGGCCTATATAGTCCTGCTTGGTATTTTAAGGTTTTAAAGGTCCGGTTGGGGCTTATATGGTCCCGATTGGTGTAATGTGGGTTTTAAGGGTCTGGTTTGGGCCTATATAGCCCTGCTTGGTATTTTAATTTTTTTAGGCAGAGTTTTGGCCTATATAGTCCCGCTTGGTATTTTAAGGTTTTAAAGGTTCGGTTGAGGTCTATATGGCCCGCTTGGTGTAATGTGGGTTTTAGGGTCCGGTAGGGTCCTATATGGTCCTGCTTGGAGTAATGTGGGTTAATAAGGTCTGGCTAGGGCCTATATAGTCCCGTTTGGTAATTTAAGGTTTTGAAGGTCCAGTTGGGGCCTATATAGTCCTGCTTGGTGTAATGTGGGTTAATAAGGTCTGGTTGGGGCCTATATAGTCCTGCTTGGTATTTTAAGGATTTTAAGATCCGGTTGGGGCATATATAGTCCCGCTTGGTACAATGTGGATTTTTAAGGTGTGAATAGGGCCTAAATAGTCCCGCTTGGTATTTTAACATTTTTTAGGTACTGTTTAGGCCTATATAGTCCCACTTTGTATTTTAAGGTTTTAAAGGTCCAGTTGGGGCCTATATGGTCCCATTTGGTGTAATGTGGGTTTTTAATGTCCGGTTGGGGACTATATAGTCAAAATGATGTAATAGATGGAGTCCATACAAATGGATGGAGCCCATGAAGGTGGAGGGGCCAGCTCTCGCTCTGCCACCCCTCCAACTTGGAAAGTCACCAGCCACCACTCTTCAGCAGCAATACACAGCACATATCAGTGATACACTACATACCCAAGGCTGCTATACAGCACAAACAGGAATCCCAGCATTTAAATCAAATGTTACAGCTAACCTGATTGGCCAAAACAAATAATTTTACATGTTATGCTACTTTATCCTGGGTTTGGAGGGTGTTAACCCTAATTTGCAACTGTCAGAAACTACAAGAGATTTTGCTGGCTTCATTGTAAGTGTTTAAATGTTTATTGTGGATTTTTTTTTTATGGCAATTTTTTTTTTTTTTGCATAGACTACCAATTCTCCTGCAACTATATGCGTTTTTCTCCTTCTTGGTTGGCACAATCACAGCTCACGCCATTAACAACTGATGGCAACTAAACTTTATAACATAGCCTACAGAAAATATAATCATTGAAAATCCCTTAAAGTTATGGTATGCAGGTTAAATTGGAAAACAAAACTATTGTTATGTAAGAGTTGCATTAAATAGAACATTTCCGTGTGCTTATTTAGAATTTTGCTTCAGGATGTATCACACTTTTTAAAAATCTCAACTGTTGCAAATTTTATGTAAATGCAGATTTTGTGAATAAAAGGGGGAATCCTTCAAAGCCTTTAGGCAACAAAAATGTTCATATAATCCATAACTCAAATTGTTACACTTATCATGACCCATGCATGATCCATTCAGGCTAGTTGATGGAATAACTGACACAACAACTTGAGTTGGGAGAAACAACGGGCCACAGCTTTATTTTAACACAATGTAAACAAACAACCGTAACTTATTCAGATGACTAATTTAGTCCTTTCCTTCCGGGGGAGGAGCCCGGCCACGAACAGTGACCTCACGCTTTGAGCCCTGCCCAAAGCCCCAATGCTTATCTTTAAGCACGCCCTGTGAGGTGGGGCCATCGCCCCCTTAGGCCAGTGGGCCGGGCAACTCACCTCCCGCCGCACAGACATAAATTAACAAAAAACAACATACAATAGCCACTTCTCCGAATTCTTTAACCAAAAATATATATATTAAATTCAATATTTCTTATTTATATTATATATACTTTTTTTTTTTTTTTTTTAAAAGAATAAACCATAACATCTGTTAACAACAAATTACAGGGTGGGTGGGTGGGATTCCAGTCGGGAGACCGCGCTGCTGTGTTCAATGGCGCGAAACGGGCTTCCGACACGCCCCCCGACGCTCCTGATTGGCTGATAGCCTCACAGGCTCCGCTGGGTCACGTGACGCTACAGGCTGACCCAGGGAGCCTGTGCAGCCTCCGCGTCGTTCATGACCCATGCATGATCCATTCAGGCTAGTTGATGGAATAACTGACACAACAACTTGAGTTGGGAGAAACAACGGGCCACAGCTTTATTTTAACACAATGTAAACAAACAACCGTAACTTATTCAGATGACTAATTTAGTCCTTTCCTTCCGGGGGAGGAGCCCGGCCACGAACAGTGACCTCACGCTTTGAGCCCTGCCCAAAGCCCCAATGCTTATCTTTAAGCACGCCCTGTGAGGTGGGGCCATCGCCCCCTTAGGCCAGTGGGCCGGGCAACTCACCTCCCGCCACGGAGCATGCGAGGGACGCCTCCCGAGGCTGCGATCCCCCCCTGCTGGACATTAAAGCCAAAGCCCGCAAAACACTCTCCCTAAACTCCAACATCATCAACTCGTACCCCATTTCCGTAAGATGAACCTTATCCTTCGCGAAAAAATCATCTGCGCCGACCGGTTCGAAATCTTTATACCGGATGGCCGAGAAACCTTGTTTTCTCACAAAGCTCGCAATCTGCTGGTTTATCTTCTGTCTAGCCTTATCTAAGCATACCGGGTCGCGCGCGTTACGCCATGATCTTCTCTTGATCATCTCAGACCAGATAAGGAACGTGCCAGGGAACTTCTTCACCCATTTCTCGATGTCTCGTCTCATCACCTTTAGCATTCGTCTCATGGGAACTGTCCCCAAATCGTTCCCGCCGGCATGAAGAATGATAAGACTGGGCTGCCCGTAACGCTGCGCGTACGTTTCCAAGAGGCCGTCGAGCTGCGCCCATCGCAGACCCCGAATACCACACCACCTTACGCGTAAGTCCGTAACAGGAAAGCCCAGTTGTGCCTTTTCTTCGGTAACTGCGGCTAACCTATGGGCCCAGTACACGTAGGAATGGCCCACAATCCATAGTTGCTTCTGTTCCCCTGAAAGTAGAAAGCAACACCATTAAACCACTGCATTTGGCCGTACATAGGAACGAAAACGGTCTGAGTCCCACCTCCCGATGCGCTTTACTGCCGCGTCGGGCAACCCCAACCTAGCCGCTTCAGTGGCAGCTCCAATCCGAAAGGAGTGTGTCCCAAAGTCGGACTGCTTGAAACCGAGCCGATGCAGTGCGCTTTTTACAACTCTTTTAAACTGATACACAGACAGTGCCGTTCCATCGGCGTGGACCAGCAGCGAACACCGTCCCACCGGTCGCTGCTTAAGGTACTCCACTACACATGCATATGGGCAACACTCTGTGCCAACCTGATGCAGAACCACTTCTCTTCCTTTACCCACTTGGTCGGTCTTTGACCTCCGCAACCACAATACCACCGTACCTTCCCTGAGGCAGGTATCCATTAATTGCAGACCCCCCGAACCGTGTCTACTGTTCGCGACTAACTCCCCTATCCTAAACGCTCCGAAGAACGCCAGGGAAAAAGCCGTTCGGAAAAGTAGAGATTCAAAGGGATCCCTGCAAACCACCACCAATTCCTGAGCCAATCTCAGCAACAGCGCAAATGTTATTGGCCGCCTACTATCTGGCCTTTGCGCACCGCTGAACATTCCGCGCACCACTTTGCGCACTAGAAACTCCTTAGTAAGGTCCCTCTGCCCAGCAAGCTTAAACATAAAAGCAAGCGCCGTGACCTGTCTCCCTACTACGGGTTTTGATTCGCCTTGCTCGGCGCACCGCAGCAGGTACCAAAGCAAGATCCCTACGCTCTTGTCCTCCGTCGTGGCACCACCTGCCAGTGCCACTAGGCTATCCCATTTAGCCCACACGCGTCTATAAGCGTTCCACGTCGCTGGGGCAACAGACTGTCTCACGAGTCTCGTTACCTGACAGCTCCAATCTCCCAGAGCTCCTCGGGGATGAGCTCCCCCAGGGCGTTCGCACGAGGAGCCAGCGCCCTGAAACGATTCTCCTGAAACCGAGAGAGGGCGTAAGCAATTCCGTTATTCACCTTTGTCACGTGTCTTGCTTGAAACCATATGTTCAAGCGAAGGCAACATAGCACAAGATGCCTAAGCAATCTAATCACTGGTACGGATGCCGCCGTGATGTTGTTCACGGCTTCAACCAACCCCTTATTACCCGAATGGAAAATGACTCGCCTGTCCCTGAAACACGGACCCCATAAGTGCACTGCTACCACCATAGGAAACAGCTCCAGGAAGGTAGGGTTCAGCAGTAAACCCGCCTCTTCCCATTCCTCCGGCCATGCCGCAGCGAACCATCTCCCTTGGAGATACGCCCCACAACCGATCGGTCCAGAACCATCGGTGTGCAGGTCTAGCTCTGCGCTGGTGGTGCCCTCCTTTTGAAGGACCACCCGCCCGTTAAAGTCTGCAAGGAACATCGCCCATACCTCTGCATCGTCACGCATGGCCTTAGAGACTGTTAGGAAATGATGCGGCTTCGCAATCCCTACCGTAGCCAGAGACATCCGTCTACAGAATATCCGCCCCATGGGGATAATTCTGCACGCGAAATTCAACTTCCCCAATATTGATTGCAGCCGCCGCAGGGTCACCCTCCGTGCGCCCCGCAGCGCCGTAATCTCGGCTTGCATGTCCTCCACCTTCTCTAAGGGAAGACTGCACTCCATTTTGCAGGAGTCAATCCGAATCCCCAGAAAAGTCAATTGTTCCGTAGGGCCCTCCGTCTTGTCATGGGCCAATGGTACCCCGAATTCTGTACAGATTTCGGTGAACACCTCCAGCATAAAACGGCAAGCGTCGTTTCTCGCTGGGCCAACAAAAAGGAAGTCATCCAGGTAATGGGTAACACTCTTGTACCCCGCCTCGATCCTCACAACCCATTGTAAAAATTTGCTGAAAGCCTCGAAGTAAGCACAGGATATCGAGCATCCCATGGGTAAACATAAGTCAACGAAGTAACTTCCGTCTACGAAGCACCCCAGCAACCGATGGCTTGTCGGGTGCACGGGGAGCAATCTGAATGCTGCCTCGATGTCCACTTTTGCCATAAGGGCCCCCTGGCCCTCCCTCCTCACCAGATCGACCGCCCGGTCAAATGACTCGTAAGACACAGTAGCCTGGTCTTTTGATATGCCATCGTTTACCGAACGGCCTCTGGGGTATGAGAGATGCTGGATCAATCTAAATTTACCCTTCTCCTTCTTGGGGACCACCCCAAGAGGAGACACAACTAAACCCTGGATGGGCGGGGCCGCAAATGGCCCGGCTATCCTCCCCAATTTTACTTCATTAAGCACCTTAGCTTTGGCTACCCCTGGGAAATCCCTAGCCGACTTCAGGTTTGGGACAAGAAAACCTTGAATGTCGACCCCACATGGAATCCGGAATCCTTCTCGGAACCCGTCCTCCAATAGGCGCGCCGCTTCGGCGGTGCCTGCCAATTTACCGTAGCGCTTTAGCCACGGCAGCATGGCGGGGAGGCGTATGGGCGTCTTGCCCCTTTGCAGGAGGCTCGCCCCTGCCTCCCTCTTTGGGTCTACTGCATCTAGACAGGGGGTGTTCACCTCCGCAGTTTGAGCATGCATGCTTAAACCTGCAGTTAGGCGCCCATCTGCAGACCCCCTCATTGTACGAAAAACAGGTCTTAAGACCTGCTCCTGAGGCGTGGGTGGGGCCCTTACCTCCACCGGCCCCGCTCCGAAAGGGCGTCGTGACTCTCATGGGTGTCATGATGTTTAGCCAATACGCCACCGCTTTGTCGCTCCACGCCATACTTGGCCTTGAGGCCAAGTATTGCCGGAATTCCTCATCGTACCGCCACCAGGCTGTACCCCCATAAACCTTGTGAGCATTCCGAATTTCGTCTATGTAGACGAACAATCCCGAACTCTGTTCAGGGTGCCGCTCACACAGTACGCAAGCCCAAATAGAAAATGCTTGCAGCCAGGTATCAAACGTCCTGGGTAGCCTAGCAAAGGATTTCCCCTCCCTGGGGCCCCTCTCGGCCAGGTCTGTTTGCCTAGACATAGGAAGAAGGGAAAACAACTCTATAAACTCCCCCCTCCAGATCTTTTCCTTTACTTCCTGTGGAAGGTGTGCCCCTAAATTATCCAACGAGCAGAGGACTATGGGCCTCATGGCTGCGTTGGTAACCCCCACAGTGTTATTCCCAACTGCTGCTATTGCGCTGCCTACCGGCTCGGGCGCGCGCAAGCTAGCTAGCGCCTCGCTCGCGCTCGCTGGCGCCACTACCGCTGCTGGCTGGGACCATGCACCCTTTGCTAGCCCCCCTATCCACGCTCCCATTTCGCGGTCGCTAACTGCAATGTTATGCGCAGCTAATAGAGTTCTTAATGACCCAATAAAACCACCCTTGTCTGCTGCGCAGCTCAATTCTGAGCGCTCACCTGCTTCTGGAAGCTTAGGAGTAGATACGGCCAACGGAGTATCCCCGCGTCTCTCCTGACGCTCCGGGGACTCTGACCGTCTGGCCCTCCGCGGGCTTCTCCTCTCAGATCCAGTGCAAGCACAGCTGCACCGACAAGATCTTCTGCTTCTAGACCGGGATCTCCTTCTGGATCTGTGGGTACAAGAAGAACAGTCACTAGCTCTCCGCGACCTGCATGCCCGCGCCCATACCGCTCTTTCCTCGTCTGAGGAAGGGTCCTGGTCAGCTAAGCTTGCCCGGCTGGAGTAGGCTAGCACTGCCTCCGCCGCCCCCTGTAGGGGGCCCCCTGAGACTTCCTCGGGCGTTGGAATATCCAGCTGTTGGTCAGTCTTAGACCCTTTGCGCTGTGGCCTAACCGTATCGCCCTCAGTCTCTACTCTGCTACGCCTTAGCGGTGTGTGCGTAAATAGCAGCGGACTGTACCTGCTCGTAGCCTTCTTAGCTCGAGTGGGGCGTCCTAGCCTCGCCACTGCCGCTGTCACAGGCATGTCATCAATCATGACCATGCTGTCTTGGCTATTCATCTCTCTGATGACCCCATCTCTTCTCTCTCTCGTCGTCGCCATGCTCCTCTCGCTGCCAGTTGGGCGGCCCTGTAAAGTACCAGAAGCACTGTTAATTAGGGAAACCCCAGGGACCGTCTGCTTGGCACCGTGAGGGCCTGTAGGAGCCTTTTTAGGACTCCCGGCTTTTCTCTTACCCCCTGCACCCCCCTTGCGGGGTGTTAGAGGGGTGTTTCGCGACCTTTGTCGCGGCCTAGGACCTTTAGGCAAGTTGGCAGGTGGTGGCCGGATTGCTAGGCCCTCACCCCCACCGCCCTGATCCTGGCGCTCGCCTGCCTGGGGGGTATGGGGTCCCGGCCGCCCTGACCTGTAACCCCCCCATCTCTGGTGTCTCTGCTACCTGATGGACGTGGGTCTGGCAGCCCTACAGTGGTGGGATGGGAAAAAATTTCCCTGGAGGCATCAGGATTGGCTAGGACACCAGCCACCGCAGGCTGTTCCTGTACAATGTGCTGAGCTCCAAGCGCAGAAGGCATGGGAGGTCCCAGCCTGTCCTGCACCCACCTGACCCCTTGGCTTAAGGCACGGGTCCTAACCTCAGCCAGTAAGGCCTCTAAGCCTTCTGGATCCATAATAATAGCTAACAGGGGAACAAACAGGGGGCACAACAAGCAGAAAACAGGCACCCACAGACACAGGAACACACACAGACACAGCACACCACAGGGAGACAGAGACACACACACACACAAAAAACGGAGGAGGAAAGAACACAAAAACGGACAAAGATAGCCTCAACAGTGATATCCCCTTATATGCTGGTAAGCTGGGGTGAAATCTCAGTAATTAAACCTTCCTACTGTATTTTTTAGCTGCAGGACCTCAGACCTCCGTCCATTCCAGTCGGGAGACCGCGCTGCTGTGTTCAATGGCGCGAAACGGGCTTCCGACACGCCCCCCGACGCTCCTGATTGGCTGATAGCCTCACAGGCTCCGCTGGGTCACGTGACGCTACAGGCTGACCCAGGGAGCCTGTGCAGCCTCCGCGTCGTTCAGTCCTGTTAAAGCTAGCTGTCATAATGCCCTAAATATACATTATGTCTTAGGTTTCTTGTATCACATATATCTAAAAGGAAGTTATATGTTCCTATGTAGTTAATATTTACTGAATAACTGTGTTAAGCAGATCTATAATATGCTGTATATACTGTGTAACCAAATACTGTATAACCAGCAGTGCCTGCATTGCATGGTCCTTATCTGCCATCAACATGTTTTTATTTATTTAACAAGCATACAATACAGTTTTAGCTACTGTATAAATAGCAGGACTGAAGCATATTAATAGTATGCTCTTTTAGAGAACTTGATAATCTGCAAAATATGTGTTACTATTTTATTCTAGTCATTTTGCCTTTGCTCCTTAAAAGATTAAACACCTGCGAGGAAGGAACTGTGGATTCAGATAAAATAGCACACTTGACAACTGAAGTAAATATAAACAGCAATTCCCAGTAGTATAAACATCCCACTCAAGTTACAGAGGCCAGCAGTTGAAGATGAAACAAGCAGCTAAAGGTTTTCTCTAAAATGATTTTATGTTTTTGCCTTACATACACTATCTCACAAAAGTGAGTACACCCCTCACATTTTTGTAAATATTTTATTATATCTTTTCATGTGACAACACTGAAGAAATGACACTCTGCTACAATGTAAAGTAGTAAGTGTACAGCCTGTATAACTCAAAATAACTCAACACATAGCCATTAAGGTCTAAACCGTTGGCAACAAAAGTGAGTAAACCTCTAAGTGGAAATGTCCAAATTGGGCCCAAACTGTCAATATTTTATGTGGCCACCATTATTTTCCAGCACTGCCTTAACCCTCATGGGCACGGAGATCACCAGAGCTTCACAGGTTGCCACTGGAGTCCTCTTCCACTCCTCTATAATGACATCACGTAGCTGGTGGATGTTAGAGACCTTGCACTCCCCCACCTGCCATTTGAGGATGCCCCACAGATGCTCAATAGGGTTTAGGTCTGGTGACATGCTTGGCCAGTCCATCACCTTTACCTTCAACTTCTTTAGCAAGGCAGTGGTCGTCTTGGAGGTTTGTTTGGGGTCCTTATCATGTTGGCATACTGCCCTGCTGCCCAGTCTCCGAAGTGAGGGGATCACGGTCCCCTCCCTTTTGAGTTTTTTTTTTGTGTCACAGGAACAGATTTATACATATCCCACTAGACATCCTTTCCTCCTGCTGGGTCCCCCATCCTAAGATTAGTACACAAAAAAAGATATTCATACTCATCAGCCCCTATATTCATCAAATCCAATATTAGTCATTTTTTTAGGCACAAAAAATGCTCCAATATTTATTAAAAAATACATTATTAGTTACAAAATTTAAAAAAAGGACAACATTGGACAAGTACATTGCTAAATCGAGTGCTAGTGAATAAGCAGAAAAGAGACAAAAGTATAATAGTAAATAAATAGTTCATTTGTGTTCACATTTGAATGTCTAAAACAAGTAATAAAACCTGCTTCCTGCTCAGCATTTTGAGAAATGCAGTTATTACACTGCCTTCTAGGAGCCTGAGCAGGGACATACAAATTTGCCCACAACGTCTTCACTCTTGTAAACCACAACAATTTCAAATATGGCTTCCTTTAAGCATATGCATGCTGTATTACACAGCTTTGGGAACAGCTCAGGATGAATTATACACAAGCCAGGAATCCCACCCACGTACAGCTGTTTCAAGGTTACTGCCTCTCATCAGCGTAGGGCTGGATCCAAGCCTGTGTAGCAGATTTTATGAGGAGGTAGTTTACCACAACAATCATTTCATTTATGGTGGCCAAATGAACAACTGAAGTTCTCAACTGTACAGTATTACAGTATATAAATAGTATATTTGTCTTCACATTTGAACCGAATTCTGAAAAATACAGTTAATACACTGCATTCTGTATATAATTTATATAAAATGTATATCTAGCTTAGAAATCCCACTTGGTATTTTAAGGTTTTTAAGGCCGGTTGGGGCCTATATAGTCCCACCTGGTGTATTGTGGGTTTTTAAGGTCTGGTTGAGGCTTATATAGTCCCGCTTGATGTAATGTGGGTTTTTAGGGTCCGGATGGGGCCTATATATTCCCACTCGGTGTAATGTGGGATTTTAGGTACTGTTTGGGTCTATATAGACCAGCATAGTATAATGTGGGTTTATAAGTACTGTTTGGGCCTATATAGACATGCATGGTATAATTTGGGTTTTTAGTTACTGTTTGGTCCTATATAGACGTCCATGGTATAATGTGAGTTTTTAGGTAATGTTTGGTCCTATATAGACGTGCATGGTATAATGTGGGTTCTTAGGTACTGTTTGGTCCTATATAGACATGCATGGTATCATGTGGGTTGTTAAGTATGGTTTGGGCATTTATAGACTTCATGGTATAATGTGGGTTTTTTGGTACTGTTTGGTACTGAGACCTGAATGGTATTTTAAGTTTTTTTAGGTAGCCTGGGACCCTATATAGACCAGCATGGTATAGTGATGGATATTAGGTACCTATCTAGGTGATAAAGGGGACAGTGGTGATGGAAGGGATGATGCCTTTCACGCTCTAAATTGTTTGCTTATTTTAGATCACACCCAGGTCCAAGCACTCTGCGGCTGCAGACTTTTTTGGACTGGTTGTTCAATGACTACACTTTAAGAGACCCTGAGAAGGAGAACCAACTGTTGGTGAGTGTCATTGTGTTGCTGAAACAGTAGACAAAGTTTAATGTTATTATTCGTCAGAGTCCCAAGAATCTTGAATTTATCAACAGGTAAAAAATAACAGTGGGTGGAGTCTATTACAATGGGTCTAGCCAGTATAAGGTCATTGGGAGGGGCATATAAAGGTCAAAATGACATAATGGATGGAGTCCATATAAATGGGTGGAACCTGTGAAGATGGAGGGGCCATCTCTCGCTTTGCCGCCCCTCCAACTTGGAAAGTCACCAGCCTCCACTGGTCAGAAGCAATACATAGCACATATCAGTGATACACTAAATACCCAAGGCTGCTTTACAGCACAAACAGGAATCCCAGCATTTAAATCAAATGTTACAGCTAACCTGATTGGCCAAAATAAATCATTTTATATTTTATGCTAATTTAGCCTGGGTTTGGAGGGTGTTAACCCTAATTTGCAATTGTCAGAAACTACAAGAGATGTTTTGCATACACTACCAATTCTCCTCTATCCTATGCATTCACAACCCAGCTCACTTAGATATGCCTTTAAATGCCTTGCCAAAATAAAAAGCAAGTGTATACTATTATTTCCCCAATATATTATTAATTTAAGTACAAATTATTGTTTCATTTATTAAGGGTTATGTTTTAGAAATGGGAGATCATTATAAGGTGTTTTTAAGCACAGTATGCCTGCAACTATATGTGTTTTTCTCCTTCTTGGTTGGCACAATCACAGCTCACGCAATTAACAACTGATGGCAACTAAACTTTATAACATAGCCTACAGAAAATATAATCATTGAAAATCCCTTAAAATTATGGTATGCAGGTTAAATTGGAAAACAAAACTATTGTTATGTAAGAGTTGCATTAAATAGAACATTTCCGTGTTCTTATTTAGAATTTTGCTTCAGGATGTATCACACTTTTAAAAAATCTCAACTGTTGCAAATTTTATGTAAATGCAGATTTTGTGAATAAAAGGGGGAATCCTTCAAAGCCTTTAAGCAACAAAAATGTTCATATAATCCATAACTCTAATTGTTACACTTATCAGCCCTGTTAAAGCTAGCTGTCATAATGCCCTAAATATACGGTACATTATGTCTTAGGTTTCTTGTATCACATATATCTAAAGGGAAGTTATATGTTCCTATGTAGTTAATATTTACTGAATAACTGTGTTAAGCAAAATGTAAATAAAGGTAAAATAAATAGCATTTAATTATTGATTTTGATGCTGAAGTAAGCAATTTTCTTATAACAAAGATGATAGATTACAAATCATAGTATTATGGTAAGTACTTTTATATAAAAGGAAACCTGGCACTTAAGATATATTTTTTAAAAAGCCATACTGGAGTCTTGCAGATCTATAATATGCTGTATATACTGTGTAACAAAATACTGTATAACCAGCAGTGCCTGCATTGCATGGTCCTTATCTGCAATCAACATGTTTTTATTTATTTAACAAGCATACAATACAGTTTTAGCTACTGTATATAATGTATATAAAATGTATATCTTGCTTAGAAATTCAAGAAATATAGTTATTCCACTGCACTCTGGTAAACTGAGCAGGGACATGCAAATGAGTTCACAGTGTATTTTGGCTCTTTAATCCAATACCACTTTAAACATAGCCCATTTCAGCATTTGCCTTCTGTATAGCAAAACTTTGAAACATAGCACAGGATGGATTAAATACAAGTTAGGGAACCTACCCACAAACAGCACTGTTTCAATCTTAAATGGATCTCATCAGTTTGGGTTGGTACCATATCTTGTGCGATAGATAGATAGATAGATAGATAGATAGATAGATAGATAGATAGATAGATAGATAGATAGAAAGAAAGTTTGATAGCATTATTATATGGGTATGTCAAAAATGTAAGAAACGTGTGCTATATATAGACATTTTTGTGCATATGGCCGTGACAGCCTGATATACCTTGGAAATGTGCTGCCATGGGTCTGGGCCTTGCAGGTCTACACATAAATACACCACTATCCTTAGGCTAGTGTTACAGATAATTTGCATTGTTTTCAGCACCTTGCATTTACTTCCTGCAAATCAAATTACTCTGTCAAAAGCTCTTGTGTAATACAGGTGAAATACTAGTGCTTGTGAACTCAAAAACGATTTACTCATCTTCAATATTGTAAATAAAAAAATAATATGATAAAGTGTAACATGTCATATGTTACTGCAAAAATGAATCATATCAGAAGTGAAATAATACTGATGGCTCTACAGTGGCCTTTTCTTTTACTGCATATCCAAGTACAATTTCCAGATCCTAAAATTCACTGTATTATTATCTTTTCTGTGTAGAGTTAGAAAATGAAGCAAACTTTAATTATGAATATGGTGGTTGCGTCATTTTATGTACATTTGATTGTGTCTGACTGTGTGTTGAGGATGTGAGCTTTGAATTAGCATATGAAATAGGGATGTGGTAGTTTGCATCACATCTTTTTTTTATACATGGGCGATTCCAAATGAATCATATCAATTTTCTGACGTGACTGGAGTTGAGTAACTTCTGTCTGAAAATATATACATTGAAAATCCATCTTTGTGGTAAGAATACAGAAATCACAGTTTAGCTGATGAATGGTTAATTATTTTTAATTATTAATACATTGTTAAATAATATAATATTTATTAGTTTTGTTACTGACATAATATCCATTGTTGTTTGAATCTTTGTACTTGAAGATACATACTAAAATATACAATTCACAAACTTTCTATAAATATTTACATATATAGGTCATTATAAAAGCAATTAATATGTGTATATATATATATATATATATATATATATATATATTCACTCTTACGTACATATGCCCCCTATATAAAAGATTGGCACCAAGTAAAGTCAGTTTATCCACACCCATGAGACAACTTTTAAATACTATAAATTGTAATGGTCTGTTTTATTACTTTGTTTTGTGCGTATAATCTGACTATTTAGACAAATCTGTGTGATTGCATTATGGCTGCCCAGAACTAATAATAGTGGAGAACATCCTCTTTGGCTTTTCTATCCGCCTTTATTGGAAATTTAGGGACTGATGTTTGCAATGTTTTCTGGCTAGTGCACCTTTAATAGTATGAAGATATTTTATTTCAGTAAATTGCTGATGTGTGTAATATACTACAAAGTTATAATCTGTGAAAATGGCAGCACCAATGGCTTTGACAATGTATTGTTTACAAACAACAAATCTGCATTTAATGTGTTATTGTCTTTGTTTATGTGATATTTGTAAGGAAACCTTGAAAGGAAATATAGGATGAACATAACAACTAGATGTATGGTATAGAAAGCAATAATGGCATGCCCACATGATTTTGTAATGTTCAGATGGTACACAAGAGCAAGGTTGGCTGGTTTAATATTGTTTTATTCAGAAGAGAGGAATGGTATTGTAACGGTACCCCCACACATATAAGGGGTTGCCAAGGCCGTTTTAGTTGATCTGCCCGTCCAGTGATATAGGGACAGCTACTGCAGGACACCCATTCCCCCAAACTGGATCCAAGGGGAAAATGCTCCAAGCCTGGAACTGGAACCTCACGAATAGCTGCTATTCATGAGGTTCCAGTTCCAGGCTTGGAGCATTTTCCCATTGGATCCAGTTTGGGGGAATGGGTGTCCTGCAGTAGCTGTTCCTATATCACTGGACGGGCAGATCAACTAAAACGGCCTTGGCAACCCCTTATATGTGTTTGGGTACCGTTACATTTGGTGGCAAGCGGCAAGATTGTTCCCACAGCCAGAAGGACAGCTACAGAAGACACCATTCTGTGGATTTACAAGTTGGGGGCAACGAATGTCCCAGTACAGCGACCCTAAAAGCAGCAGAATGGAACCAGCAGTGCTATACGAGGATGGGGATCTGGATGGCCGGGATGCATTAAGGAAAGGCACCTGGTACCAGGCCCTGGATAATATAGAATACCAGCGGGGTGAGAGTCTCCCCAGTGAAGAGCAGCGGTTGCAGAAGCAAGTGGCCCTACGGATGCCCTTCCTGGGAGAGCAGCCCCTGGAGGAATGGGTAAAGGAATTAGAGCACCGGGTATGGCAGGAGCTATGACTTGAGAATGCCTACTAGGCGCTCTGGTGGTATAGGGCACAGTATATACCCTGGACAGCCGAGCATGACAAGCCAGAGGGAGAGGAGTTTGAGGGTCCTGGCTTGTTATGGGAGTCCTTTGCAGAGCCTGACTTTGGGAGCCCTGCGCAGAGCAGACTTCAGGATATTTTCTATGAGAGGGAGGCTAGGCATGACTGGGATGACCCCCATGAGGTAGAGCAAGACCTGGTTCACCTAGCAACCCTGGAGTGGGAACAGGAGCAGGACTACTGAGATCTCTTCCACTCCATTGGGAAAGCTCAGCAGGACAGCAAGGTGACAGACCCAGATCCAGACCCCTTCAGCTGGGAAGATATTGTAGAGATTTATGGGGAGGAACCCCATGCGGCAGGTGGAGATGGGACCGAGGTCTCTCCACCGGCCCTACAGGGATGCTGGGCGCCAGCCCAGATCCCCAGCGGCAGATTGATTTGCAGGGAATAGAGAGCAGTGTCTCCGTTCCCCAGCGGCATTGTATCTTGCAGGGAGAGGAGAGCAGCGTCCTCCCTCCCCAGCTGCAGGGTGAGCTACAGGGATGCTGGGCGGTTGGCCCAGATCCCCAGCGGCAGAGTGATATGCAGGGAATTGGGAGCCCCATCTCCATTCCCCAGCGGCAGAGCAATGTACAGGGAATTGGGATCCTAGTCTCCATTCCCCAGCAACAGGCTGAGCTACCAGAGGCAGAGACGGTCGGTCTTGTCCTCCAGCGACAGGGCTGTTTAGAAAAAGGGGAGACAGTCGGTCTCCCCCTCCAGCAGCAGGGCTGTGTATCTAAAGGGGAGACAGTCGGTCTCCCCCTCCTACAACCAGGCTCCAAACAGGCTACTTCCATGGTAGCGCTGGCACCAGGGCAGAGTACCGCTGGTCTCTGCCCACTCAGCAACCCATCAAGGCAGCTTACCAGTGCCCAGCACAGCCGTGGTGAGGCACCTGGACATGGACAAGTTTCTCCTCTACCCAGGTGTAGTAACCAGTTATTTTGGGTGGGCTGTACTGCTGATTGTGTTTTGTGGGTGGGCTGCTGGACTAACCAGGGCACTGACCAGCAGGAGGTCAGATACCCTGTTTGGAAAAGGGGAGAGATGTGACGAGACCAATCTCACCACTGTACATTGGAGGAGCCTGGATGCCCGCCAGGTGCCTTTTGACTATGGACCGGCATTTAAATACTTTAATTTCCTATGCAGAAAGACTTTGGTTCCATGGCCATTGAACTGTATGTATGTGGTCTGAGCGCCATTCAGTAATAATGTGTGCTCAGACCTAAGCTATCTGCAGATATGTTCTGGGTTATAATATGTTGTGGTTATATCTGTAAAAATATTTTATTGTGTGGTATGCAGTCAAATACAGTATCTTTGGTCTCATACACTTGGTCAGGAGTTGCCCATCTGCCTCTTAATACTATCTGCTAAAACACACAAGAGATAGCAGAACAAAAGGGTTTTAGCAGACAAGATGGCACCATGAACAATGGGGGTAAGGACTCTTGAATAATGAGATGGCCTGGGGTTTCCCCATACTCCCAGCAGGGGAGTAAGTGAGCCTAGTGATGTCACTCTCTCCACCGCCAGAAGTAGCATGAGCAGTTAGCCACGCCTAGTGGGTGGCTCCTGGGGGAGGTGACTCCTGGCTCCCACGCCTTAACCCTGTCTGATTGGCCAGAGGTAATTAGGGGTTGACCAAAGGTAGTCACTGCCCCTACTGTGTATGTGAAGTGTTTAAAAATGTGTGTTTTTTTGAATAAAGGGAGTTCACTGCTTGACCCTCAAACACAGAGCTTATGTCTCGTTCTTGGGGGGATTCATGGTATGCTGTTACAGACTGACTGCCAGGAGTGTAAGCATCTTGGGGTGCTTTTCCTGTTCAGCTGCTAGCAGCTATTCGTGAGGTTCCAGTTCCAGGCTTGGAGCATTTTCCTCTTGGATCCAGTTTGGGGGAATGGGTGTCCTGCAGTAGCTGCCCCTATATCACTGGACAGGCACATCAACTAAAACGGCCTTAGCAACCCCTTATATGTGTGGGGGTACCGTTACAAGTATAATAGGGTAAATATCAAGCCACAGGAGTGGGAATGCCTCCAGTCCCCAAGGAAGTACCACAGAATGCATGTATATACATGGAAATATATATATATATGTAGTGACATTTCTGTCAGTGTGTCATACATTTTTATTTCCAAAAAAAGAAGTAGTAACTGAGGGTTAGGGTTCACAAATGAGAAAGGGTCTATGACAGCTAATATTAGCTTTTTAAATATTCAGTTTAAAGCATTAAAGTGCAGTATATCAAAGAACTTTGATAAAATTATGTTTTAACCCAGCTTGACTTAAAGTAATACAACATTCCTTAGAAAGAAGAAGCCATGCATGCTTCTCTGCACTGAATAGGTTTTAAACCTGCAATTATTGCTACAGTTTGGAAAATAACTTAAGTATGGTCACCCTGAAATAAACTGGATGAATGAGAGCAGCAGTTCAGCTAAGGGGAGCAGGTTCTTGAGTACACTCAGAGATCATTATCTGGCCCAGGTTATACAAGAACCTAATAGAAATGAAGCTATCTTGGATTTAGTCACCACAAATAATATTGATATAACTAGTGACTTGCCCACCAATTTGGCCCCCAAGTGACTGTGAGATACAACGAGTGGGAGAGGGGGCTCAAGGAATTACTGAGCCAGATGCCCGCCACTGGAGCTTCAGGCCTGGTGGCCAAGCAGGATCCAGCCTCCATGTCAGGTGAATATCACATACTACACATGTATATGATGACCAACAAGGACACTGACATGTCAGCTCTATGGAATTAACAAGGGATAGATGACAAATCACTGTCATTTGTGGGCACAACACGAATCAACCAATAGAAAGTCCATTTATGGGTGTGCCCACTGCAGCGTATGCAGTTGCAGACCGCAGCCAGAATCAAGAGAGTGTTAGGAGCCAAGAATAATCAAGATCAGAACCAAAGAATAGATCACATCTAGCAAATTATAGCTACTCATAGATGCAATCAAGTGAATCATCCAGGTTCAAGCCTGGATGTCAGATAGTTAGGAATGAACAGAAACCAATGTATTATTCAACATAATTAACACATATGCTTTTATTTTCTCTTTTTCATCTACCAGGACGTCTGGGTCCAGTGGTGAGCCAGGGACAGGTGCATCGGCTCCATCATACCAAAACATCAGGGACCGAGTCCCCACCCAGCAGTAACCAAGAGGAGCTGAGGGCCCTGGTTATGAGGATAAGGACTTACTCTGGGCAGTGGGTCACCTGCAGGACCATCCACCACACCTGGGGCATTAACCCAGTGTCCCCCTCCTCCAACAACTACATCCATCACCAGGGCCCTACTACTGGAGGGATGACTGTAGCTTGCCACCATCTCCTCTTCCCCCAGCAGGGCATCAGTCTGGCTCCCATCCCCACTACCAGGCCCACCACCACTCCTATGGAACCAGGCTCCAGTCGGCCCACTTTCCTCCCCACTGGGCCACCACCACCCCCAAGCAGGGACCTCCATCCCGGGGTCCACCAAGTCAGGCTGCTCAGTGGCCGATGCTGGCCATCATGCCTCTAGTGGATCCATGCCAGCATCTCTGCCAATCATCTCCGCAGCCCGGCTGCTCCTCTCCTCCACCACCAGCATCACCGCTACCTCCTGGGGTAATGCCACCCCCTGCACCCCACACACACACACAACACAAGGTAGGCGGACGCCGCCCACAGGAGACTGGGGCTCTGATGCAAGGCAGAGAAAGATGTAGGGGCTGCACCTATTTTTGTGCCTTCTCAACAGCACTCCTCAGTGACAATCTATTTATCCAGATGTTAACGTAATCTAGCCTGGCTACATAGTATAGGATCATGGCCTATGTGATGGTGATATTTTGTACGCAGATGGCTACCTCCCATCACATCGTCAATGATCCTCTTCTCTGTGGACACGTAGGGTTATGTTTAACATGTCACCAATTGATGGTCACTAAGGAATGCTGTTGAGAGGAGATGCTGAAGTCCCTATCTTTTTTTAAGGCCTTATTTTGCAGGTTATTGTTTTCTTTTTTATGTTTTAAGCACAATTCAGGTACATGAAGGCATCTTCTGCATCTGCAAGCATTGTCCAGAAAATGAAGTAATTGTGAGATATTCCCATTGCCTGTCAGGTAGACATTACTTCAATGACAGCCCCCCCTAACATGTAGCTCCCACAATATTAAAGCTATCATATACCCACAATATTAAAGCTATCATATATACAGACTTCTAAGACATGATTGTTGTTAGCTTAAATGTAGACTAATACTGCTATGGCATTGGACTTGCAAAGTCTCACAATGGCATGTTAATGACAGCCAGCATTAATATATGCACTAGTGAAGCATGTGATCCTGACCTTAATATCAATATGAGAACAGATACTTGTGTCTTATGTAAGTGACAGTGAATCTGGCTGCTGACCTTTGTGTCCTCTGCAAATTAATAAGTATTTTTCCTGTATTGCTGATATCATGAGTATCCTTTAACATGTGCTAACACCTGTATAGCTGATGGATGTGATATCAATGTTGCTAAACAATATCAGATGGAAAATGTGATAGTATACCTGGACTAGTGAGGTGGTCACAGTTCAGCAGTTATTATGAGATGACACATCATTATTAATCGTCATGGCCAGTGAATTATCCTCATAACTAGCTAATGATTAGAAATGCTTGCTCATGGGAATCAGGTGAGTTGGTATAACATTACAGTTACAGTATTTAGCACTGTACTGTACATGCATGTTTCCTCTTGCTATTTTTTTATCCTCCTCCGCCTTTTTTATTTTCACCACCTTTTGTTCTGATTTTTGTTTTAGGAACACACTGTATATGTGTAACTGGTTTGGATGAGATAGTCCAGATGTTTATGCGTCTGTTCAATGGAGCAGATGATGACTTCTATTAAATGGAGTGATTTCTGATGATACTTTTTTCATCAGATTCCGGTTGCAGTGGTATAGTGACCACATGTGACCCTGGTAGATGCTATGCATCATAATTATTCTAGACTATGACATTACCCCTTTAGGTATCCCCTTTTTCCCCCAAAAGCCTCTTGCCCTTATGGGATTCACCCACACCACACCCGTTATATTAATGCACAGTCTTGTACATTTCTGAGTGTGCTCTGTGTATGAAATAAAGCTTTGTTTTAACGTTATCACAGTGTCAGTATGTTTTCAATGGTTTGGGTTTTGGGACATCCACATACATCACATTTGTGTCACATTCCTATATCTGTAAATGAATGAGCCCTAGTTACTGTGCAATAGATTAATACATATAATAATAATATCATAATATAGGGTTAATACACATGAGAGGTCTTATTCAACATTCCCCTGAAGGGCTGATGACAATATGAAAGGTGATAATGTGAATTGATTGATACCAAAACACTTGATGTGATTTCACCAGGAAGGGCGTAGCGGAGATTGTTCCTGATGGAGATGAGTTGGATGTTGCTGCACAGCCTCCATGTGTGTTTACGGCCCTTCCTGATGGGTTAGAGTAGATTAGTGTGGTGTATGTTCTCCTGGTACTTGATATATGTTCTATGGCAGTGTAATATGGCCACTATTTATTTCCCCAATCTAGATCTGAAGAGATGTATATAAGAATATATTTTTATTTTTACGGTCCACATTAGATCCTCTGTGAGTGAGAAAGGGATAATATGCCAGGCAGTTTCATGTTTTTATGTTGCAATTTCATCAAATAGTGTTTCTTTAATTGCTGTATGCATCTTGCAGCAAGACTTTTCATATTGGCATATGCATGACCATTCCAACATATTAGAAAATAAAATATTATTTAAGGCCCATTGGTTCCTTGGGGATTGTTGTGCAATGAATTAAAATGTCTTACATTGCTTTCCCCATATTTTAAAGTCCAGTAGTGTGTTTTTATTGTCTTTTGCAGTATTCAGAACTAGTCTGTAAACCATTGGTGAGTCCTATTTGAAACCCATAATATATTGGGATACATTTGCCATTTATGGGTTTGACTGCAATTGCGTCATTGGGGAATTGTAGCAATTACATTTTGATTTGCGATTTTAGCGATTGTAACATTTGTGGGCTTGAAAGATCAAAGGCGGAGATAGGACGGAGTTATGATTTTGACAACCGCAGGAATTTACAGCCTCTAGCTCTCAAATAGATTGCTGGTAGCAAGAAGTGTCCAATTAAATATCATTAACTTTTGCGGGCTACATTATGGGCTTAGGAAATTGCGATTTTGACACTTTAATAGGGCCCTTGGTATAATAATGTCATATCCTAGCATGTTCTGATCACAACCTGAATACTGTAAAAATAAAAAATAAACATTCTGAGCCTAGTAGGCCAGAAAACTCACAGACAAAGTTCTTGGGGATCCAGGGAACAGGACCAGGATCAGAAGCCCATCATTATATCTCATATAAATGGAAAAGAAAATTGCCACAGTCCTTAATGCAAATATCGTGACCATTGCCTTTGAGGTTGATAAGTATACAGGCTAGATTTTCAAAAACAGGATCCATTGCTTGTGGGGTTCTGGGGAGTCCCACCCTGGCCCCAAAAGATGGTTGGGACAAGCTGAATAAGTTATTTTATCTTGTATACAAAAGAGAGGTACCAGTAGTTGGAACACCTTCACAAAATAGGCCTACACTACATTCACCAAGTAATTGGTTAATGCAGGAAGAAATCCAAATGAGGCTGTAAAAAATATTAATAAAGTGCCAGAGTGGAATACATCCAAGGTCACTGGGTGAACTGGGTTCTGTAATAGCCAAACCATTATATTTCTTTATTCAAGACTCACTCGCCACAGGGTCGCTATCAGATGACTGGAGAAAAGCAGATGTGATATATTCACTTAAGAAGGGAGTAAGAGCAAATCCAGGGAACTGTAGACCAGTAATCCTTACTTCTGTAGTGGGGAAGCTTTTAGTAGGAGTCAACAACACTCTGTCAACAACAGTTGTGAGGGATAGGTCAAGTCAAACCAATTTCATTCGTTTCTATCAGGAGGTAATTAGGATTTTTTTATGAAGGAAACTCAGTCGATGTAGTGTTTTTTGAGTTTGCAAAGTCTTGGGATACTACTGCATAAACTAAGGGATACAGGAATTGCAGTAAATGTATGCTCATGGATTGAGAACTGGCTAAAAGAAAGGAAAAAAGTTTTATTTTATTTGGAGCATGCTCAGATTGCACTAATCTAGTACGTGGGTTTCCTCTGTGTTAGGTCCTCTCCTTACTAACATATTTATCTATGACTTAGAAGTAGGGCTGGGAAGTATTGTCTCTGTTTTGCTTATCTAAACGGTAGATGAGATCTAATGCAAACATTTGTAAAGCTATGCAATTAGGAAGGAAACATAAGCATGTAATTTATAATCTTAATGGATCAAATCTACGGGTAGCAGAGATGGAAAAGGGTGAAGGAATGCTTGTGGACAACCACCTATCGTGCTCAATGACAAAATTATCAAAATCTGAAAAGGCAAGTAAAATATTAGCTTATAGAACCCAGGGAAGCAAATATAATTCTGCCACTATAAAAAAATCCCTAGTACTCCCTCATTTAAAATATGGAGTACAATTGTGGGAACTACTTCATAAAAAGGACATTTTAGAACTGGAAAAAGTATAGAGAAGGGCAACAAAACTAATAAGGGGAATGGACAGACTAATTTATAATGAAAGACTAACCATATTAAACTTATTTTCTCTAGAAAACAGGTGCCTAGTAGGAGAAATGATTACTGTATACAAAATACATCCAGGGTCATTGTAAGTGAACTTCTCGTGCCAAAGGATTTTCAACTGACAAGAGGAAATCCCTTGATGTTAGAAGAAAAACTATTCAACCTTAAAGAAAGAAAAGGGTACTTTACAGATAAACAGATAAACTGTGGAATTCTCTACCAAGGGCTGTGACAGCAGATTTGAGGAATAACTTTAAAAAGGGGTTGGATATATACTATGTAACAGGGGTGTAGGAACCAAATAATTATGGGGGGAATACAACTCACTTGATACACAGAACAATTAACAGCTTCTATATGCATACATACACACAATGAGAAATCTGGGGGGGGGGGGGGGGGGCTGTCACCCACCCCACCACCACCAGTTCCTACACCCATGCTACTGTATGTAACTTCACATGTCAGTATACTGAGTCTTCTGGCCTGCAGGTACACTCAGAATGGGCATTTGTTTCTTTCCTTTAGTGGGTATCCACTCTCTTCAAGAGTATTTCTGCCAAAGCTACTTTAACATGTGGAGATATAGGGAAACATAGTTTGTTATTAATATTTGGCTTCCCAGGATTTCCAGAAAACAAAAAACAAACAAAATTAGATGACAAAATGATCCATATAATATGAATGAGTGACTGAACCCTCTGCATGGTATGAGGATGCTTAAACAAATGATACAGAGAAAGAATGTGAAGTGTAAGACTTCAAGAAAGTCTTGAGCCTGACATAGCAGGATTATGGATTCCTACATATGATAAAGGTATGTTGTTGCAGGCTAATTTCTTACTTGTCTGACCTCATTTGGATCCAGATTGTGTTAAAGGACAAGTGAAAAAATTACATTGAAACTAAATTAATCTCTTCTATACATTTTAGTGAAATATCTAAATATTTTGGACTTAGTATAGCTGCAGCCATTCCCCCACCTTCACATTTTCCCTCACAGAGATCCTCCTCCATCTTGTGCAGCTGAAGTTCCAACAGAACATGGAAAGATTATGTCATTGTTAAGGGCAGAGCCATACACATAGCTGAGCAGGTTCCACTTACAACATGACACAACAAAGTGTAACCTTCCGACAGTGTGATTCATCACCCTAACTGCAGAGCAGCACTTTACTAAACAAATATAGTGCAATATATTTTATTGTACAGCATATGAAAAACTCTATAAAATGAATAATATTTACATAATATATAGCTATACAAATAAATACCAGGTGCATAAAATGTGCATTTATTATAAACAGTTTTGAATCAAGACATCTATATATATTTGAATTATGTAAGTATGTAATTATGTAAGAATAATTCCTTTTTAACCATAGGATAGTTTTTCATGCCGTACAACAATATACATTACACATTATTTGTTCAATAAAGTGCCTCTTTCCTACTAAATACATGAATCACACTAACAGTTGTTCAGTCAACTCATGTTGTAAGTGGATCCTGCCCAGCTGTGTGAATGGCTCTGTCCCCAACATTGACATAATCTTTGCATATTCTATTGCAAGCTGCTACTAAACAAGTTGGTGGAGGGTCTCTGTGAGAGAGAATGTGAGGAGGAAAATGGTTGTCACTATGCTGAGAAACATGAGAGGAAAAATAGAGCAAATAAGCATAAAAGATGTCATATATATATATATACTAGCGACTTGCCCGTCAAAAAATGACGGCAATGTGATGTATATGTTTGTCAAGTTGTTTAGTTATTAACATATATTTTTGACACTTGTAAGTATTTTAATATGAACGTGTATTTTTGTAAAATGTTGATGTAATGGTTTTTTTAAATGTAATTAGTATCTGAAGAATTGTTAACTTTAATATACATTGAATGAATAGGAAAGCAAAAAGTAAAAAGCCTTCTTTAAACGTCGCAAATTTTAACATGAAGTTTAAACTATATGTAAGCAATAACCATCAAAGTATATATTTTTAAACTTGAACTTTATTTTTTATGTAAGTTTAGAAGTTAACAAAACATTGGTATAATTTTGAACATTATAAACAGGAACATAGTGAATACATTTTGTAACCTAATTTTTTATTAAAAGTATTAACATTTGAATGTAAAAACAATTGACATTTAAATTAATCAGTATTAAAATTCAATTTGTATCAGAATAATTGTTAACTTGAATATACATTGAATGTAGAGTAAGGCATACAGTAAAACTCTTCTTAAAACGTACGTAATTAAAGTAATTTATTACTGAGCACATAAACTGGCGATCAACATTAATGTAGGTAGTAATCTTAAGATAACAGACAATATTTACATTGTGACTTAAAAGGTGCTTGACCTCTTAACATCCACTTTGTAATCTGTTGAATGAAATAACTTGAAAATATATTTTTTAAACTTGTAACATTAGAAACATTAACATAGTGACTTAACATTTTAACATAATTTTAATAACAATGCAAGGCAAGTATTTTGTGAGGCAAATCATTCATAAACATGACTTCCATTAATTATGACTGAATTAAACAACCAATTGTTATGTATTTTACAATGCTTTAAAAAAATCTTGGCATCGTAAATTTGTATCCTTCAAAGTTATAGTACTTCATAGTAGACAATGTTTTTAGTAAAAATACGTCCATCTTCTAATAAATCACCTTGACTTTCATTGTTTTCAATGTAAACTTTAATAGCCTGTGGATTTTTGCACCGTGACAACGCAACGTACAATTGACCATGTGCAAAAACTGGTTCTTCCAAGAAAATACCCACAGATTTGAAAGTTTGACCTTGTGATTTATTAATGGTCATTGCAAATGCCATAATAATGGGAAATTGTCTTCTTTGAAGTATAAAAGGGAGACTACTTTCACTTGGTGCTAAATCTATTCTTGGTATGAAAACTCTCTCTCCTTTATGGGTCCCAGTTAAAATTTCAGCATCTATAAAATGGTCCTTTAATTGTTGAACAATTAATCTTGTGCCATTGCATAGGCCTTTTTTGGGGTTCATATTTCGCAGTAACATGATAATTGCACCTTTCTTTAGCTGCAAAATATGTGGTGGCATTCCAGAAGGAGTTAAAGAGTTTATGAATTCAGTCGAAAAGTTAGCCTGACTTTCATTGTCATCAGCAAGTACAGAATCAGCACTGTGATAATTTCTTTGTGGTGCATAAATTTTTTTTAAGATTTCATTATTGAGGATTAATGCATCTTTATTTTTACACGTCAGTATGACTTGGTTGGCAAGCTCGGAATATTCTTCGTTATTTATGCTCCCTTCAAATATAGCCGATATAATATCTTGTTGACAAATCATATGAGGTGGGATCTCTACAGTGTCATCAGGTAAATGTAGTATTTTTTCTGTTCTGCCTTCTCCAATTTTATTAAGCCAATCATTGAAATCAGTTTGGCCTTCTGATCTCATATTTTGTTGCAGTTGAAGATGGGTAAAATGTTTCCATACTATACTTGACTTTATACATGTTTCGATAATGTCAGTTCGATTTCCATGTACAACGACAGGTAATGTTTGTCTGAAATCGCCACCCAACAACATTACCTTTCCACCAAATGGAAAAGTATTCTCCATGACTTCACGAAGCAAACGGTCAATACATTGGAGGGCATAGCATGACATCATTGTGGCCTCATCTATTATAATTAATTTACATTTCTTCAATTTCTTTGCTTGTAAGGATGTCATGCGAATATCTGACACAGAATTTTCTAAAATAGGCACTGGCAGTTTAAATCCACTATGAACAGTTCTTCCACCTTCTAATAAAAGTGCAGCAATTCCAGTAGTGGCAAACGCCATTGCTATTTTTCCTTGGGCTCGTACTGAACTCATTAATAAATTGTACAAATATGTTTTTCCTGATCCGCCAGGTCCATCAAGATAGAAATAACGCTCTGTCACCATGTCATCATCTATAGCATTTTTAATGGCATGAAATGCTTGCAATTGTAGTGTATTTAAAGTTGCAAGTCTTTCTTCTGTTCTTTCTGCTTGTAGTTGAATGTCATAGTCTTCAAAGTTAATGTCATCTATAAGACCTGGATCAGGCAAATTAAAACTTGCACAACTTAATCCATGAGTTAAAAAGACTTCTTGGATTTCCATTAACGCTTTTAAGTGTGCAATGGGTTCATTGTATCGTCGCATAAAGTCTTCAGCCATATTACTTTTAAAAGTCTCCCACAAAGCTAATGCATTTGGAGCATTTGAGAAGATACAAATAAAAGCAAATTGTTCTCTCATCTGTCGTGGCATTTGACATTGTGCTGCTTCTTCTAAACATCTTTCCCACTCTGTATCATCAGCGAGTAAGTTTCTATATCTTGCAGCTAAATGGAAGGATTCATATACAATGTCATTAACAGTTCTTAAGTGTTCAAAACTTTGTGCTCCAGGAACATTTAAAAGTAATATCCGTAAGCAAAAACGTTCCACATCTCTTGGACTGACTGTGTAAATTCTTGGAATAATTTTATTGCCTCTGGTTTTTCTTGGTCTCCATAATCCATTCACAAAAACATAGTGATATGGAATTTCAATATATAAGTATTGTGTTGCTTCAGCATCAGTGGAATTTAATGCAAACCATGCAGTTAGTGTAGTGTGACGATCTTCACTTTGGGCCAATGCATTCATTTCATTTCCAGCATGGAAATAGACTAAATGTCGTTGTGGCAAATGTACTGCTAACCTATATACTGCATGTGATCTATCATGCATTTCAAATTTTAAAAGCCGCCACATAGCTTCTGGCGCACTGACATAGCGAGCATCTACATGAGATGCAAGTTCATCATGTACTAACTCACTACTTTCAGGGTTGTCTGCACTTTTGACGACTACAGTAGCTGCATCGTAACCTTTGTAAATATATTTGTAGACATATTTAATGGATTTGATGGAAGTGCAGGCTTCTACGTTGATGTGGGCGTTGTACTTCATGAGTAAATGTGGATTGTAGGGTACTACATATCTATTGTCCACTTTTTTTCCACGAATAATGGCACTATCTCCTTCTCTTCTTTTATAAAGTGGATATCCATCACAATTGGCATAGGTTTTGTCTCTATAATCTTTTGGAAATTCTTTGGAACATTTATTATTTTCCATACATGGTGATTGTGGATTAAGGTCACCACAGGGTCCATGAATCATGCGATGAGTAACAATCTCATATAGTCTACCATATAGTTCTGGATCTGGTAGTTCAGCAACAATGACTGCATCCACTTTGTCCGAAGTATCTAATTTATCTTTTTCTTGAAGTATTATTAGAAGATGTGCATGTGGAAGGCCTCTTTTTTGAAATTCAATGGTATATACATAAGCAAGACATTTGCCAAATAACTGATTTATAGTGAAGTCACGTATTAATTCATTTAATTTAATCTTAAAAACTCTGGCTACTAAATCTGGTCGATCTGAAGCAGTTTGTCCAAGAAGTAGATTTAGTGTAATTTCTGGCCATTGTGGATTACATGTAAATGTCACAAATAGATCGGGTTTGCCAAATTTTGTCACAATAGCCATAGCATCATTGTATCTTTCTCTCATATTCCGAGGAGATCCTTGAAAGGAAGATGGTAAAATGATGGCTTTGCCAGCTGTCATGTCTCTGCTTGTAGCCACGTCAGCAACATAGTCCATGAGTCCAGAATATTGTTCTACACGGAGTTTATCTTGTTGATATTTGATAAAGTTTAAATTATTTGCCTCAACTTGCAAATATGAATCAATAATCCATTGTTGTGTTAGTTTCCCACCACATAAAATTGGATTAAATACATTGCGAATGGCAATTTGAGCTACTTTAAATTCAAGCATAGAAACATTATTTCGGATTCTGGCTTTAGCATTTGGGTAACTGGGAAGAGTTAATTTTGGTTGCCAACCTGCTTCTCCGTGTGGGAAAAAGATGGGATATGTCATTGGATCTAAATTTGGACTTAAGATACTCATATTAATAAACGGTTGGTCCTCATTTCTAGGATATATTCGAATGTCTCTTTGAAATGGTGGTTCTCCTTCATCATTCTGAAACACCATTGCAACCTCATTTGTTGTTGGCAAGTTATAACGACGTTTATCAGTATGTCTGTCTCTTTTAAGCACCATATTAACCTTCGGCATTGGTAATTGATGTGTTTGTGAATGAAGTAGTTGTTCATTTTCTACTTCTGCCAATTTTTTATAAGCTTTACTGTAGGGATTGTTGTCCATAATGTTATTTAGCTCTATGAAAACAGTGGGTAAGCATTTTTTATTTTCTTCCATCTGCATACGTTGGTCAACAGCTTCCATTGTATCTAGGACATATAGTTGAGCGAATTTTCTTTTATTTCCTTCCTCTGGATGTAAATGGGAAGTGCGATGATAAATTTGTCCTTGGACTTTAAAACAGTAAGGACCATGTCCTGGTACATTAGCAGCTAATGTTGCCCCCATGGATGCAAAGGATATGGCACTATTGTAGGATCTTATGTTTGTCTTAAAATTTTTGTAGTTTGGAAAAGTAGGTTCAGTCATAATATTTTGTAAATAAATTGGAAATTCTTTCCTTTCTGGAAGTTTGAACTTGCCTTTTTGACAACAACTAATAAATTGTCCATCTCTGGGTCTCTCCTGTTTAAAATAATAAGCCTCACAAAACTGACATTGAGTAGTCATGTCCCCACAACTATGAACCTCTACTGCTAAAGACTTGAGTAGAGGACAATTTGCAAAGCATATAGGATTTTGCCTTTCATATTCATCAGGTGAAATGTCATATAATGTTTCAACAACAGGTTCTAAATGTTTTGTTTTTTTCGTTGCTTTTCTTGGTATATGTTGTATTGTTTGAGGTAAAATGTCATGTAATGTTTCATGAAACGGTTCTAAATGCTTTGTTTTCTTTGTTGCTTTTTTTGGTATCTCTTGTCTTTTTTCTGGTAAAATGTCATCTGATGTTTGAGCAACAGGTTGTAAATGCTTTATTTTCTTTGTTGTTTTTTTTGACATATCTTTAATTTCTGCAAGTGACAGTCTTTTGCTTGCAATTCTTTTGCGTTCTTTTTCTCGTCGAATTTCCTTCTTCTCCGGTGTCTGCTGGCTGTCTGCTCTCTGTCGTCGTTCTCTAGCTTGGCGTCTTTTCTTTTCTTGTTTACTCTCATTATCAGCCATGTTAATCTGTAAAAATCAAATAATGTACCATTAGTTTATTTTGAGATGTTAAGTTGTTTTTCATGACAAATAGTTATCAATAGTGTGTTAACATTTTATAGTTAATCAATTTCAATGCGGTCAATTGAATAAAAGTCTAAATAAGGGCATGAGATAATTATTTAAAGACATTTTTATTTATTAAACATGTATCCAAAAGCAAGTGTTTCAGTAACTAAAAAGGTATTTTAAAAAATATGTTATGTCCTTATTTACAGCACTATTCAATTTGTCAAATGGCAATTAAATTAGGGTTTAGGACTGGAATGTTACAATGACAAATTGTATAGATTCTGTGTTTTTAGACTTTTTTGGACTATGCCAATTTATTTTTTAAGTTTACATTAAAGTTTGTATTTATTGTTAAAGATTATTGGCCCTAAAAGACAAATAAGAGATAGATGATAGATATTACTTTTTATACTGTACCTAGGTTGAAGTTTGATTTCAAGCAAAATTCTTTGTTGGTCCTGTGTTGAAAGCCTTCGTCCGATGGTCTGGTCCTGTGTTGAAAGTCCTCGTCCGATGGTGTAGTCCTCTGTTGAAAGTCCTCGTCCTCTGGTGTGGTCCTCAGTTCCAACTCCTGTTCCGATGTTCTTGACGCAGTATCTGTTATAAAATAAAAATGAAAATGTTATGTTATTTGAATGTCTTTGTATTAATGAAAAAATGGCATTATTTCTGTGTTTTTCTACAATCCTTTTTGGTGCGCCACAATTTTGGTATGCTTCTGTAGGCTATTTTCTAAGGCTTATAGGTGGTTAAACATTAAAGAAGAATATTAATAAATTTTTCTCTTTTTTTACTTGTTATACTGTACCTTGGTTGAAGTTTGATTTGAAGCAGAATCTTTGTTGGTCCTGTGTTGAAAGCCTTCGTCTGATGGTCTGGTCCTGTGTTGAAAGTCCTCGTCCAATCGTCTGGTCCTCTGTTGAAAGTCCTCGTCCGATGGTGTAGTCCTCTGTTGAAAGTCCTCGTCCAATGGTCTGGTCCTCTGTTGAAAGTCCTCGTCCGCTGGTGTGGTCCTCAGTTGAAACTCCTGTTCCGATGTTCTTGACGCAGTATCTGATATAAAATAAAAATGAAAATGTAATATTATTTTAATGTATTTGTATGAACTAAAAAATGACATTATTTCTTTGTTTTTCTACAATCCCGTTTGGTGTCCACCACTTTTGGTATGCTTATTTAGGCCTTTTTCTAAGGCTTATAGATTGTTAAACATAAAATAAGTATCTAAATGTACTTTGGTATGTGTTTGTATGAGTTTTCATACAATACTGTTTGGTGCGCACCACTGTTGGTATGCTTATTTAGGCTTCTTTCTAAGGCTTATAGGTTGTTAAACATAAAATAAGAATGTAAATGTAGTTTGCTATGTGTTTGTGTGAGTTTTCATACAATCCTGTTTGATGCGCACCACTGTTGGTATGCTTATTAATGTTGTTTTGTAATGCTTATAGGTTGTTAAACATAAAATAAGAATGTAAATGTAGTTTGCTATGTGTTTGTGTGAGTTTTCATACAATCCTGTTTGATGCGCACCGCTGATGGTATGCTTATTAATGTTGTTTTGTAATGCTAATAGGTTGTTAAACATAAAATAAGAATGTAAATGTAGTTTGCTATGTGTTTGTGTGAGTTTTCATACAATCCTGTTTGGTGGGCACCAATGTTGGTATGCTTATTTAGGCTTCTTTCTAAGGCTTATAGGTTGTTAAACATTAAATAAGAATCTAAATGTAGTTTGCTATGTGTTTGTGTGAGTTTTCATACAATCCTGTTTGATGCGCACCACTGTTGGTATGCTTATTAATGTAGTTTTGTAATGCTAATAGGTTGTTAAACATAAAATAAGAATCTAAATGTAGTTTGCTATGTGTTTGTGTGAGTTTTCATACAATCCTGTTTGGTGGGCACCAATGTTGGTATGCTTATTTAGGCTTCTTTCTAAGGCTTATAGGTTGTTAAACATTAAATAAGAATCTAAATGTAGTTTGCTATGTGTTTGTGTGAGTTTTCATACAATCCTGTTTGATGCGCACCACTGTTGGTATGCTTATTAATGTAGTTTTGTAATGCTAATAGGTTGTTAAACATAAAATAAGAATGTAAATGTAGTTTGTTATGTGTTTGTGTGAGTTTTCATACAATCCTGTTTGGTGGGCACCAATGTTGGTATGCTTATTTAGGCTTCTTTCTAAGGCTTATAGGTTGTTAAACATTAAAATAAGAATTTAAATGTAGTTTGCTATGTGTTTGTGTGAGTTTTCGTACAATCCTGTTTGATGGGCACCACTTTTGTTATACTTATGTAGTGTTTTTTCTAATGGTTATAGGTTGTTAAACAAAAAGAATATAAATTTAGTTTGCTATGTGTTTGTTACAATCCTGTTTTGTGTGTACCAGTTTGTGTGTACCATATGTTGCATACTTTGGCCCTCATTCAATTGCAGTTTGGCCAATTCAATAGGGTTCTAAATGTGCTTATTTGGAGCCCTATTGAATTGTCCAAAATATCAATTGAATGAGGGCCTTTGTTTGCTGGATTTGTTATATTGTGAGGGCCTCATTGAATTTGGTTTTTCAATAGGGCTCTATATAAGCACAGAGCATATTTTTGAACAGAAGTTTTTAGTTAAATTGAGCCAAATGTGCTTATATAGAGCCCTATTGAAATGGTCAAATCACATTTGAATGAGGCCCTCGGCCATTAAACATATTTAGGTCCTGAATCAATTGCGTTTTGACCAATTGAATAGGGCTCTATATAAGCACATAAAATATTTTTTGACAGAAGTTTTTAGTTAGTGAAGACCTATTATGTGCTTATATAAAGCCCTATTCAATTAGCCAACTCACAATTGAATAAGGCTCATGGTTCGGTTCTTTTTTATACTTAATACTTTACCTTGATTGAAGTGTGGAATGACAGAGGGTCCCCTCCTGCCAATCTTAATCCGCCGGTCTTCTTGTAGTGTCTGTTTGAAAAATAAAGTGAAATAGTGAATTATAGAATTTTTTATTTGTATTTAACAAACCATGGCCTTTTCAGCATTTAAAGTATTTTTGTATCTTACCTCTTCTTCTTTGTTGGTGTTCTTTAAAAGGGATTGTGCTTCACAGTGCACAGTGCAAATTGTTGAGAGACGCTGTTGATGCAGAGTCTGTTTGAATATTAAAAAAAGTAGAAAGATTGAGTTTTAGGTGATCTATTAAATTGCAGTAAATTAATTTCATTGAAATATACTTCTGTAATTAATTTGAATTAACATTATTTTTTGGTGGGGTCTACACACATATGTCACATACATGAAGCACATTTCCATAGTTGCAAGTAATTTTTTTGTGTGCGTGTGACATATCACTATACATGAATCATATTTTAATTGTTAAATTAACCTTATTTTTATTTTTGGCCAACATACATAAATGTGTGTGTGACATGTGACTATAGATGATACACATATATGTGCGTGTCACATATCAGTATACATGACTCATATTTTAATAGTATTTTAATAGTCCCAACTTATTTTTTTGTAATGTAATTTAAATGTAGTTGTTTAATTAGTTTGTTGCAGGGGCAATACACATAAATGTGCATGTGACATGTCACTATACATTATACGCATAAATGTGCGTGTCACATGTCACTATACATTATACGCATAAATGTGCGTGTCACTTGTCAGTATACATTATACGCATAAATGTGCGTGTCACTTGTCAGTATACATTATACGCATATATGTGCGTGTCACTTGTCAGTATACATTATACGCATAAATGTGCGTGTCACATGTCACTATACATTATACGCATAAATGTGCGTGTCACTTGTCAGTATACATTATACGCATATATGTGCGTGTCACATGTCAGTGTCACATGTCAGTATACATTATACGCATATATGTGCGTGTCACTTGTCAGTATACATTATACGCATATATGTGCGTGTCACATGTCAGTATACATAAACCTCTTTGTCTTCTTTAATTTTTTTTTTTGATGTCCTGTCTTGAAAATAAGTAATATATTATAGCTTACCTCTCAGTTGTAATTTGCACAATGTAAAGTAGTAAATTAGGAAAGAATTATCTTCTCAAGTTTTAGCAGCAGTTATCTTCGAAGTCACTCTGTTCATCACCTGAGGAGAAATGTATTTTTCTCTGTCAAATAGACAGTATTTATAAACTTGTAGAACATTCTGGAAAGTTAGACCGTTAGAACGTAATACGCATGCGCTATTTGCGTTCCAGCTTACAATTTGCGTTCCATCCGCCATTTTGTGCGTAGTAGTGGTTAAAATGGTGTTTAATATGAGTGTGATCCGTTCCGCATAGTATGTGTTTCATTATTGCAAGTAAGTGTAGTGTAGTTACGTCTGGAGCCTCGTTTTCGTTTTGTTCGGCGGCCATTTTTTCTCTCGCTTAGCCGATTTTCGGTCGTTTAAACTCTTTGTTTTGACTTAAATGGACGTGTAAATGAACTTTTGGAGGTGCCGGATGCCCCCCCGTGCTGTAAGTAAGCTTTTTATGTGTTTGTTGTGTTTATTTCTTGTGTTTGTGATGTTTTGATGCGCGGCGGTTGGAATGGGTCTTTCGCGGCCGTATTTTTTTCCGATGCGGCCGTATTTTGTTGCGATGTTGCCGTATTTTTTTGCGATATACGCAGTTAGCTTTTACGTGTACGACGCAGTGTATTTGTTTCTAAGTCGTGCGTATGTGTGTTAAGAGCGTGTGAAGGGCCTTTTTTACTGTTTTTTTGTTAAGTCTTGCGTCTGTGTGTCTGGGTGTAAGCGGGTGTGAGGCGACTTTGAGTTTTTTTTTGTTATGAAGTTGTGTGTGTGTGTATGTGTGTTAACACAGCCGATGTTGGGATGCTCCCACCACCGCAAATGCGGACCCTCGCTTCGCGAGGATCCGCATTTGCGGGGACGTTGTTGGGTTTTTGTTGGCTGGGCGGTTGGGTTTATTCTGTTAAAAAAGTCGTGTGTGTGTATGTGTGTGTTAACACAGCCGACGTTGAGCCTCCACAACCGCAAATGCGGGCCCTCGCTTCGCGAGGACCCGCATTTGCGGTGAACTGCGTCCCTCGCTTCGCGAGGGACGCAGTTCTTGCGGGCTCTCTACGCGAGCCCGCAAGCGTGAGCAACGACTCGTACGCTCACAACTATATATGTGATATATATATATATATATCACTAAAAAGTATAGAAATTATAATTCTGATTACATTTTTAAAAAATCCAGAGTTTAGAGGTGCATTAAGCACAAGTAAGTGCCATTATTAATGGAAGTGATCAGAATCCCTGGCATTGTTTGTGGGCTTATTAAAATAGGAAAAAGTGAGGGTGCGATGTTTAGACCTGTAGGTGCCCTGGCATAGGAATCTATTAAAAACTATTCAAAGTGTTAAAGATTAGTCTCTAATGCTAACTTTATAGTCTGTTGATGAATCTTTGTTTCATGTTTGGTACAATTTAAAAGTGAAAGCTCATTTATAAAAGGCAATTCCCAGAGTACATTGATGTATAGTTCTAAAAATAAAGATACTAGTAATGTTTGGAGAAGTAGATTATAGCATTGGCTCCTTCAGGGCAAGCAGTAATTCGTAACTTTACAAAGTTTGACTAAAAGAGCTATCATTATGCTAGATGCAATTTGGATATTAAAGGCTCAGGGTATGCTTTACCACTACAGTGTCTCTTTAATTAATAGGTTGCAGCATAGGGAACAGTAGAAATGATGCAGCCAGAGTAAGGTACATAGTTGAGTTATAAGACTCTATCAGACTAATATGTGACGGCCCATGGAACACTGATACCAAATGAGGAGTTTTCCTCATGAACAGACTTTCATGATGCAAGCTAATAACCAGCAGGAGTAAGAAGAAATGATAAATTAACAATACATTTTTAAGATTAAGAACAAGGCTTCTTTTTCTGGTGCATTCAAAATACCTAAGTCAGAGGTGCTCATCAGAGAACAAACCAACCTTAATAGGTTAGTTCTACGGACATGATAACCCACACTGAGAGCAGCCTTGTTTAGCTCACTTGTGCCATTCACAGGAGTGACCCAGCGCGGAAATACCAGGCAATTCTACCCTGAACCGGAGGAACAGCAAACCTCAGACGCGTTTCGGCCTTTATGGGCCTCATCAGTGAGGTGCAGCTGAACTCCCTAAGGCACAGTGAGCAAGGGGTCCACGTCGGGAGTCCCCTATCACTCTTAGGGAGACTAAACCCCAAGGGTAATTTGCATAAACAAAATAACTAAGTCAGAGTGCATTCAATCAACACATTTTACTCAACAGTTATATATTGGCTGAAATAAATGTTTGATAAACTTTGGCACAGAACAATGAATGCCTATAAAAGTGGATTAAACTTTATTCACCTTGATATACATAAACCAAGTCACTGTTCCATTGCTGAATATTGATAAACCATGACAACCAGGGTGCTAAGTAATTGTACTGTTTGTTGTGGAGAAAACAAACATAGTAAAATGCTAAATGCCTGGCAGTCATACATGGTACAAAAGATGAAGTATGTTAAACATCCTCAAGACTTTCTTTCTCCATCTATAATCTATGTAAATACATTATAGTGTATATTTCAAGACACACAGACAATGATATTGCTAACGCATGCAATATGTCTTTTGTGAAATGGTCAAAACCACATAAGAAGAAGTGGGAACAAGTTAAAATGCTTAAACTGTGAACTTTCTTTATTATAAGTTATTGTGAGCTTTAGTGAAGGGGTAGCACAACTTCAGCAAGCGTGCTGAACGCGCGCCAATGTGAGCACGCCAACAATTGCGCACCCCACAAATGTGTGCTGTAATAACAGTGCGCACACCCTATAGCACATTATACAGCAGGTTCCAGGGAGCGCTAGATGAGATGTTTATAGAGGGGGACACAAGAGAGGGGCTCAGAGGGCACACAAGAGGTGGACACAGAGGGCACAAGAAGGGAACATAGGAAGAGAAACAGGTGACACAAGAGGGGGACACAGTGGTGACACAAGAGGGGGACACAGAGGGCATAGGGTGCCTGAATGGTAGCACGACTTCAGGGGGCACAAGAGGGGTACACAGAGGTGACACAAGAGGGGAGCACAGAGGGCATGCAAGGGGGACACAGGGGGCACAAGAGGGCTCCTAACTGAGTCTATAGTGATCACACTCACACTATAAATGTGCACTCACACACCACTCACACCGGACACGCTCCACCTATTAGTATTTAGGGCTGTGCTCAGTGAGTGTGAGCTCACACCAGTCATACTCCATCTCAGTATTTGGGCTGTGCTCAGTGAGACCTCTGCACTGCATCTAATCTCAGGATCTGGCCACCTCTTACAGTGTGAAATAGAGACTGGCCCCACCGGGAGCACGCTATTGGGGCGTGCACGCTGTTATGCCAGTGCGCTATTGTGGAGTGTGCAATTGTTGGCGCGCTTACGTTGCTGCGCAATCAGCACACGCACTGTGAAGGCCTCTTGAAGGCCCTACTGTAAAACATATGAGGGACGATGCTTTCTTTCTTTCTTTCTCCCTAACATTGTTTCACTCTGCCATTTATACATTATAGTGAGAATCCAATGCTGTGATATGAGTGACACACTGTACATATCACACATTATAATTGTCAAATTCATGCTTTGTGCTGTTCCAAGGATCTCCTCACAATATGTGAGAAAGATACAACGATGCCATGGCTATTGTCACAAAATTTGGAAAACCAGATGTATTCATTACATTCACATGTAATTCACAATTTAATTTGAACCTTGGACAAAATACTTCTGATTGACCAGATTTAGTGGCAAGAGTATTCAAAATAAAACTCAATTCATTAATACATGATATAACTAAAGCACAGTTATTTGGAAAATGTGTGGCTTTTGTTTATACCATTCAATTTTAAAAAAGAAGCCTGCCCCATGCACACATACTTTTAATCCTGCAGGACAACGATATATTGAATACTACAGAGTGAGTGGATACAGTAATTACTGCTGAACTGCCACATCCAGAAAAGTATTCAAAACTTTATGAGATTGTAACACACAAAATGATTCATGGGCCATGTGGAGATATCAATCCAAATTCACCATGTATGGAAAATAAAAAATGTACAAAAGAGTTACCAAAACAATTTCAAATGCAAACTTATGCTAATTGTGGTGGATACCCTTTGTATAAAAGAAGTGAAGGACAAACAGCTATTATCCGTGGCCAAAAGGTCGATAATAGATATGTAGTTCCATACAATCCACATTTGCTGATGAAGTACAAAGCACACATAAATGTGGAAGCTTGCACTTCTACTAAATCCATCAAATATGTGTATACATATATATGCAAAGGATATGATGCAGCAACTGTTGTTGTGCAAGATGCACAAAACGAAAAGGAAAATCCAATTTTACATGGCAAACTTTCTAATTATTTAGATGCTCGCTATGTCAGTGCTCCAGAAGCAATGAGGCATCTTCTGAAATTCGAGATGCATGATCGGTCACATGCTGTGTATCGATTAGCTGTACATTTGCCACAAAGTCAATTTGTTTGCTTTACTGCAGGCAATGAAAGAAATGCCTTAGCCCAAAGTGAACATCGAGCAACTTACTGCTTGGTTTCAATTAAACTGCCAGGACACTGAGGCCAGACAATTGTTATACATTGAGATTCCATATCACTATGTATTCGTAAATGGCCAATGGCAACAACAAAAAAGAGATACTCATAAAATTATCCCACAGATTTATACCGTCAGCCCAAGAGACATTGAACTTTTCAGTTTAAGATTACTTCTTTTACATGTTCCCGGTGCACAAAGTTATGAACATTTACGCACAGTGAATGGCATAGTTTATGATACTTTCCTATTAGCTGCAAGACATCAAAACTTCATAGTAGATGATACAGAATGGGAGAGGTGTCTGGAAGAAGCAGCATTATGTCAAATGCCAAAGCAAATGAGAGAACAATTTGCATTAATTTGCATCTTTTGCAATGTACTGATGCATTTGCTTTGTGGGAAACATTAAGATTAAATATGTGTAAAACATTACAATGAGGCCATTGCACTCTTAAAAGCCTTAATGGAAACTCAAGAAATATTTCTTGCTCATGGATTTCATTTGCCTGATCCAGGACTTATAGATGAAATAAACTTTGATGACTATGACACTAAGCTTCAAAAACAAAAAACACAAGAAAAACGTGCAAATTTAAATACATTACAATTGCAAGAATTTAATGCCATCACAAATGCTACAGATGATGAAATGGTCACAGACCGTTATTTCTATCTAGATGGCTCTGGTGGATCAGGAAAAACTTATCTGTACAATTGTTTGATGAGTTAAATTCAAGCACAGGGTCAAATAGCAATGCCATTTGCAACAGCTGGAATTGCCGCACTTTTGTTAGAAGGTGGCAGAACTGTGCATAGTGGATTTAAACTGCCAGTTCCCATTTTAGAAACATAAGTAGCAGATATTCAACTGAAAAAAAAAGTAAATTAATTATCATAGTATCATAGATGAGGCAACAATTATGTCATGTCATGCCTTGCAATGTATTGATAAATTATTAAGAAGTGATGGATAATAATTTGCCATTTGGTGGAAAGGTGATGTTGTTAGGAGGAGATTTTAGGCAAACATTACCTGTTGTGCCCCATGGAAATAGGACTGACATCATTGAAACATGTATCAAGACAAGTAAACTATAGAAAATACTTACACACCTGAAATTAGAATTAAATATGAGATCTGAAGGCCAAAATTAATTTAATGATTGGCTAATTCAAATTGGAGAAGGAAAACATCCACAAATAAATAATTTATCGGATGTAACCGTAGAAATTCCATCACAAATGGTTTGCAATAAAGACAGTGAATCTATATAACATTTATCAATTCTTTAACACCATTTGGAATGCCCCCACATGTTTTGCAATTAAAAAAAGGGACAATTGTCATGATATTGAGAAATATGAATCTGAAAAAAGGACTTTGTAATGGGACTAGAATAATTGTGCAGGATTTAAAAGATCATTTCATGCATGCAGAAATTATTCCATCACAAATGGTTTGCAAGGAATCACTCATATCGGCAATCTTTCTAAACACTATCAATAACGACGATTACTCAGACATTGCAAACAAAGTCATATTGACATCCAAAAATATTGATGCCTTGGATCTAAATAACGAAATTTAAAAATTCATCAATACACCCCAAAAAAATTATTACAGTGCAGATTTAGTTCTGGCTGATGATAAAGACAGTGAATCTAACTTTAGTATAACATTTATCAATTCTTTAACACCATTTGGAATGCCACCACATGTTTTGCAATTGAAAAAATGGACAATTGTCATGATATTGAGAAATATGAATCTGAAAAAATGACTTTGTAATGGGACCAGATTAATTGTGCAGGGTTTAAAAGATCATTTCATGCATGCAGAAATTATGAATGGTACCCATAAAGGTAAACACGTTTTTACACCAAGAATTGATTTGGCTCCAAGTGAGAGTGGTTTGCCTTTTGTACTATGAGGTTTTGTAAACATAGAGAACATTGGTTTTATTTCGAGGACGAAATTTGAGAAGACCACTATTTTACATAGGAAACTCTATGTCCAATTTTCAAAAAGTACAACAATAACAGCAAAAACTGAAAAAAAGCAACAACAAGAATAAACAGTGCTTATATCCCATAGACAAAATTAAACGTCTGCTGGGCTCTTTTTAAGGAAACCACTTGGACATAAAAATATTGGAACGTCTTAGAAGTGGCCTTTTGCCAGAATTGGTACCATAAAACAGTTAAGTTGTATTTTTTTACTTTCACCTCTCTCTCCCTCTTTTACCACTCACTATCCCTTAGATTGTAAGTCTGTGAGTTTCTATCCTAAGTACTTTGGGAATTCACCATGGACATTGGATTCCTAGCTCAAAGACAGGGCCGTCCTTCCGTTGCTAAATTTGAATCTGTAATTATCATTGTCTGAACATAATTTATGTACAGTGCTACGGAATATGTTGGCGCGTTATAAATAAACTATAATAATAATAATACATTAAATTCGTGTTTGTAATGTTAAAATTGTTTTTTCCAAGGTCTGAAAAGTCTTTTCATTGTATGTAATTAAGGGTTCATGTTAGTAGGAGGATGATCATTTGTTGTAAAAATTAAATGTATAATTAAATACAGCGTATTTATCCAGGGAGTAATCCGGTCGCCAGTTAATAGGGTCAGAAAGGAATTTTTTTTAAAGGTTTTTTTTACTGTTTGCCTTCCTCTGGAATCAATACCTATGTGGTTTACCGGTACTTTAAATAAAAGTTGCATGTTACAAAGCATTATGTAATGGCTTAATATATTCATTCATACAAAGTTGACCGACTGTTATGTTACTCATTCATACCTCAGATGTAAAAATGTTAGTATTGTTAAAAAAAAGGTTTACTAATGTTTCAGTTGAGTGAGTGTTGCAAAGGATTTATGTAATGGTTTAGAAAAAAATATACATACAAACTTCATCCATTGTTACATTTTTCCTGCATACATAACGATTAAAAAGGTTAATATAGTTAAAAAATTATCGTTTAACAGTTGTTGAAATACAAGTTGAATGTTAAAAAAATTCTTTTAAAGTTATTATAATTTCTGTACTTCTTTCTACATAACAAAAATGTTAAGAGGGTCAGAGACTCACATTGTGTGTCAAACAGTATTCCCAGCCTTACAATTTTATTGCCGACATTTTTGACAGGCAAGTCGCTAGTATTTCCCTGTGGCTCACAATAAAAGAGAACTTTAATAAAGCATTTAGACATGATTTCCGTCTAGAGCAGCTTTACAGGGAATTTACATCTCTTAGAGGCATTTTTTACTTGTCTTTTGTATTATAATATAATCTATCTATCATTTTGTTAAATGCTTGATGATTTCAGGGTGTGGGAAAAAGTATGATAGAGTCAGCTTAAATGCCTCTAAACTGTAGGCTGCACTGTTTATAGAGCATTTTGTAATTTTGGAGACACTGTGATTATTTGTTTTTTCCTTTATGCGTATTGCTTTTGTCATTCCTGTAAATGTAGCCATGCTAAGATATGCTATATTTTAAATATTTGTGAATTATGTGTACTGGATCCCATTGTCTTTCAGAATCAAAGTTGATGGCCAAAATTCTCTAAGCATTGAAGGGGCTAAAGAGTAGATCACAGAGATTGTGATAGCCATGGAACTGTATTTGGGTTTCTAAAATACTGACAGAATTACAAGGCTTCAAAATGATGTTGAAACCCACAAGTCATTCCATTAAAACTCAAAATTTCTCCCAGGTCCATAACTTTTCCTAGGACTCCAAAACAGGCCTTAAGACCTCAACGCCCACACTTAGACCCCAAAAGAAAATTTAGCACCCTTTCAATGTTAAGGCAAAGTTTCCTTTGTCCTATAAATTGAAAACAAGGTTTTACTGAATGCAGCTGGGGAAACACTACAATTACAGTGCCTTGCAAAAGTATTCACCCCTTGATTTTTTATCTATTTGGTTACATTACAGCCTTAAGTTCAATGTTTTGTTAATCTGAATTTTATGTGATGGTTCAGAACACAATAGTCTAAGTCGGTGAAGGGAAATGAGAAAAATATATACATTAAACTATTTTTTAGAAATAGAAAACCGAAAATTGCATCTGTATTCACCCCCTTTATTATGAAGCCCATAAAAAGCTATCGTGCAACCAATTACCTTCAGAAGTCACATAATTAGTGAAATGATGTCCACCTGTGTGCAATCTAAGTGTCACATCATCTGTCATTACATATACACACCTTTTTTGAAAGGCCCCAGAGGCTGCAACGCCTAAGCAAGAGGCACCACTAACCAAACACTGCCATGAAGACCAAGGAACTCCCAAACAAGTAAGGAGCAAGGAGGGCATTAATCAGAGAGGCCCCACAGAGACCTCAGGTTACCCTGGAGGAGCTGCAGAGTTCCACAGCAGAGACTGGAGTATCTGTACATAGGACGACAATCAGCCGTACGCTCCATAGAGTTGGGCTTTATGGCAGAGTGGCTAGAAGAAAGCCATTACTTTCAGCAAAAAACTAAATTTTTTGAGTTTGCGAAAAGGCATGTGGGAGACTCCCAAAATGTATGGAGGAAGGTGCTCTGGTCTGATGAGACTAAAATTGAACTTTTAGACCATCAAAGAAAACGCTATGTCTGGAGCAAACCCAACACATCACATCACCCAAAGAACACCATCCCGACAGTGAAACATGGTGGTGGAAGCATCATGCTGTGGGGATGTTTTTCAGCAGCCGGGACATGGAAACTGGTCAGAGTTGAGGGAAAGATGGAGCTAAAAACAGGTATATTCTTGATAAAAACCTGTACCACTCTGTGTGTGATTTGAGGCTAGGACGGAGGTTCACCTTCCAGCAGGACAATGACCCCAAACATACTGCTAAAGCAACACTTGAGTGGTTTAAGGGGAAACATGTAAATGTGTTGGAATTGCCTAGTCAAAGGCCAGATCTCAATCCAATAGAAAATATGTGGTCAGACTTAAAGATTGCTGTTCACAAGCGCAAACCATCAAACTTAAAGGAGCTGGAACAGTTTTGCAAGGAGGAATGGGCAAAAACCCCAGTGGTAAGATGTGGCAAGCTCATAGACACTTATCCAAAGCAACTTGGAGCTGTGATTGCTGCAAAAGGTGGCACTACAAAGTATTGACTTTAGGGAGGTGGATAGTTATGCACATTGACTTTTACAGTTATTTTGTCCTATTTGTTGTTTGCTTCACAATAAAAAAAACATCTTCAAAGTTGTGGGCATGTTCTGTAAATTAAATGATGCAAACCCTCAAACAATCCATGTTAATTCCAGGTTGTGAGGCAATAAAACACAAAAAATGCCAAGGGGGGTGAATACTTTTACAAGGCACTGTATTTATCTATAGGAAAAGACATTTCAGTTGAACTAAACCACTTCTCAATCATGTTTCTTAGCTATATATCAAACCTTCTTACCTATATATCTTATAATAACATTGAAATACATATGATTTTATATTTTTATAAGCCTGGTGTTGGGTGCATAGATGCCATGAAATAATACTTGTGTATTTTAGCCATTGTTGCTGCAAAACAACTTTTCCTGCTGAGTTACTACTTCAAGACCTATAACTTCATTCAATTGCAAGCCCATAATTACCTGTAACTCGACATATTGGCTGCAGGTCACATTTTTTTTAACTTTTAGATGTTTCCAATTGCCTCTAATCCATAATTACAGGCTCACAGTCTGCTCACGTAAACCAATGAACTCGTAAGTAGGATTTCAGGGCATGATCATGTGATCTGGCAATAATTAAGAAAGCCCATAAATTTTAGGCAGAGCCAATACTAAATGAGACAGTCACCATGACGTCAGTAAAATATGGAGGTTACAATTAACCGGAAATTGTAGGCTAAGCATTAATACACGCAAATAAGTAATGTTTGTCGAACAGGTTGCACTCGAGCAATCTTGAAATACATTAAAGCATCTGTTTAAGTCCATGTGGGTGGCCTGATATTTATCAATCCATTGATTTCTGGGATCGATATAACCCGGAAATAAAAGCTAAAAATAACATTATTTTTTATTGCAGATTTGTGAGCTTGAGACTGTAGTGCAAATAATTCCTTTACAAGCTTTCCCAATATTTTAAAGTCCAATAGTGTGTGTTTTTTTGCTGCTGCATTTATGCGAACAGGTGTTTAACCCACTTGCGAGTCCTATCTAGTACTCGTATAATATTTTGATACAGGCTTGTTGAATTTTTGTAATTGAATATCAATTTTGCCTCCTTAGCACTTGTAACAAATACAGGCTTGAAAAATCAATGGAGGAAATAGGACAGAGTTAGGTTTTTGACAACCTGCAGTGCTTTTGAGCCTGTAACATGCAATTGGAATGCGAGTAGCTAAAAGAACCCAATTCAATATCAGTAACATTTATGGGCTACATTACGGTTTCAAGTAATGGTGATATGGACAAATGAATGAGGCTCCTAGTTATTAAATGTAAAGTTGACTTTCATTATTAGAATATGTACCGTATATACTCGAGTATAAGCCGACCCGAGTATAAGCTGAGGCAACTATTTTACCACAAAATACTGGGTAAAATGAGTGACTCGAGTATAAGCCGAGGGTGGGAAATGTGCTGCCCCCTGTGTCCCGCTTGTGCCCTCTGTGTCCCCCTCTTGTGTCCCCCTCTCTCTCCAGTGTCTCTTCTCCCCTCTCCCTTCCTTGTGTCTCTTCCCCCCACCCTTATCACCCTCCTCAACCTCCCTCCTCATCCTCAACCTCCCTCCTCATCCCCAACCTCCCTCCTCCTCCTCAACCTCCCTCCTCATCCTCAACCTCCCTCCTCATCCTCAACCCCCTCCTCAACCTCCCTCCTCATCCTCAACCTCCCTCCTCATCCTCAACCACCTCCTCAACCTCCCTCCTCATCCTCCCTCCTCAACCCCCCATCCTCAACCCCCTCCTCAACCTCCCTCCTCAACCCCCCATCCTCAACCCCCTATCCTCAACCCCCCCATCCTCAACCCCCATCCTCATCCTCCCTCCTCAACCCCCTCATCCTCAACCCCCCTCCTCAACCTCAACCCCCCTCCTCAACCCCCTCCTCAACCTCAACCCCCCTCAACCTCCCTCCTCAACCCCCCTCCACCTCCCTCCTCAACCTCAACCCCCCTCCTCAACCCCCCATCCTCAACCCCCCTCCTCAACCTCACCCCCCCTCCTCAACCTCAACCCCCCTCAACCTCATCCCCCCTCCTCAACCTAAACCCCCCTCAACCTCAACCCCCCTCATCCTCAGTCCTCAACCCCCCTCAACCCCCCTCAACCTCAACCCCCCTCCGCACCCCCCCTCCTCAACCCCCATCCTCAACCTCCCTCCTCAACCTCCCTCCTCAACCCCCCTCAACCTCATCCCACCCTCTTCAACCTCAACCACCCTCAACCACAACCCCCCTCAACCTCCCTCCTCAACCCCCCTCAACCCCCCTCAACCTCAACCCCCCTCCTCACCCACCCTCCTCAACCCCCCTCCTCACCCCCCTCCTCAACCCCCCATCCTCAACCTCCCTCTTCAACCTCCCTCCTCAATCCCCCTCAACCTCAACCCCCCTCCTCAACCCCCCTCCTCAAGCTCCCTCCTCAACCCCCCATCCTCAACCCCCCTCCTCAACCCCTCCATCCTCAACCCCCCATCCTCAACACCCATCTTCAACCCCCCAAACCTCAACCCCCCTCAACCTCAACCCCCCTCAACCTCCCTCCTCAACCCCCCTCAACCCCCCTCCACCTCAACCCCCCTCCTCACCCACCCTCCTCAACCCCCCTCCTCACCCCCCTCCTCAACCCCCCATCCTCAACCTCCCTCCTCAACCTCCCTCCTCAATCCCCCTCAACCTCAACCCCCCTCCTCAACCCCCCTCCTCAAGCTCCCTCCTCAACCCCCCATCCTCAATCCCCCTCCTCAACCCCCCCATCCTCAACCCCCCATCCTCAACACCCTTCTTCAACCCCCCTCAACCTCAACCCCCTCCTCATCCTCAACCTCCCTCCTCATCCTCAACTTCCCTCCTCATCCTCCCTCCTTAACCCCCTCCTCAACCTCCCTCCTCAACCCCCCTCTTCAACCCCCCCATCCTCAACCTCCCTCCTCAACCCCCCTCCTCAACCCCCCATCCTTAACCCCCCTCCTCAACCTCAACCCCCCTCCTTATGCTCAACCTCCCTCCTCATCCTCAACCTCCCTCCTCATCCTCCCTCCTCAACCCCCTCCTTAACCTCCCTCCTTCTCCTCTCTCCCTTCACTCCTTAGAGGTGCATCTTGAGGCAGTACAATCATATGCCGTAAAGGACCTCTTGCATACTTATGCATCAGTATCCTCACTCACTCACACATTCATATCAAAAGATGTTAAAACACAAAACAGTTACCGTATTTATCGGCATATAACACGCACCGGCGTATAACACACACCTAATTTTAAGAAGGGAATTTCATGGGGGAAAAAAATTCAAATAAAGAACTTTGAAGCAAAATCCTCAACCTCAACCTCCCTCCTCATCCTCAACCCCCTCCTCAACCTCCCTCCTCATCCTCCCTCCTCAACCCCCACCTCAAACTCCCATCCTCAACCCCCTCCTCCAACCCCCCATCCTCAACCCCATCCTCCACCCCCCCATCCTCATCCTCCTTCCTCAACCCCCTCCTCAACCTCAACCCACCTCCTCAACCTCCCTCCTCATCCTCAACCCCCCTCCTCATCCTCAATCCCCTCCTCAACCCCCCATCCTCAACCCCTTCCTCAACCTCCCTCCTCAAACCCCCTCCTCCACCCCCCATCCTCAAATCCCCTCAACCCCCTCCTCAACCCCCAATCCTCATCCTCCTTCCTCAACCACCCTATCCTCAACCCCCCTCCTCAATCTCCCTCCTCATCCTCCCTCCTCAACACCCCATCCTCATCCTCCCTCCTCAACCTCAACCCCCCTATCCTTAACCCCCCTCCTCAACCTCAACCCCCCTCCTCAAACTCCCTCCTCACTCTAAACCCACCCTGTGCCACCCGGTATATGCTAATGACGTGGCGCGCTAGCGCGCATGGGATGTCACCGGGTCAAGGAGCAGAGCGGAGGCCAGAGCAGAAGCAGGTAAGTGAGGGGGAGGTATTAAGGGGGGTTTAGGTTGAGGAGGAGGGGGGTTTAGGTTGAGGAGGGGGGGTTAGAATGCGGATGTGGTTTAGAGTGAGGAGGGAGGTTGAGGATGAGGAGGGGGGAGGGCATATTGGCGTATAACACGCACCTATCATTTGCCCTCTATTTTCAGGGAGAAAAAGTGCGTGTTATACACCGATAAATACGGTATTTCAGATTCTTGGGAGGTTTGTACTTACGACATGGGACAGAAGGTTTAGGAATAAGAGGAAGGGAGAGTAATTGAGATACAAAAGGTCTTACCTATTAGAGGCACTGGTTGGTCTTCTGTACTCAGTTTCCAGACCTAATTCTGTCCGCTGATCGCTTTCACCACAAAAATTGCTGAGGAAATAAGGCATGTGAAACAACTGGTCCAAATTAAAAACATTTTTATTGTACAATGATGCAGGATTATAAAAACAAAGTGACAGAGTTTTAGCACTTTCAAAGTAATTCAGCTGGTGGGCACAAAATCATATAAAACAGTGTCTTTTACAAGTTTTAAAAACGTCCCAGTAATGTTTTTTAACCAATCCAAGTCTCTGCATGTTCTCCAACTCTTAGTTTCCTTATCTTGTACTCCCAGTAGTTGGGTGGCTCACTTCAGCAATTGACAGTAAATTTGTGCAAACAGAATAGATGAACCAAGCAGAAAAACTTTTTTTGATGTGGCTTTTAAGCATCAATTTGATATTAAGCACAGGAAAAGATATGGGTAGTTAATATTTTCTTTAACATTCACTAACTAAAAACTTCTGTAAAAAAAAATGTGATCTGTGCTTTTATAGAGCCCTATTCAATTGGCCAAATTGCAATTGAATGAGGACCTAAGCTTGCATCTTGTAGCTTCTGTTTCAATATGATTTATCGTTGTATACTAATGAGAATTCCATTAGATTTATTGAATGCACTGATATTTGGTGATACCACTTTCCCATTGTGTAAATACAAACTTCGTGTGTATTTAAAATCACCCACACCTCAGGAAGCAGATCATTAGAAATTAAAATGGTTGATTACACAGTCGCATAATTTCATATAAAAGTAACAAATCAGAAGCCGCATTTTTTTACATTTTAAAAACCTGTTGCCTATGTTCAAGTGTAGTTCTTCAGAAGAGTATATTTCAAAATTATGACCACAGTGGCCCTTTAACTAGCTGTACATTCAAAAGGATGGTAATTAAACACAACATTGAGAACAAACAATAGATTCTTAAGGCTTATTGTATCACATAACAGTTCAAGACAAGAGAAGGAGAAAGCAAGCACTCACGTCGACCATAGTAGATACCCAGAAGCTCACATAAACCAGCAGAAAATGTTCATGCTCAATGAGAATAGTTCTTGAAATTATACACAGAGTAAAGGCTTGTTGCTGTTATGTGTATTGTTTTTCAGTGGCTCAGTTGTGTCCGACTCTCTGTGACCATATGGACCACAGCATGTCAGGCACATCTTGTGTCTGGTGGTGCTAATCTATAAGGTTTTCATGGCACAGATACTGGAGTGGGTTGCCAGTTCCTTCTCTAGTGGACCAAGATTTGTCTGGCCTCTCTCCTATGGCCTGCCCATCTTGGGTAACCCAACATGGTATAGCTCACAGTTTCATTAAAGTACACAAGCCCCTTCATCACGACAAGGTAGTAATTCAGAAGGGTTGTTATGTTCCTACTCACATAATAATTCACTATGGCCCCCATTCAATTGCAAGCCCATAATTACCTTCATACAGGCCGTATGTCTGCGGGTTAAAAATGTGTTACAATTCCGGCTGTATCCAATTGACTCAAGCACGCAATTATAGTCTCACACTCCCAACACACAAACCATGAACCCGTAAATAGCAATCCAGGGCATGATCATGATCAAGTAAGCAAGCCCGTAAGATACAATTTAAATGAGGCCGTCATCATGACATCAGTGAAACATGGAGCCTGATTCAAATAGAAGCCCACATCTCACGGCATACAGGTGGTATGTCTGCGGGCGTGCTGTGGGCTTGAACTCTGTTACAATTCCGGTGCTATTCAATTGAACAAGGCCGCAAGTTATGGGCCAAAAGCTAAAACCGTAAACCATTAACTCGTACGTAGCATTTCAGGGCGGGAACATGATCAATTAAGCAAGGCCATAACTACCCATTTAGAAACAGCCAATAGAAAATGAGACCGTCATCCTTAGGTCAGTAAAACATGGAGGTTACATGTCAATCAATTAGTGTTAGGAAGTCCTATAAGTGGTCGGACTCGCAAAACCGCCAAATACTAAATAATACAAATTAATGCCAATACTGTTCTAGTCCATGTGGGTGGCCTGATATGTATTAACTCATTGATTTCCAAGATCGATATAACCCCGAAATGAAACATAATTTTTTTTTTTTTTATATACCGATCTGCAAGCTTGAGACTTTTGTGCAACTAATTCCATTGTCTTTCCTCGCTTTCCCTGTAATTTTTTGTGAAGTATTACATAGTTACATAGTTACATAGTTACATAGGGCCTCATTCAATTGCAATTTGACCAATTGAATAGGGCTCTAAATAAGCACATAGCATTTTTTTTTTAAAGAAGTTTTTAGTTAGTGAAAACCTTGCTTTTGGATAGATGTTTACTAAGTAAAAACTTCTTTAAAACATATATGTTATGTGCTTATTTAGAGCCCTATTCAATTGACCAAATTGCAATTGAATGAGGGTCATAGTATTTAAGGTTGAAAAAAGACTTTCAGTCCATCAAGTTCAACCTTTTAAGATCTCCTCTGATCTGCAATATACGGATTAACTATTAATTCATTAGTTGTTAATTAATTATTAGTTATTTAATGTTTTTTTTTTGTTTTTTTTGTTTTAATTTTTTTATTATTATTAATTAGTCCAGAGGAAGGCAAATAGAAAAAAAAAAAAAAAAAAACAAGCGAGACTTAGCCAATTGTCTCAAGGGGAAATGTAAAAAAATTGGATCATTACTGACTCTCTAATTATCCATGATAACCCTGAATACCCTTTTTAATTAGAAATAAATCTAGTCCCCTTTTAAAGTTATCTATCGAATCCGCTGTCACCACCTCCTCTGGTAGAGAATGCCACAGATTAACCACCCTTACTGTGAAGAACCCTTTTCTTTCTTTGAGGTGGAATCTTTTTACTTCTAACCTCGAGGGATGTCCTCTTGTCAGTTGAAAACCTCTTGGCACAAAAAGCTCCCCCGACAAATCTTTATACTGACCCTGGATGTATTTATATAAGGTAATCATATCTCCTCTTAGACGCCTTTTTTCTAGAGAAAATAAGCTTAAGTTGGTTAGTCTTTCTTCATAACTTAGCCCCTCCATTCCCCTTATTAGTTTTGTTGCCCTTCTCTGTACCTTCTCCAGCTCTAAAATATCCTTTTTATGAAGTGGTGCCCAAAATTGTACTCCATATTCCAAATGAGGGCGTACTAGAGATTTGTATAGTGGCAGAATTATATTTGCTTCCCTGGCTTCTTTACCCTTCTTAATACATGCTAATATTTTATTTGCCTTTGCAGCTGCTGCTTGGCTTTGAGCACTGTTATCCCTTTCAACTTCTGATACACCTAGATTTGCTCCATTAAGATTATAAATTGCATGGCTATTTTTCCTTCCCAGATGCATAACCTTACATTTATTCGTATTAAATCTCATCTGCCATTTAGATGCCCATTCCTCAATTTTATGTAAATCCCCTTGGAGGGAAAGCACATCACTATCTGATTTAATTACCTTGCACAACTTTGTGTCATCAGCGAAAATGGAGACCCCACACTCCAATCCTACCTCTAAGTCATTAATAAATATGTTAAAAAGGAGAGGACCTAATCCTGAACCCTGAGGAACCCCACTTACCACATTAGTCCAATCGGAGTATGTTCCATTTACAACAACCCTTTGCTTCCTGTCTTTTAGCCAGCTCTCAATCCATGAGCAGATATTTACTGCAATTCCTGTATCCCTTAGTTTGCCCAATAGTCTCCCATGTGGCACTGTATCAAAAGCCTTTGCAAAATCCAAAAATACTACATCCACTGAGTTGCCTTGATCCAGGTTCCTACTAACCTCCTCATAGAAACTAATTAGATTTGTTTGACATGACCTATCCCTCATAAACCCATGTTGACTCCTACTTGTAATCCTGTTCAAATAGACATATTCTTGTATATTATCCCTTATTAACCCTTCTAAAAGCTTCCCCACTACAGAAGTGAGGCTCACTGGTCTATAATTCCCCGGATTTGCTCTCGCTCCCTTTTTAAATATAGGTATCACATCAACTTTTCTCCAGTCATCTGGTAGAGACCCTGTGTTGAGTGAATCTTGAAAAATTAAATATAATGGTTTGGCTATTACAGAACCCAGTTCCCTTAGTACCCTCGGATGTATTCCATCAGGACCCGGGGCTTTATTAACATATATTTTTTCCAAACTCTTTTGGATTACTTCCTGTGTTAACCAATTATTTGGCAAAGGTAATCTAGCCCCATGCAATAAAGTAGTTATTTATACCGATTTGCGAGTTTGAGAATGTTGTGCTATTAATTCTAAGACCTAACATCACTTTCTCTTTTAATTAAAGTACAGGATGGCTTTTTTATTTGCTTCATTAGTTCTACGTTTTGAAAGTAAGACCTATGTCCTACGGGCTTGAATGACCTCCAAGCACGTAACTTGTTATTCGCGTCAGCAAGCCCATAACTCGTGGTACAAGCCCGCAAACTCGGAGCACTGGAAATGCAAATATAAGTTGAAGACCGCACTGTGAAGCACCGTAAATGATGGGGTACACAATGGGTGACATGAGGATTAAAGGCACAACATTCTCAAGCTGGCACATCTACACAATACAATACTTTATTTCATGTTTAATTTCCGTCCATCATTTACAGTGCTTTACAGTGCTGTCTTGAATTTGTTTGCAGTACAGTAGTCTGTTTATATTTTCTTTTAAAGTGACAAGAACAGGTGATTAACCCCCTTGATAGTCCGATCTAGTACTTGTAGCGTTATTTGATACATTTGCCATTTACGGGTTTGAAGGAAATTGCGGGCTTGTGCAATTGTTGTGATTGAATATGGATTGGCACTGGTAACATTTGTGAGCTTGAAACATCAAAGGCGTCGATAGAACAGAGTTACTTTTTTTACAACCGCAGTGATTTTGAGTCTAACTCGCAAATGGCTTGCGAGCAGCAAAATGTAGCCAATTAAATATCAGTAACATTTACTGGCTACATTACGGTCTCCAGTAATTACAATTTGGCCAATTGAATGGGGGCTTATGTGCATTAACACTAAAGCATTTAATTTGTGAGCAGATTTTATAATGATCAGTGAATTCTTTGTGTTGTTTTTGCCTTTATTTATTTTGTTCGGAGACCTTGGCCCTTATTTAATTCCAAGTCCATAATTACATGTAACCTGATATTTTGGCTGTGGGTTAGAAATTTCTTACATAAATAGATGTATTCAATTGACTCAAGCCCACAAGTACATGGTCACAATCCCAACCCGCAAACAATGAACCCGTACGTAGCATTTCAGGGCATGAGCAACTAAACAAGACCGTACATTTTAAACAGAGCCAAAAGTAAAACATGGAGTTTAAACTACAATCAATTAGTGTTTAGAGCAGTGGTGGAGCTAGTCAATGGAGGGCCTCGGTGCAAAAAAATAATTTTAGGCCCCCCTCTGGTGCCGAAACTCTTTAAAATCAACTTAAATTTGCGTTCCACCTCACTTCCAGACGTGATGGCTGTTCCCCCGTGCTGTGTGTGATGTTTTTGTTGTTTTTTCTTTTGTTTTTTTGTGTTTTTCATGTATTTTGATTTTCGCGGTTCAGCCATTAACTTCGTATTAATCCTACCTCATATTTATATTTTCTAAGTCCTGCGTCTGGTATTTTATTTTTTCTAAGTCCTGCGTCTCGTAATGTTTTTTTTTCTAAGTTGCGGGTTCGTCAACGGCTTGCAGCCTAACAGCCTTATTAAATGGCGAATCTGGCAATTGAATATGGCTCTATATAAGCCCATAGCATTTTTTTTTACAGAAAATATTTAGTTAGTGAACTTCTATGCAAAAGCAAGGTCTTCAGTAACTAAAAACTTATTTAAAAAAAAGATGCTATTTGCTTATATAAAGCCCTTATTCAATTAGGCGAATGGCAATTTAATAAGTCTGTTAGGTGATACCGCGTTTACTAAGTGTTTGTAGGCTAAGTCCCTCGTGTTTCATTGCCTCCACTGCTCGCCTTGCTTTGCGAGGTTCGCAGGCAATGAGCACCTTCGCCGCTCATCGGCCAACTGCTGTGACTTGTAGTGCCTTAACGGCTTGCCTCGCTATGCAAGGCTCGCAGGTGATGAGTGTCGCTTAAGTGCTGTGCTGCAATCTTTTGTGAATTAATGGCTCGCCTTGCTACGTGAGGCTTGCAGGCGATGAGCCCCTTTGGCGCTCATCGCCTAAGTGCTGCGAGTTAACGGCTCGCCTCGCTACGCAAGTCTCGTAGTTCGACAATTATAATATGTGATATATCACATATAATAGTTGTCAAACTGTGATTCCTTGTCACACTTGCGAAAAATCGCAGTTTAACAACTACGATTACCACAAAGGGCAGAGCATGTGCATTGCGCAATGGGCCACGCATGTGCAGACAGAGGAGGAGAGAAAGAGAGGAGGAGGAGGGGACACACACAGGAAAGGAGGGGGAAGACACAGAGGAGAGGGGAGAGACACAGGGGGGAGACACAGAGGAGGGGGGAGAGACACAGGGGAGGAAGAGGAGGGGGAAGAGACACAGGGGAATGAGAGGAGGAGAGACACCTAGGAGTGAGGGGGAGAGACACATGAGAGTGAGAGGAGGGGGAGAGACACAAAGGAGTGAGAGGTGGGGGGAGAGACACATGAGAGTGAGAGGAGAGGGGAGAGACACAGGGGAGTGAGAGGAGGGGGGACAGAAAAAGGGGAGTGAGAGGAGGGGGAAGAGACACAGGGGAGGAGGGAGAGACACACAGGGGAGGGAGAGGAGAAGGAGAGACACAGGGGAGGGAGAGGAGGGGGAAGAGACACAGGGGAGGGGGAGATACACAGGGGTGGGAGAGGAGGAAGTAGACACACAGGGGAGGTAGAGGAGGGGGGAGAGACACAGGGGAGGGACAGATGGGGGAAGAGACACAGGAGAGGGAAATGGGGGGACAGACACGAGGGAGGGTGGAAGAGACACGGGGGGAAGAGACACAAGGGAAAGAGACACAGGGGGCAAAAGAGACACAGGGGATGGAGAAGGGGCGACAGACACAGGGGAGGGGGAGGGGGCAAGAGACACAGGGGAGGGAGAGGTGGGGAAGAGACACAGGGGGACAGGGGGGAAGACACAGTGGGAGAGGGGCGAAAAACACAGGGGTGAAAGGAGACACAAGGGAGGGACAGGAGGGGGAAATGAGACACAAGGGAGGAAGTAGACAGAGGGAGAGATCAGCCAGTGATCAGCATCGAAGGCGCTCATTGCGAAGCCAGTGATGAGCGCCAAAGGCCAGTAAAGTAGAGGGGGAGAGGCTCCCATTGTGTGGCAAACAGCGTTGCCAGGATTCACATTTTATAGTCTGCATTTTTGACAAGCAACTTGTCTCTTTTTTATACACTGTTTTTGAGAGCTTATTTCCCGCAGAGGAGTTAATCATAGGTGAGAAACACTGAAGTAAATTTATCTTGTGTGTCACCACAGAGAGTCTGCCAGACGTCTGGTGAAGTCCCATAGAGGAAACAGATATTATCTGCTGTGGTTTGGTCATGAGACATTCACCTGGATTCACTAAACTTTGCGGGGCTCAAAAAAAGTTTACTGAAGCTTGCAGTGTATATTTCCTATGAGGAATCTATCTCATCAGGTAAAAAAGTTGCAATTTATTTAAAACACTTAAGAGAGAGTCAAAGTGTTGCATTAAGCATGCCACCAACCTCACAGAATATGTCACATTTGTCCATAGTCTTTGCATAACACCTTTTCATCCGCCCAAGTATAAATATGAAAGATGGTAGATGGCTTTTCCAAATAAGGGTTCCATAAGTGAATGACATTCTACTTTATATACAAAAAGTCTCACATCAACCCAACGGCTAGATATAGCTTAGAGTTAATAAAGGAGCTTAAAAAATAGGTGACAGTGCTCTACAAAATAAAAGTGCTTTTATTACTTCACAAGTCTAGTACAGAAAGGTCATCCAATCAAAAATAAAAAGTTCCCATGTTTTAATGTAGCTCTTAGACATGGAGGTACTGCTGCACAGCACCAGGCCCCACAACATGCTACCACTGCTAATGGTGTAAATGGTCACCTATATATCTGGATTTGTTAAATGAACTCTATATGATATATAGATACTTTGTGAGGGAGACCCCAAATGATTTTGCACCAGGGCCTTCCATCATCTAACTCTGACTCTCAAAACTTGAAATTCTTTGTGTCTCCTTCAGTTAGTTATAATATATAAAAATTACAGGAATTGGTAGGTCTAAGCCAAAACAAACACTTTCAAATTTGATGTTTTTGTTTATTTGGGGGGGGGGGGGGTAGTCCAGAAGGAAAGTTCTTCAAAAAAGCAAACTAGATATTACAATGCAGTGGTCCTTTAAGTTATAAGCATTCTTAACTATGATTCTCATTATTCTCAGCTTCTTTCTAATTGCAACACCCTCTATGCTGATATGGTCCTAGCTCTTTATACTATACAGTATACCATACAGTGTAGTGTACATCATGAAGGTGTCTGTCATTGTGGTTAATTGTCCAACAGACATTAGTTCAGTTTGGGTAAAGTAGACTGTGAAATTTATTACATACTAGCGAATTGCCCGTCAAAAAATGACGGCAATCAAATAGTAAGGTAGCTAATGCTGTTTGGTGTGTAATACAAAAATATATAATATATAATAAATGAATATACTTTACCTATTTTGAAGCATTGTGTTGAAGAGCTGACAATCTGTTTTCATGTTGCTGCAGCATTAGTGGTGTGGAGCTGCTGTGTAAGCGTGATGAATGTGTGCAGTGTAATACTGTGCGTGCGCAAGACGAAACCGTTAGCGTAGTAGTGTACTTCCGCATTGGCGTAAAATGGCGGGTTATCTGTGTTATGCGTCTTTGCGGATTATCCGTCGGTGCTTCGTGGTGTTTTTCGAGTTTCGTGTGTTGTTTTGCGAGTGTGTTGTGGTGTTTTACGTGTTGAGAGTGCTGTAGCCTCGTTTTGGGTTTTTTCGTCGGCCATTTTTTCTCTCGCATAGCGATTTCATTAGTGTCTAAATTGTTTTATTTTTATTGAAATGAAGGTGTAACTTGGTTTTTTGATGTCCTGGATGGTTCCTCTTGCTGTAGGTAAGTTTTTTATGTGTGTGTTGTGTGTATTTATTGTGTTTGAAATTTTGTATGTCGGCGTGTTGCGTCCGATGTTTGCGAGGTCGTAATGTCTGGTAACGTGTCTCGTATGGTGTTTGCGTGTGTAGCCTCGTTTTCGTTTTGTTCGGCGGCCATTTTTTCTCTCGCTTATCAAAGTTTTTATTGTGCAAACTCTTTTATTTTGAGTGAAATAAAGGTGTAAGTGGCATTTTTTGAGGTCCTGGATGCTCCCTGTTGGTGTAGGTAAGGTTTTTATGTATGTGCTGTGTGTATGTATTGTGTTTTTAATTTTGGAATGTTCGCGAGTTGCGTCCGAGTGTTGCGAGGCCGTAATGTGTGTGAACATGTGTCGTATGTTGTTTGCGAGTGTCGTAATGTGTGTGTCGTGTTATTTGCGTTGCGACGTGAAGTTTGCGAGGGTCGCAGTTGCTGGCATGGAGCGCCTTTGGCTCGCTGCGCGAGCCCGCAAGCGTGAGCAATGGCCCGTACGCTCACAACTATATATGTGATAGATAGTTACATAGTAATTGAGGTTGAAAAAAGACGTTTAGCCCATCAAGTTCAACCTTTTAAGATCTCCTCTGATCTGCAATATGCAGATTAGTTGTTGATTGATCCAGAGGAATGGGAAAAAAAACAGTGAAATTACGTTTCATTTCTTATATTAGCTACAGTATATTCTTGTTTTTCACCCATTGTTTGTCAACTAGAGGAAAACTGTTTTTGTTATGGAAAGGATGTAAGTTCAAACCCCACTCGTTTACATTTCTGGAGAGCTGTAGGTACATTGTTTGATGTAATGTCCTGCTTCTGTGGCAATGAGAGGGAAGTGATGGGGTGTCAATTTCAATCTTATCCAGTGATTAAACAATGACTATTGACTTCTGCCTGTTTCCTCCCCCTGCACACCTCCCTGCATTGTTAAATACAGACACGTACCCATCATCCAGCTCTCAGGATGTGATAATAGGAATATAATATTGATTCCTGTACTCAAAAACAGATGTTCCAAAAATCAGATTATATCAATAATGTCATGTGTATGGCCTACACTGCTGTTAAGGTTGTTAGTTTGATACATAATTGACAAGCATCCTTTTTATGGTCTTTTAATGAACATGCATGTCCATCATATACATAGGTACATAGAACCTACCTTATCACCGCCTCTCCAGCATGTCCCAAAACCAATGGGGAAAATATTTTGAGCGGTAAGATACCACCTTGTAATTAGTTTGTAATATTTATCCAACACTGATATTTGTAGAGAATGAGCTATAGAGCAATAGATATCAGCCCATTCTTCTGTGCAAATGTTAGAGCCTGTGGGCCTCATTCTATTACCGGCCGTAAATCGTCCGTAAGGCTGCGATTCCTTGCGGGGGTTCTGTTAACTCGCGATTCTATTATACGGCCCCGCAAGGATCTCCTCTTACGGCCGGCCGCATATCTTGGAACCGGCCGTAAGCTCAGAAATATAAAAACGCAAAAATAAATTCAAGCCTGCACTGTACAGCTCTGTAAATGCTAGGGATCATATTGGGGGACATGAGGATTAAAAGTAACCCACTCTCAAGCTTGCACATCTGCCCAAACCCGAGTTCAAATTAACTGTTTATTTTCCGGCTGCGGCGTGGGCGGGTCTGAGGTGCTCCAAGCCCTATGGACTTTTTACATGGATATTTTACGGATATTAAAAATAAAATATTTTACGGATTTGAGTACAGGATAATTATGTGCTATTTTTTCTAACACCTAAAATCCCTTTATAGTCTTCTCAAAGTGCAGGATGGCTTTATTTGAGCTATTTTATGTGCTTAATTGGTGCTAGCGGGACCTCTTTCCTGCAAGTAAGCAGCGGCTCGCTTTTAGCCTTGCAGAGAGGTTTCCCGGAGCAATTGAATTGCAAATAGGAATTTCTTACGGCCGAAACTCTTGCGGCCGTTTTAGATCAAAGGCTTTCCTCTGGCGCGAGCGGCCGCAAGAGATAGCAAGGCACCGGCCGCAAGCCTGCCGGAATCCCCGGCCGTAAGGGAATAGAATAGCAGAATAGCTTGCAGCCGGTCCTTGCGGCCCTGCAACGGCTGCGGACGCTAATAGAATGAGGCCCTGTCTCTTTTTCAAAGCTATGGAGCAACTGTGTCTGGGAGGTGTGGATGGACTATTTCATAGACAGTATATTTTCAAAGAGAATGGGTTGATGGCTCGGAGGGGAGGCAAAGCTGTTCAATGGGTTTTGGGGTCCCTAAAATGTCTGTGGATGTGATTAAAGAAAATGGAAGAACTATGCATCATAAATAACTGAAATCTAAAGAAATTATTTACAATTTTGAGACTTCCTTATGGCAGACTATATTTAGAGTGTAAGGTACTGCACAAGACATGTTACAGAGCACAGTGGAGAAATGATTTACCTATTTTAAAATATAGTTATGGCTGCAGTGCAGGATAGGGCAACTTAAGGGTGAAAAGATGTAGGAAAATGTAAATTATCTTCCTCTCCTGGCAAAGGATTATCTGATTACATCATTCATGACATCATAATTGACATCACATATAAGAAAATAAATCAATTTGATGGAAATAATTATTTGGACATCTTTCCTAATAAAATTAAGACCCTTCTTACTGCCTCTACCTTGTAAATGTCCCCTATTTAAAAAAAAAACAATAGAAGCTTTAATACAAAAAAATTATTATGATAAACCTGTTGTTTGTTTCCAGCGCTCCCTCAAACTTTGTACACATTGCACCCAGAAACCAATAGCAGCTAGGGAAACAAATATTTTAAAACACAAACATGGTTTGGTAAATGACCATAGAAACATAACAAAGACAGAGGGATAGGTTCAAATCAGTTTATTCGTTTTACAGTTACATTTTTTGTTTTCGTTTTGTTTGTTTTAACATCTAATTGCTTAGTCTTTCGACATATGAATATTTATCTGTCACTCTTGATAAGGAAAGGAAAACACAAATGTAATAAATAACCTGTTATGTTTTGTCTTTTCGAATGTACATGTCATACTAAACACATTAAAGGCATATTAAAGTGAGCTGAGTTATGAATGCATCCTGTAGAGGGGAATTAGTAGTGTATGATTACATTTATTTGCATGCACTATATTTTTTTAGCTTTGCATTAAAAAAAACTTTTGCAGGTGATGTTTACACCCCCAGGATTGAGCTAGGCTTCTCAGGGTACGATTTTGTAAAAGTGTACCCTGTCCATGTGAGCATGCACAGCTTAGCAGCCAATCAGCAATGCTGTATATGCAGCCAGTATAGATGACTACTACTCTGGGTCCTTAAAGGACCATAAATCGACATTCAAGTAAAAATGCTTGAGCGGTTACACGGTTGTTCTTTAAACATACACCCTCTCCTTGATATATTCTGACAAATTGTAATGAAACCAAACATTTCAGCTTCTTCTTCCAATTCTAATTTGTCTTTTAGGTGAATGAGCATTTATGCTTGATTTATGGTCCTGCAATGACCTGCAATGTTTACGTTCTGTGCGTTCTGTGTTAGTGAGTGCATGAAATGTACCAGGGCTGGGAGAGACCTCAGGGGCTGGGTCATCTAATGGGGCAATTCACAGAGGCTGTGAGAGATCAAAAGGGCAATTCACTGGGGCTGGGGGAGGTAATAAGGGAATTCACTGGGGCAGGGAGAGATCACTGGGGCAATTCACTGGGGGTGAGGGAGGTAATGGGGTAAATCACTGGAGCTGGGGGGTATAGGGGCAAATCACTGGGGCTGGGGGAAGTTTCACCTGGGATGTAGGTAAAACAATCAGTGAATGAAGGGACACAGACCTTGTTCTGGGTATTACAGAAATCTAAAGGAGAGCTGCAGCTCAATTCACAGACCAAAAAGATACAATGTATTAGTTATGCTAATTTTCCCTGGGATATTCAGGGGGTGTCAACATTGATAGAAAACTGTTTGCAAATGCAAGAAATTCAGCAAACTTTGACTGTTTAAATGTTTATTTTGGTATTTTTTTCATGCAAACAATTGTTTTCATACACTACCAATTCTCCTCTATCAGATGCATTCATAATCCAGCTCCCTTGCATATACCTTTAAATACTCGACATGTATGAAATAGCCACATGCAAACCATCTGTATTTACATTGTAAGAGCCATGTCTATGGTACTTTATTTCTTCTCTGATATTGTAAACAACAAACTGTAACAAGCTGAAAAGAAAATTTCCAAAAATCAACCTTATATTTGCAGAAAAATAACTGTATGCCCAAATAGTTCTCACTTCATTATCAGAGCCAGGTTCCTCCAGTTTAGCAGCAAAGCTTAGTGTATACTGACAATTATATTATACTGTTAATGTGTATCAAAGGCAATCATATATTAGGTACACCAACAATGATAGGCTTCAAAAGTATGTAGGAATTGGAATTTCTTTTTAAAAAAATTGCATAAAAGGGACAATTTTTTCTTCAAACAAAAGATGTTTGTCTGCAGCATAAACAGAAAACATCTACTACCAGATACACATGTCTGGCTTGAGAAAATTAAAGAATTGCCCTCTTTACATATATTGTAAATAAGGCTACAGACCATCTCAATATTTATTTCATAAACATGTGTATCAATCAGAAAGCAGAATGTTACCCAATCTCATAATATTCGATATCTATCTTGATGGGACATTTTCTTAACCAAGGATGATGACATCGAGCCTCCGGCTTCTATTGTGTAACAGAAGTAAAAAAATAATAATAATAATAAATAAATAATAAAATAAATAATTAATAATAAATAAAAATAATAATAAAATAATTTCACTTGGTAGGTTGCACACTGTGTCACTGTATAGGTTAATAAACTCACCTTCACACCAACAACACCAGAAGGAGGGGAGAGCAAGGTTTACATTTCTATATTTTTTTGTTGCAGACATGTTTTACTATACGTCACGTGAAACAGTATTATTCACTGCATGAAGACAATATGCATCTCTGTCACTCCTTCCAGAAAGATGATCTGATATATAGGTTTGGCTTCTCTTTCAGGTTGTAAGGCAGATAAAGATCCATCTTGGATAACATTGCTACACAGAGTCAGAGAAGAAGCACAGTAGTTGTTTAATAAACTGATATAGAAAAAACAATAAAAACTATTCTGACCACAATTTCTAAATTACATCCACTTAAAATGACAGTGGAATTACATGATAGATAATATAATTGTAAGACATTAAATTAAATATCTAAACACAAACCACATATCATTTATTAAGGAGCATATGTAAAGAAGGTCTAAATAGCATGTGATAGATGGCATTTTGCCCCTGACACACCAAGAAGAGTGTAAATAAGCTGTAAAGGGAGACCAGGCGAAACTCTATAGAATTCACTTCAGTTAAACAGGTCTGTCTTTGTCTGATTGTCTTTGCAGACTTTTAGCTGCCAGATCCGTCTTAGCAATGTTGACTCTGACCTTGACTTAAAACAGATTATACTTTGAACATTCCGGCCTAAATACTTTCTAGCAAACTATATTTGCACAACAAACATTGTGATATGGGTCCCCTTGACTTACTCATGCTTCACTTGTGTTCTTTGTTATTTTTTATAGTTGAGTATTTGCAGTAGTTAGATAGTTACAATTAATGATTAATCAAAAGAGATATTCATGACTGCCAAAATACAGTTGATCCCCTGAGTAATACATTTTAAATACGGAAAGCTCATATCTTTTAGTGATAATCATAGCTTTGTACCAAGAACAGAAAGTTGAGCACAAATATTTACCTTACCAGTAGGTTTTATACTTGTTGCCATTTGGAGTTTACATTTTCTTGATTGTAATTGTGATAATGGGCATTTTAGTACTTTCGCTTATGAAGCTGGTGTTCTTTTGCAGTAATTGTGCTGTTTTCTATGTAGTGGTTTGCAATCTGATTAGTGTTTGTGTACGTGACAATGTGACTCTTACCAATGCACGGTTATGTAAGCACTTTACTTCAGGCAGTCTTTATTTAAACATACACAGGTTGTATTTTACATTCTGCTTTAAACGTGACCTTCTTCTGATTTCTGAGTCTCGATAGGAAGATATTACTGCAAATATTTTCATTTCATTGACAATAAGTGTATCGCTATACTATTTGCCTTTTGCAAACAAGATTAAAGCCTTGATACATTTGTATATAAATTTAGTTGTTTATTCTTTGGAAAGTAAAAGAGTTCTAAGAATGTTTAATTAGGGATATGTAAGTTTGATGGATGATGAACGCATCTGATAGAGGAGAATTAATAGTATATGATAAAAAATGTTTGCATGAAAAAATACCAAAATAAACATTTAAACACTTACCTTGAAGTTAGCAAAATCTATTGTAATTTCTGACAGTTTAAAATTAAGATTAACACCCCCTCCATAATTTTTTTTTTCTCCATTCTGGTTAGATGAAAAATGTAAGACATAGCACTATGTTAGTTGCTATGGACACACCACACAGCAAGCAAGAAGCAGGGATGAGCCATATCCCAGCAGGGACTTGGAGGCTGACAACACTGCTCTACTATTAGCTGAGCAAGCAAGAGCAGGTAAATAGTGTGTTAATATTGCTCCATGCTGATTGGATGGGTATCAGGAAGTTGTGTAGATACCCCCTCAGGGTGTAAACACAATCATTAGAGGGATTTTTAGATATTAATAAAAATAAAATGTTTTATGAGATGTTCTGTATACATATAGGGTACTTTTTGCCTATAGAGGGCAGAAATGTATTAATCCAGCAAATTTAGATATCCCTTTAAGTTTCTGTTTTTTTGCAGTGCAACCACCGTGGGTGTAGAAACTGGGGGGACATGGGTTTATGTGTAGAGAAGCAGTTGTGTGGTATTTATATACAATAGGAGATATTCCCCTCTTTAGCTCCTACACCCATGTCAACCACTATGGGAGATTTCAAGTATACATAAACTATCTCACCTCCAAAGCAGTGGACTGAGGGTTTTAGGCAGGTGCCCAAGGTTCACCTAACTGGGCCTGCCGTTTTGACTAGCCCCACACTGTTTAAAGTACTTGGTAGTATATGACTTCCTGAAAAGCAGTATAAATGCTTTACAGAGTCTGCAAACGATCATGTTATTTTTCATATCACTTTAAACGTCAAATAACACAGAGCCTCGCAAACAAAAAAAAGAGCCCTGCTGAAAATATCAATAGAGCCTGCTTTTGTTTTTAACCATTTGCACTTTTGTTATATGAGAATAACAAATAAAATATTTTGTTAAAACCCTCAATTTTGGGTGTATTGTTTGGATTATGAATGTTAAGTCATTAGATGTTTCATTTGCAGCCTGGTATTGTAGTTAATGTTTTAACCTAGTGTAATTTCAGTAATTTATTTCTCATATGAACATAGGCCTTCATGTAAAGTGCACTGCCATAAATCGTCTGTGGGAGCACTTTTTCCTAAATTCTACACTAGCAGCTTTATTAAATTGCGATTCGGTAAATTTAAAAAGGCTCTAATTAAGCACACAGCATATATTTTTTACAGAAGTTTTTAGTTAGTGAACTTTTATCCAAAAGCAAGGTCTTTTCAATAACTAAAAACTTCTGTAAATAAAATATGCTGTGTGCTTAAATAGTGCCCTTATAAATTTACTGAATTGCAATTTAATAAGGCTGTAAATCTTTTGCTCCCCCAGGTTAGTTAAATCCTGCCTTAACCACAACAGAGTTCTGTGTAGGGAGTAGCCAAACCAAGCTTTAGGGATGAGACATGGCTCTAGGAGCCACTAGGAAATGCATACGTCATGTATATTATAATGAGTGGGAAGTGCAGTAACAACTCCCGTAACTAGGCTGCAACATATTAGAGATATATATGACTGGAGAAAAAATACCTATATTTAAGGGAGCAAGAGCAAATCCGGGGAATTATAGACATGCAAGCCTCACTTCTGTAGTGGGAAAGCTTTTAGAAGGGCTAAGGGATAATATACAATAGTATGTCTATTCAAACAGGATTATAAGTAGGAGTCAACATGGATTTATGAGGGATAGGTCATGTCAAACAAATCTAATTTGTTTCTATGAGGAGGTTAGTAGGAACCTGGATCAAGGCAACTCAGTGGGTGTAGTCTTTTTAGGTTTTGCAAAGGCTTTTGATACAGGACCACATGGGAGACTATTGTGCAGACTAAGGGATACAGGTGTTGCAGTAAATATATGCACATGGATTGAGAGCTGGCTGAAAGACAGGAAGCAAAGGGTTGTTGTAAATGGAACATACTCAGATTGGACTAATGTGGTAAGTGGGGTTCCTCAGGGTTTAGTATTAGGTCCTCTCCTTTTTAACATATTTATTAACGACTTAGAAGTAGGACTGGAAAGTATTGTCTCAATTTTTGCTGATGACACTAAATTGTGGAAGGTAATTAAATCAGAAAATTATGTACTTTCCCTCCAAAGATTTTTAGAGAAATGGGCAAGTAAATGGCAGATGAGAAAAGAATTAGAGAAATGAGAAAAGAATTAGAGAAATGGGCAAGTAAATGGCAGATGAGATTTAATATGAATAAATGTAAGGTTATGCATCTGGAAAGGAAAAATATCCATGCAATTCATAAACTTAATGAAGCAATTCTAGGGGTATCAGATATTGAAAGGGATTTGGGAGTGCGTGTGGACAACCACCTGCGTAACAGTTCTCAATGCCAAGCAGCATCTGCAAAGGCAAATAAAAATATGAGCATGTATTAAGAAGGGTATAGAAGCCAGGGAAGCAAATATAATACTGCAACTATACAAACCCCTAGTATGCCCTCATTTGGAATATGGAGTACAATTTTGGGCACTACTTCGTAAAAAGGCCATTTTAGAACTGGAAAAAGTACAGAGAAGGACAACATTGTCTTGCTGCATGACCAACTGTATTACAGCTCTAGCTGACGGAGTTGTGACCAGACATTCTCCTTAAGAATTTTCTAATAAAGAGCAGAATTCAAGATTCCTTCAATTACGGCAAGTCATCTAGGTCCTGAGGCAACAAAGCTTCTCCATACCATCACATTACCACTACCATGTTTGACTGTTGGTATAATATTCTTACTGTGGAATGTGTTTTCTCTACACTAAAAATAGCGGGAAATCCTGTTATCCAAAAAGTCCTACTTTGGATTCATCTGTTTATAGAACATTTGAACTAAAATGCTTGGGGATCATCCAGGTGCTTATTGGTAACTAAGAGATGAGTGGCTATGTTCTTCTTTAGTAGCAGTGGTTTCCACCTTGTTACTGAAAAGGAAAAAAATAATTTGCCCAATTGACCTTAGCTTTGGCAAGAGAAGCCTGCAGTTCTGGGAATGTTTTTAGGATCCTTTTTGACTTCCTGGATCATATGACATTGCACCCTTGAAGAAGGTTTGGCAGATTGGCCATTTCTGGATGAAGATTCACTACTTTTCCAAGTCTTCTCCATTTAGACATTATGAGCCTCATTTAATTGAGCAATTGTAAGTTACAGTAGCCCGTAATGAAGGCCATAAGTTAATTTGCTATACAATTGGCATTTTTTTTGCAAGCCACAAACGGGCTACGTGTTACAGGCTTGAAATCCTTGCAGTTGTTACAGCCATAACTTTCACCCTTTCTAAGACTTTGACCTTTCACGTCCGCAAGAGTTGCAATCGCAAATCGCTATTCAATTGCTACAATGCCTCAAGCCCGCAAATGTTTTCACACCCGTAAACGGCAAATGTAGAAGAAAATCTTACGAGTACTAGAGAGAACCCGTAAAGGAGTTAAAGACATGCCGTAGCACTCTAAAAGCAAATAAAAAATCAATACTGCGCTGTAAATGATAGGGAAAGCGATGATAGACGTTAGAATTAATTTCACAACAGTCTCAAGCTCGCAAATCGCCAATCAAAAATCATTTCATTTTATGTTTCATTTCGGGGTTATATAGATCTCGGAATCAATGAGTTAATACATATCAGGCCACCCACATGGGCTAGAACAGTATCTGCATTTATTTTTATCATATTGTGTTTTGCGGTCCGATTGCATAGGGGACCTCCAAATCTTAATTGATTGACATGTAACCTCCATGTTTTACTGGCCTAATGATGATGGTCTCATTTTCTATTGGCTGTTTCTAAATGGGTAGCTACAGCTTTGCTTAATTGATCATGTTCCCGCCCTGAAATGCTACGTACAAGTGCATGGTTTATGGTTTCGGCCCATAACTTGCGGGCTTGTTCAATTGAATAGCACTGAATTTGTAGCAGACTGCGAACCTGCAGCACACCCACAGACATACAACCTATATACTGCGAGATGCAGGCTTCAAATTTAATGAGGCTCTATGACTCTTACTGTGGGTCAGAGAAGTCCCAGAGCCTTAGAAATGGCTTTGTAGATTTCAACAAATTAGTTTTTCTGATCTTCTGAAGGAATTTCAGCTATGTTTGTGGCATAATGAGCTTTTTGAACCTTTGCACTGAAAACTTGAGATGATAAGAGTCAGAACAAGTCCGGTTTACACTGAGCAGGGCTGTGTTCAGTTACCTGAATCCTTTTAATTTAATGGATTCAACAAGGAGTGATTACTTTTTGACACAATGCCAGCTGATTTTGGATAACTTTGTTCATCAAAAGGCTACTGTGATCACATGTTTAAAAAGTACTATCTTAAAGAATTAGACTTAAAAATATGCAACTTATTTTGAAATCACAATAAAAAAATTACGTTTTATAGATATTTATGTGCATTTAGTGGTTCAACTTTCTGATTAACTAACTGCATCCCTTAAAGTGGCTGTAGAAAAGGAGTGTCCCAATAACATCTAATGAAGGATTACATTTGCAGCCAAAAATGTATATTAACAAGACATACAATTTGGAGAGTTCCCACCATGAAATGCAAGGACAACAATAAAGAAACTGATAGTGACTCACCTGGAGTTCTAACAGTATCAGTAATTTTACATTACATGAAAACTACTAAAGAAGCTGTATGTGGAACTGATACAGTGTTTGACTTTAAAACACTGGTTTAAGAGGAACTGTATTTCCTCTATTATACATGCACCTACACCATAATCATTTAAAAAGGTAATTTTAGTCGATAATTACAATATCCTCTTATGAAATATTATACCTAATTTTTTAAGTGTTTTTACACAGTAAAAAATACAATCTTCAATGTACTGTATAACCTATTATATGCAATTATTTTTTAATATTTGCCGCCATTGCTTAGAATGAGCATTCACAGCACGTTATGTCCTTCTAAACCAGTGAAATCCAATTTTGTTTCTGTTTATCTATTTCTACAAGTGGTAAGGTACCCTGAATGCAGACAAAACTTGTTTTTCATGTGTAATATTCTTTAGTGCCAGTACTATGTTTCAAATGGATATCTCAAAAGTCTAATAGTGTTGTTTGCCCAAAAGCAAAAACGTATGTAGCCTTTTACAAGCAGATGTGTCTTGCCAGCTGTCGGCAGGAATTAGAACTAGTGCTGTCTCTTCTCTTAAGTGTATCCCTGGTGTTTGATGGATGAAACCATGAAACATTTTATTCTTACTGCACCCAAGATCTAGTGTAGAAATATGGGCAACTTTAAAATTAGAACATTACAACCGATTCATTGCAACCGACTTATTGCAAGCGCCAAACACACTGTATATTTAATAAAACAAATACAGGTTGGTTAATAGTTTGACTCTTACAACTCTTATTAATTTTTATTTCTAACATTATCCATTATGATGGGGAAATCATAAGGGGTTAATGGTTGACCTTCTCATAACTGAGATTACTGAGGTGCTCAGCTTCACCCAATCCATTTTATCTCTTAAAATAATATTAATAATAATAATTATCATTTTAATTAGAAACCAAGGTCAAAGTTCATGAGCTGTGCTTCTGTGAAAGTCTACAGTGGTGACTTAAAGCAGAACTTGATCTGAATGTATTTAGAAAACTGGGGTACTTTTATGTACAGCAAATCATAAGCAATAGTCTCAAGTCCATGATATTAAAGGGATACCTAAGTTTCCTAAATTATGAATGCATATAGAAGAATCAGTAGTGTATGCAAACATATATTTCATGAAAAAATACCAAAATAAACATTTAAACACAATTAGCAAAATGTCTTGTATTTTTTACAGTTGAAAATCAGGGTTAACTCCCTTCCAAACCCATGTTGAATTAGCATTAATTTAAAAAAACAAATGTGGCCAAAAAGACACAGGGGAGGGTGAGGGGTGAAGAAACAAAGGGGAGGGAGAGTGGGGAAAGAGAGGGGGGAAAGAATCAAGGGAGGGAGAGGGGGGAAGAGACACAAGGGAGGGAGAGGGGGGAAAGAGACTCAGAGGGGGGAAAGGGGGAATGAGACACAGGGTAGGGAAAGGTGGAAGAAGACACAGGAGAGGGAGAGAGGGGGAAAGGAGACACGGGAGGGAGAGAGGGGGGAAGGAGACACAGGGGAGGGAGATGGGGGAAGGAGACACAGTGACTGTTTTTTAGAAAACATTTGAAACCCAGGAATCTACTGTATACCTTTAACTATTGTATTTCCACTTTAGCCAGTAACTGGTCCCCCAGCATCAAGTGGAGTGTAATAATCAAAGATTATGAGACTTCATAAATGCCTTCCAGAATCAGAATATCTCAAATTACTGGTACATCCCTGTTACAACTCTGAAATTCCTTGTTCACAAACAAAACACACAATGCAGCAGGACATTTGTCAATGACTAACCCATTCACATCTTGCACGTGACACGCATTATCCTCAAATATCCTGAGGATAAACAGTACTTCCTCTTTCCTTGTGCCACTGGCACTGACAAATTAGGATTTAACAGAGGAGATAAACAGGTGAATAAGCAATTTAATGTTACTGATATAATGTCAACTTGCATTGATGTATAACATTTGCATTTAGTAAGCTAGCATTGGATTCATGGCATGTTTTATCAAAATGATATAATACATGAGTTTGCAATTATCTGTACTTTATTATTGTACTATACATGTATGGATGGCAGTTTCAGATGTAACCTGAATTAGCATTTTTTTTAATTTGTGATGTTTCATCTGGCTCCATTAACTCCCACGGCATTGTTGAGTAAAATGAGATATAATTTACCAATTAAATATTGTACACTTTTTCTGGTGATAGTTGCAGAACCCCCAAAGATTTGTTGAAGCATCAAGACCGACTCTGAAAGAGATATGGAACATACACTAAAAGTGATGTGCATCAACAAATAAAGGCTTAAAAATATTGTAGGAAAACCATTTTTTTTTTTTTATTGATCAAGGATTGACTGATTGAAATATTTCTTAATCCTTTTATAGCCCTTAAGTACTCCCATAAGTGGCTGAGAAGTCAATAAATTTTAGGATTTTTCCACACTACCAACAGTTTTCTTTATGTCTTCAAAATAGAGATGCATTGTCAGCCAGTAGCTGCAGGGTCCAGTAAGTTGAGCTCTCATACAGCCACATTAAATTCTCCTAACGTGTAAAATCGTAGCTTGTAACGTAGCTCGCAAGACTTAAGACTTTTAAATTGGCCTCTTAAACCAGCCCGCCGACAACTTGTGGGGTAGGAGCGAGAAAACCCTACGGGAAGGGAGAATTTGAATTGCGAGCTCACAAATCCTTTGATCTGTCAAGCCCATAACCGATACTGATATTGATCCAGGGAGAAATTTGATCGCCAGTTTCTGAATTTTTCTTTTTTTTCCCTTATGAGAAAATTGGCAAAGTTTCAATGTTTTTTTTTTTTCTGTTTGCCTTCCTCTGGATCGATTAATAATTAATAATAAATAGTCCACATATTAAAAAGATTAGTAGAGATCTAAAAAGGTTGAACTTGATGGACTAACTCTTTATTCATCCTCAAATACTATACTATTAATAATTATTTAACAACTAATTAATTAATAACTAATCCGCATATTGCAGATCAGAGGAGATCTTAACAGGTTGAACTTGATGGACTGAAAGTCTTTTTTCAACCTTAATTACTATGTAACTATGTAACTATGATACGTTCCAATTGCGCTATTAAATTGCCTTCAAATCACTGGCATTCAACCCCGTACCTCTCAAATGGAGACAAGAAGCCAACAAGTGCTAGAGAGGACCCGCAAGGGGGGTAATGTCCAACCCGTAGCACTTTAAATGCACATATCACACACTACTGTACTTTTATGAACAGGGAAAGTGATGTCAGGTCTTAGAATTAATAGCACAAAATTCTCAAGCTTGCAAATCGGCCCCAAAAAATACTTTATTTCATGTTGAATTTCCGTGTTATATCGATCCCGACAATCAATGTGTTAATACATATAATGGAACTCGCATGTAATAGAATATCATATTTACGGCTTCATCAATATTGCATTATATCTGGAATGTGGGTCAGATTGTAACTCGTAATTGAACCCTGCAAGGCTTTGAAATCCCACCTCCATTTTTCAGTGACGTAATTCTGACGATCTCTGTTTCCATTGGCTCCATCTAAAGTCATAACTCTGAGTTTGACTAATTGATCACATTCACAGTCACACATTCAATGAGCGAAAAAAGGTTTACGGGTTTACCTCTCGAATCCGTAACTCGCAGCATGTTCAAATTTAATAGCACTGTAAATCCATAAAACTTCAAGTTCGCAGCCATTGCACTTAATAGCTTCGAATTTAATGTGGCTATTAGTGTCTCTCTTCAGCTACAACAGATCTGATTTACTCAGACAAGTAAAGTGTGTTTATTTTCTATGTGCAGTGATTTTGTACAGGTGAGAGGGGAGTGTTTTTGCCTGGCTTAAACTTGCATGTAAGTTTGGGCTTTGTGTGTGTGACTGTTTGCATCTGAATTACTCAGACAAGTAAAGTGAGATCTATCCTGTTATGGCGTCTGCTTAGGTCCGCCACTACAGTGCAGCCTCCCACCGCTAGATTGTGCTGCCGATATTTTGCAGCGCTGCCAATATGTGAGAGAAGTACTAAGCTTATGATGTTAGCCTATCCCTTGAATTAACCCTAACCCTCACCCTAAACTTCACCCTAACCCCAACCCCAACCCTAAGCATTGACTCTATGATATGGCACCGAAATATTGACAGCTCCATCTAACGAATGCTCACCGCCACTGCATACTGCCTGTGCTGCGCTATCATAAGAGGATAGGTCCGTAGTTTAGGTGTGTGTCCGTAGGTATGTTTATTTTCTGTGTGCAATTATTTGGTACAGGTGAGAGGGGAGTGTTTTTGGCTGGATTAAACTTGCATATAAGTTTGGGCCTTGTTAGTGGCTGTTTGCAGGAGGGAGTTTAAAGAAAAGGGTCAAATTGTAGAAATTTTTTTCACCACTGATTTTTTGTCATTTGTAATTATGAATCAGTCCAGTGGCAACCTCACTCAGTGTAAATTCTGCCACATGTATGATCAACTGGAACAGCTGATCCAGGGTCCATACCTCTGTGAGAGGTGTGAGCAGGTTGCCTCTCTGGAAGCTCAAATTGGAGAACTGGAGAGGAGAATTGCAGCACTTAGTGATATTGCGCCACTGGAAAGGGAGCTGGTGCTCACTGAGCACAGTTTAGATCGGCCTAGAATGGAGGGTGGAGCTGGGGCTAGTGAGGATGTCCAGGGAGGAAGCTGGGTTACAGTTACAAGGGGAAGCAGGGGCATCAGGAGGAGGCAGGCCAGTTCTCAGTTGGCAAGCACCAACAGATTTGCCAGATTGAGTGAAACTGTTAGGGATGTCCATTCAAGAATGGCAATGCCAGATAGAGCTGTTCACACTAACAGCTGAGAGAACAGTTCTACTGGAGGAGTGGGAGGGCAGAATAGGCAGAGAAACAGACAGGCTTTGGTGGTAGGGGACTCTATTATTAGGAAGGTAGGAAGGGTGATTTGTCACCCAGATCCCAGCAATCAAACAGTTTGCTGTCTCCCAGGTTCTCGGGTTCGGCATGTTGTGGATCGGGTAGATAAATTTGAAATGGGGTTTGAAATGAACAAGCGGTCTTGGTACATATTGGTACCAATGAGAAAGTTAGTGGAAGATGGAGTATTCTAAAGAATGATTTTAGAGAACTAGGGAATAAGCAAGGACCTCCAAGGTAGTATTTTCTGAGATAATACCTGTGCCACGTGCTAGCCCAGGGAGACAGATGGAGCTTAGGGAGGTTAAAGCATGGCTAAAAAATGTGGTGCACTAAGGAAGGGTTTGGGTTTTAGACGACTGGGCTGACTTCTCACTTGGGTACAATCTCTACAGCAGCGATGGATTGCACTTTAATGAAGAGGGAGCTGGTGTGATAGGGGAAAGGATGGTAGAACGGCTGGGGGAGTTTTAAAACTAATAGGTGGGGGAGGGACTAGGTAGAAGTAATGGGGTAGTAAGTGTAGAGGGGGTAATGAATGAATGAACAAGTCATGTGGGAAGAGATGGGGGGAGGGTTAGTATAGTCAATAGGGAGGTATTGTTAAGTAACTCAAGTACAGTGGCAGGCACTTCAGAACTAAAGACTCCATAACATAAAGTGTATGCTTGCTAATGTCAGAAGCTTGCCAGGAAAAATGGGAGGGTTAGATTTATTAGCAGTTTATGAGAAATGGGATTTAATAGTCATTACTGAAACACGGTGGGATGACTGTTAATCTAGATGGTTATAACCTATTTAGGAAAGATAGAGGCAATGGTAAAAGAGGAGGAGGGATTTGTCTGTATGTTAAGCCAGAATTTAAGCCTATAGTCAGAGAAGATATTTATGCTGGAACTAGCGATAGTGTTAAATGTTTGTGGGTAGAGTTAAATAGCGAACGAGCAAATTCCAAAAGAATGTTGGTAAGAGTATACTATAACCCCTCAAACATAATTGAAAGTGAGGAAATGCAATTATTATTACAGATTGGAAATTCAGCTAAGCATGGGCAAGTTCTAATAATGGAAGATTTTAACTACCCTAAAATATACTGGATGAGTGAAACCAGCAGTACGGGTAACGGAAGCAGGTTCTTGAGTACATTCAGAGATCATTATCTGGCCTAGGTTATACAAGAGCCTACTAGAAATGAAGCTATCTTGGATTTAGTCATCATAAATAATATTGATATGATATCAAATGTTGAAATAGGGCAACCTTTGGGAAACCGTGATTACAACACAGTCTCATTTGAGATTGAATAAAAAATAAATAAACTGTAAGGGGCCAACATAGGCTTACATTAAATTCCAAGCCAGTAACCCCAACGTGAAGCTCATAATGGCTGAAGCCTGGAAATTTCCCCGAGTTACGGTGGTATAAAATTAGCAAGGCTGCGAGGTACGAGCTGGAGGTGCAAAACCGTAAACCATCTGTCGGCCGGCAGCTTTGCGGGCTAGAACATAATCAATTAAGCAAGCCCGTAGTTACGGGTTCAGATGTAGCCAATGGAATCAGAGATCATCAGCATTGTGTCACAAGAAAATGGAGGAGGGATTTCAAAGTCTTACGGGGTTTAATTGCGATCTACGAGCAAACCCACATTCCAGTCACAATGCAATATTAATAAAGCCGCAAATATGATATTCTATCACATGCGAGTTACAGTATATGTATGTAACACATTGATTGCCGGGTTCGATACAACACAAAAAATATACAAGAAATAAAGTATTTTTCTGAGCCAATTTGCAGGCTTGAGAATGTTGTGCTATTATCTCTAAGACCTAACATCACATTCACTTTTAATAAAAGTACAGTAGTGTGTATACATTTGAATTACTAGTGCTAAGTATTGGACTTTACCCCCTTTGAGGGTCCTCTGGAGCACATGTTGGTCTTTGGGCTCCATTTGCGTGTTACGGCTTACTCGCGGGTGACTTCTTTGCAATTTAATAGCTAAATTGAAAAAGTAGCGTTTATGGGCTTGACAGATCAAAGGATCCAATTTAATACCAAATTTCTCTAAGATCTACGTTACGGGCTACGTTTTAACACGTAGCCCAAATTTAATGGGGCTGAAAAACTCTTAATTTTAAAAGGGCAGATTTTAATGGTCTAATACAATGTATAGACTGGGACAGAGAACTGACAGGTAAAGAACATAAATGGACAACGTTTAAATCCTTACTAAATATACATACACATCGGCATAAACCATGTGGAAATAAAAGTAAAAGGAGTAAATCACATCCAGTGTGGCTTAACAATGATTTTAAGATCAACATAAGGAGAGAAAAGGCATTTAAATTATACAAACAAGAGGGGACAGAGACTGCTTTACGGAAGTACAAGGAAATCAACAAGGCTTGCAAATGGCGATTAGACTGGCTAAAATAGAAAATGAAAAATGAGTTGCAAAGTAGAGTAAGACTAACCCTAAAAAAAAATGTAAGTATATTAATGGGAAGATGGGCCAAGAAGGAATTTATAGGAACATTACAAAGTGAAACAGGCCGTCTGATAATTAGTGAGGAGGAAAAGGCACATGAGCTAAATAGGTTCTTTTCTTTGGTATACACAAGGAAGGTACCAGGGGTTGGGACTGCAACATAATGGAGTTACACTACCTTCACCAACTAATTGGTTAACGCAGTAAAAAATCCAAAAGAGGTGGGAACTGGGCTCTGTAATAGCCAAACCATTATATTTAAATTTTCATGATTCACTCAACACTGGCTCGCTACCAAAGGACTGGAGAAAAACAGAGGTGATACCTATATTTACGAAGGGAGCAAGAGCAAATCCAGGGAATTGTAGACATGTAAGCCTCACTTCTGTAGTGGAAAAGCTTTTAGAAGGGTTAATAAGGGATAATATACAAGAATATGTCTATTCGTATAGGATCATAAGTAGGAATCAATATGGATTTATGAGGGATAGGTCATGTCAAAAAATCTATTTAGTTTCTATGAGGAGGTTAGTAGGAACTTCGATCAAGGCAACTCAGTGGATGGAGTCTTTTTAGATTTTGCAAAGGCTTTTGATACAGTGTCACATGGGAGACTATTGTGAAAACTAAGGGAATTGCAGTAAATATATGTACAGGAAGCAAAGGTTTTTTGTAAATGGAACATACTCAGATTCGACTAATCTGGTAAGTGGGGTTCCTCAGGGTTCAATATTAGGTCCTCTCCTTTTTAACATATTTATTAATGACTTAGAAGTAGGACTGGAAAGTATTGTCTCCATTTTTGCTGATGACACTAAGTTGTGCAAGGTAATTAAATCAGAAAATGATGTACTTTTCCTCCAAAGGGATTTGCATAAATTAGAGAAATAGGCAATTAATCTGCATATCTCAGATCAGCAGAGATTAAAAGGTTGAACTTGATGGACTGAAAAGTCTTTTTTCAACCTCAATTACTATGTATCTATTACTATGTAACTATGTTACAGGGTATTGTAATGGTTTACACCATGCCAGCACTTCAAGGAAGAAGTGATGATCTAATATGCTTTTACAAGTCGAGGAAAGAGTAACAGTTGAATAATGACTGTGATTGACAGTACAAGAGATTTCCCTTTGAACTCAATACAATTATTAAAGGAAAGAGAGATGGTACCTGATTTGAATCACAGACTGTAGCACTGAAAATAGGATGTTCTACTAGTGAGAAGTCCACATGTCTCAAATACCATGTGGGAACCATTTTATCACTCAGCCATGTATGACAGGGTACCAGCAGGGATGGATCATCCATTAGGCGAGCTAGGCTCCTGCCTACAGGCACATCCCTGAGAGGGGCACCTCATTATCACCCCATCTTCCACCAGAGACACCCTCCAAATCCCCTCCGAGTGTGCTTCTCTGTACAGTGCCTGCTTCCTCTAAAAGCAGACAGATCTGCCGGAGTTGACACTGAGCTCCAGACATGAAGCTCAGATTACACTGCAGGGAGCCTATGCCTGCCCTCTGCACCAGAGCACAGAGAGGAGGGAGAGGAAGCCTTACCCTGCGCAGCCATGGAAGCAAGGCTGGGTACAGACAGTGGCAGGAGATTTTGAAACACAAGATGGAGGCAGGAGCTGTGATGAGGTGAGCGGCATGTACGTGTGTGAGAGGGTGAGGGAGAGAGGAGAGGGAGAGAGGTTGAGGTATAGAGAGGGAGAGAAAGAGAGAGGGAGGGTGAGAGAAAGAGAGAGGGAGGGGAGAGAAAGAGAATGAGAGATAAATAGGGAAAGAAAGAGGGAGAGAGAGAAATAGGGAAAGAGAGAGGGGGAAGAGGGATAGAGAGAGAATGGGGAGAGAGAGGGGAGAGAGGGAGAGAGAGGAAGAGTGAGGAGGATAGAGAGGGAGAGAAAGAGGAGGGAAGAAGAGAGAAGGGGGAGAGGAGGAAGAGGGAGGGGGTAGAGGAGAGGGGAAAGGAAGAGAGAGGGGGAGAAAGAGGAGATGAGAGAGAAAGAGAAAGAGGGGAGGTAGAGAAAGAGGGAGAAAGAGAGGGAGACAGGCAGAGAAATAGAACAGGAAGGGAAGAGAGGGGGATAGAGAGAGTGGGAGAGGGAGAAATGGGAGAGAGAGATGGAGAGAAAGAGGGAGGGGAATGAGGGAAAGAGGGAGAGATAGAAATTGGAAGAGAGGGGAAGAGGGAGGGAGAAAAAGATGGTGAGGGAGTGGGAGGAGAGCAGGAGAAAGGGAGGGAAAGAGACAGAGAGGGGGGAAGAGACAGACAGAGCGGGAGAGAGAGGGAGAGATTGAGAAAGGAAGGGGAGAGAGGTTGAGGTAGAGAGGTGGGAGAGAGAGAAATAGGGAAAGAGAGAGGGAGAGAGTGGGTGGAGAGAGAGGGGTAAAAGGTAGGGAGAGAAGGCGAAGAGAGAGGAAGACGAAAGGGAGATTGAGAGGGAGAGAGAGAGGGAAAAAAGAGGGAGAGAGGGGAGAGAAAGAGAAAGTGTGAGAGAGAGATAGAGAGAGGGGGACAGACAGATAAAGAGGAAGAGAGAGGGAGAGAAAGAGAAAATGGGGGAGAGAGAGATGGGAGATAAAGAGGGAGGGGGAGAGGGAGAGAGAGGGAGAGAAAGAAAGGGGAAGAGGGAGGGGGAGAAATGTGATGAGGGAGTGGGAGGAGAGTAGGAGAGAGGGACAGAGAGAAACAGGTAGGGAGAGACATAGAATAGGTCGGGGGAGATAGGGATAGAAAGGGAGAGAGAGGAAGAGGGCAGGGAGAGAGAAGGAGAGAAAGGAGAAGAGAGAGAGAAAGAGGGGAAGATAGAGGGAAGCGAAAAGGGGGAGAAAGAGGGAGGGTGAGACAGAGAAAGAGTGAGGGAGAGAGAGCGGGGGACAGCGAGAGAGGGTTGAGGACAGTGAGAGAGGGGGGAGAGAGACAGAGAAAGTGTGGAAAGGAGAGCGCAAGAGATGGGAGAGACAGAGAGAGGAAGAGAAAAAGAGGGGAAGAGGGATAGAGAGAAATAGGGAGAGAGAGGAAGAGAGGGGAAGAGGGAGAGAGAGTGGGGGGAAAGGGAGGGAACGAGAGAGACAGAGGGTGGAGAGAAAGATAGTGGAGATAGAGAGGTAGAGAGAGAGAGATAGAAAAAGGGAGGGGGAGAGAGGGAGAAAAAGAGAAGAGGAGATGGAGAGAGTGAAACAGGGAGAAAGAGGGAGGAAAAAAGAGAGGGAGGGAGACAGGGAGATAGAAAGAGAGAGGTAAGGGAGAGAGAGTGAGAGAAAGGAGGGAGAGAGAGAGGGGAGAGAGAAAGTGGGAAAGGGAGAAAGGGAGACAGAAAGGAGAGAAATAAAGGGGGAGAAAGAGGGGGAGAGCAAGATAGAGAAAGACAGGGGGTAGAGAGAGGAGAAAGAGAGGGAGAGAGAGAGAAAGAAAGAAAGAAAGAAAGAAGGAGAGAGAAAGAAGGAGGAGGAGAGAGAGGGAGAGAAAGTGAACAGGTAATAGCTTGTATGAGTAGTAAAAATGGCGGAAATGCCTGCCTCATAAGGGGCTCCTTCATTTTAATGCCTAGACGCTCCAAAAAGATAGATCCGGGCCTGGGTATCAGTGAATATACTGGTGTAGCCTCATCATATACACAGTAGTTCAGGGTGGGATACAAACATTCAATTAAATTATTTAATAATACCATCAATTCAGCTGCAATTTCAAAAAAGGAATACACGTTTTCCACGTGGCTTTCAACACACTACAGCATGGTGGTCTTTGTAAAATAAATAAAAAATATATTAAAACCCACTTGCTAGGATCAGGTCACTGGTAATTATTAAATGAGTGGCTTATCATTGCCATAGAACTAACCTATTAGGGTTGGTTCGTTCTCTGATGAGCACCTATGACTTAGTTTTTTGTTTATGCAAATTACCCTTAGGGTTTAGTCTCCCTAAGGGAAATAGGGGACTTCAGACGTGGACCCCTTGCTCACTGTGCCTTAGGGAGTTCAGCTGCACCTCACTGATGAGGCCCATTAAGGCCGAAACGAGTCTGGGGTTTGCTGTTTCTCCTGTTCAGGGTAGAATTGCCTGGTATTTCGGGGCTGGGTCACTCTTTTGAGTGGAACCAGACTGATATAATACAGGATATTTCTCCCTGTGAAGGGCACAAGTGAGCTAAAAGAGGTTGCTCTCAGAGTGGCTTATCATATCCATAGAACTAACCTATTAAGGTTGGTTCGCTCTCTGATGAGCACCTCTGACTTAGTTTTTTTTTTGTTTTTTTTTTGTTTAAGTATTAAATGTAACCAAAACTCACAACTTTTTGGGAATCTCTATATATTGTGCTAAATGTAGAAAAATAACACAATGTATGCTGATTGTACTTAAAAGTATTTCCAGTACTGTGCACAACATAATAATAACTTACAGAGATAGGGAAAGTAATATCTCTTGACAATATGTGTGGCTATTGAGGTACTAAATATGATGTACCACAAGGATAGTGTTCATCTTAAAGGACCTATATATAGTGCTCTCAATTAGGAATTATACTTAAGAGTATGTATATTACTACATAATGCTTACATTGATATTACTAAATTCAAAGTGTCGCAGTAGCATGGGTTCAGTGGATATTTTAAATAAAGAGTACTGAGATCACTGATTAGGATATATTAGCTAAAAGCTAGTATTTTGAACATGATTACATTCCATAATCTGAGATATGTCTGGGTCCTCTGGAAAGACCCAGGTATATTACAAAGCAACATTTCACATCCCACCACTATTCTCCTGTCATACAGACTACAGCAGTACATTTCTAACAAAGTAACTGTAATAAGATAGAGATGCCTCACTGTGTAATATCATCTAGCATCGTCGCACACACAGAATGGTGGCCTGACACACTTTTCTCTCCTGGCTGTGACAGAGGCGGACATGATCAGTAGAGGTGTCGTACATACGGGAAAGTTGACTAAATGCATAATATTATTTAACCCTTGTGCTTCTCTTTATTTTTAGCTGTTACGTGTGAGGGCAGACTGAACTGGAGCACAGAACTGATCAGAGATGTTATAGCAGACAGCATTGGGACAGGAAACACTGTCCAAATCATATCAACAGTGCTATCAAACAAAAAATAATAAGTGCTGCTGTGATAATTAATAAAACAAAATGGGTATTACATGCTAGTAAATTAATTTCATTTAATAAGTAATGTGTGATTAAACCTAATAAATTGATGATGACTGTCTTTGTGCTCATAAAAAATATAATGGAGACATTTAATAATAATATTGTTAGTGCACATAAAGTTATTAATAAAGATGAGTTGATGGGATTCTTATTCAGTAATAAAGTATAATCATAAAAAGGAATAAACCAACTCAATACAGTGAATTCATTTGAGGAGTGTAAAAATGAATACATTAACCGCATATGCACCTACAGCTTTATTAAATTGTGATTTGACAAATTGAATAGGGCTCTATTTAAAAACATAGCATTTTTTTACAGCAGTTTTTAGTTAGTGAAGACCTTGCTTTCGGATAGATGTTCACTAACTTAAAACTTCTGTAAAAAAAAAATGTATGTGCTTAAATAGAGCCCTTCTCAATTTGCCGAATCGCAATTTAATAATGCTGTAAGTTATAAAAATTATATAAAATGTCAAAATGACCGGATAATATTTTATTTTTCTCTAACCCCCCCTCCATCTCCCCTCCCCCCTCCACCTCCTTTGTCTCTTCCACCCTCTCCCTCCCCTTTCTCTCTCCCACCCTCTCACTTCCCTGTGTCTCTCCCCCTCCCCTGTGTCTCTTTCCCCTCTCCCTCATCTGTCTCTTTCCCCCCTCTCCCTCCCCTGTGTCTCCCCCTCCCACCCGTGTCTCCTGCAATACCATCTTCCTCCCCTTTGTCTCCTTTTACCCCTCTCTCCCTCCCCTGTATGTCTTCCCCCTCTTCCTCCACTGTGTCTCTCCCCCTCCCTTGTGTTTCTTCCTCCCTCTCCTTTCGGTGTCTCTTTCCACCTTCTCTCCCCTGTGTCTCTTTCCCCCTCTCCTTCCCCTGTGTCTCGTACCCCTCCTCCCCCCTCTTGCTTCCCTATGTCTCTTTCCCCCCTCTCCCTCACCTATGTCTCTTTCCCCTCCCTCTCCCTCCCCTGTGTCTCAATCAAAATAATCATCTCAATACAGTGAATTAATTTCAGGACGGTAAAAAAGAATACATTAACCGCATATGCACCTAGTGTGTAAACAATATTTATAGAATTAATCATCATTTGCCAAATGACGGGATAATATTTATTTTTTCTCTTTCCCTCTCTTTCCCCCCTCTCTCTCTCCCCTGTTTCTCCCCCTCTCCCCTCCATCTCCCTCCCCTGTGTTGCCCCCCTTACCTCCCTGTGTTTCTTTCCCCCTCTCCCTCCACTGTGTCTCCTTCCCCCCTCTCCCTTTCCTGTGTCTCCTTCCCCCCCTCTCCCTCCTCTGTGTCTCTTTCCCCCCTCTCCCTTCCTGTCTCTTTCCTCCCCTCTCCCTCCCCTGTTTCCCCCTCCCCTGTGTCTCCTTCCCCCTATCTCCCTCCCCTGTGTCTCTTCCCCCTCTCTTTCACCTGTGTCTCTTCCCCCCTCTCCTTCCTCTGTGTCTGTCCCCCCCTCCCTGGTGTGTCTCTTCCCTGCTTCTCTGTGTCTCTTTCCACCTCCTCTCCCCTGTGTCTCTCCTCCCCTCTCCCTCCCGTGTCTCTTTCCCCCCTCCCTCTCCTGTGTCTCTTACCGCCTCTCCTGTCTCTTCCCCCCCCCCCTTTCCCTTGTCTCTCTCCCACTGTCTCTCTCCCACCCTCTCCCCTGTCTCTCTCCTCACCCTTTCCCACCCTATCACCGTGCATTGTGCATGCGCGGCTTTCGTTGTGCAATACGCATGCAAGGCTTTCGTTGCGCAATGCACATGCACAACTCACAACTTTTGGCTTACATTGCGAGTGTGATAGTGATACACCTATGTGTTAAATAAAATTAAATGCTAATGCTAATAGACATTTTTGTGATGAATAATATACAATAACAAATTTACAGGATAAGCAGAATCAATATTTTTACATATTAAGTTATAACAATTATATATCAAACCGTGACTCCATATTATGGTTTGAAATAAGTTCCAAATTATGTGTAAAGGATGACATATCAATATTAAGCTTAATTTAAAATAACTGATGTTAAAAAAGTACCATGACTTTACACGCTAATAAATAGATTTTGAATAGATGGTTCTAAAAAGTAATGAATGGGTGGTAATATAAAGTAAAGCACTAGAATAAAAAAGTGAATAAAAACACCTATACGTGAAATATTAAGAATTAAAAATTAAGCAATATCATGTATATACCTGTATGAATTGATCCACATTGATGGACGTACTATTACGGTAAGAGGGGGATAGTGTGATCAAGTGAAGGAGTGCCAAAAAATGTATACCGGTAATTTTTTTTTCTTGCATAAAAAATTAAGGACAAATAGATATCATATATTTAAATAAGGGCCCCTACCTCCCTATACTTTTCACATAATGATACAAAAAATATTACAAGGTGATTCATTTAGTCCAGATAAGATGAAAAGGAAATTAATAACTGAATCAATAGTATAGTCTTGTGTTCTAATGTTAAAAACCTGAAATGGGTTTATTCATTTGTAATAAATAGTTTGTGATGTTATCAGATATTTTTAAGTAATAGTTGAACCTATTCGCCAAAGAACAAAAATAAAAATTATAATCCATAATAAGTAGAGATGAAGTATGAGATCAAGATATAAAGCCAAATAGTCACTAATATAGCTGAAAAGTGAGCTCATAGGGCCACTGTTAGATTCTATAAGAAGGATCATCCATTATTATATTTGGAAAAACACTTTAGAGTTGTGGAAATGTCATACAAGATATTAGCAGAAAATATTTGAAAAAACAATGCATTTGCCAGATATTTAAAAAAACGGCATTTACAAAAATGCTGTGAAATTCATGTTTTCATTCAACCCTGTCAGCATTGTGGTGTTTATCAATGTAATGCACTTGCTTTCTGCCATCGGCATTTCTGTTTCAAGGTTACCCTTCCTAATTTCGATTCCTAATTTAAATTTTCTGTAGAACCCAGCATTTTATATTTGGTTTGGATCCATGAAATAAAAGATAATGCTTCACCACAGTGGTGATTGTCTTTCCTTCTGAATTGTTCCTTTGACTGTGCCTTATGTTGCCTGAAGATGTCATGTCAATATATGTCTTGTTGTAAGTGCTTTGTAAGCATTAGATTATTCTCTGGGTGCTACAGATATATACATGTAGAATACAGGTAGATATATAATTTTTATAACTTACAGTCTTATTAAATTGCGATTCAGTAAATTTAAAAGGGCTCTATATAAGCACACAGCATATTTTATTTACAGAAGTTTTTAGTTAGTGAACTTCTATCCAAAAGCAAGGTCTTCACTAACTAAAAACTTCTGTGAAAAAAAATATGCTGTGTGCTTAAATAGAGCCCTTTTAAATTTACCGAATCACAATTTAATAAGGCTGTTGATATCTAAAAAATATAGAATTTGTTAATCCTCTAATCATTTTATTGCATATTATTCATTACAAAATGGCTATTAGCAATAGCATTTAGATGTATTTGATACATATATGTATCACTAATTCTATAAAAAAAAACATTTTACACACTGTGTGCATACAGGTATAATGTGTTTACTTTTTACAGTCCTAAAATTAATTCACTGTATTGTGATGATTATTTTAATTAACTCTCAGTTTGTTTATTCCTTTTTATGATTATACTTTAATTATTATTGATTAGGAATCACATCAACTCATCTTCATTAATAACTTTATATGCACTAACAATATTCTCATTAAATGGCTTTATTATATTTTTCTCATGTGCACAAAGACAGTATGCATTACATTTATTACATTTATTAATTTTTCACCAATAAAATTAAATTAATTTACTAGCATGTAATGCACATTTTATTTTATTAGTAATTATCACAGCAGCATTTAATACTTATTGTTTGAACACACTGTTGCTATAATTTGGTAAGTGTATCTTGCTGGGATGCAGTCTGCTATAAGGTATCTGATTGGTTCTATGCTCAGGTTCAGTTTGCCTTCACGCTTGATAGCAAACAATAAAGAGAAACACAAGATCCAAATCATATTATGCATTTAGTCAACTTACCCTATTTAGGGCACATCCTCTGCTGATTATGTCAGCCTCCATTGAAGCCAGGAAAGAAACGTGTGTCAGGACGTCATTCTACCTGAGCATCACTGTTAAATTAAATCATCATGTACTGACTACAATGTGAAATTTTGCATTATTCATAAAACACAAATATTAAATTGAATATATCATACACAATAAGGACTAAATAATTTCACCTTCTTCATATGTACTATTGGACTAGCTAATTATAAGTTTTGCAGTGTAGCATAAATTAGTTATTACTTTGACAGGTTTTTCAGTTAATAGATATCATAGATGTTATTATTCACCACACCTACAAGTAATTCATAGCAAAGGGATTACTCTAATTCTTCATTTAAATAATATTATTATACAGTGTGAGAACCTGGGACTCTTTCAGAAATAAATACAGCTATTATATTCCTTATATAAAATAGTGAATTGGATTTATTTAATGCAAAGTATGTCCATGATGATGCAAACCACTTATAATGAAAGCATTGTAACTTGATGACTACTTAAGGAATACTGTATAAATAAATATCAGTGAGATTAATAGAGTGTGTGTAACTCATTTAAGTGCGCATAATTTTGATTTGAAGAATAGATCAGTGTTTCAAAAGACATAAGACAAGGCTTAATCATATTGAAGATTTAATTCAAGTTAATATACTGTTTGGCACAATGAGAATTTAAAGATTAATTAACAAGAGTTTTTTTCAATGTTTAATTATATTATCTTTGAATATGAGTAACATAGCATTGGCAGAAGAGAGATATATAAATATTTGGTCGAAATGGGTTGAGTTTGAGCACGCTCCATGGTGTACTGAGCTTATCTCAGCCAGTCAGTCTTGATATGCCTCCCATGCAGTTTTGGCTTCAATTATTGCCCAACCATTTTATTTTGAACAGACGGATTCTCTGAGCCATATGGCCATGGACCTCCTTACAACATGCTTTTTAGCAATTTTTAAGCAATCACATATATAGTTGTCAGTTCAAAAACATTTGTCACGCTTTGCAAGCACGGTTGCGGCCCGAGTTGTCGACCACGCAGGACTTAGGCTGCAATGAGCGCTGAAGGCGCTCTTTGCACTGCAAGCCTTGCAAAGCGAGGCGAGCAGTTGAGGCACGCAGGACTTACAACCCGTGCGACTTAGGACCGAAACCCGTACATGCACTGTGCGCCTCGCAAAATTGCGACTTTAACTGCCGAATCACTGCACTGAAAAGATAGGAAAAAAACATCAAATATGCCTCAAATTACCTTACACACACAGCACCATGGGAGAGGCAGGGAGGCTGTGAGTCAGCTTGCAAGTTAATTTGAGGCATATTTGCTGTTTTTTCCCGATCGAAAATCGGCTAAGTGAGAAAAAAAATGGCTCTGGAAAAAGGCAAAATGAAGAAAACGAGATCGAAGGACATAAAACTAGCCCAAAGGACGTAAAAAATAGCCCTATGCAGTAACACTTACCGAAAGGCAGTAACACTTAACCCAAGCCACTAACACTTAACCCAAGGCAGTAACACAACCCAAGACAGTAACACTCAAGATCGAGGCCTATAAACTACACAGGGGGACAGGCTTGCATTGAGCGCATTTGGCACTCATTGCGAGCCACGCGATGAGCACCGAAGGTGCTCAAAGGGCTCATAGCCTCGCATTGTGTGGCAAACAGCATTGCTAGCCTTACAATAGTACAGTAGACAGAGGCAGAGGCTCACAATGAGCACTGATGGTACAGCATTCCCAGCCTTAAAATGTTATTCCTGTTATTTTTGACTGGCAAGTAGCTAGTCTATATATAAGACCTAGAAGCAGTATTTTGAATTGGCTTTTCCATTGCACCCATTTCTGTGTTAGGTACTCCAGTTCCATGACCTCTGGAATGATGGAAGAGTTTGCCTCACAGTAATCTGAGACTGGAGTGCTCTATGCAGAATCCTGCCATTCAGTTACATTTTTACTCACTCTCCTTTTTTTGATTTCTTACCTTAATTTGGAGCCCGCATTTTTAGTTAAATCAATAGGGTTTAACCTTCTTAATAATCATTGACCAATCATGGTCAAACAAAAATATACTACTACTAATAATAATAATAATAATAAAATAATATCAGATATAATAGTTGTGGATATTCAAGCTGTTGGTCACGCTTTGCGAGCCTTGCGAAGCGAGGCGAGCCATTCGCGGCCTGTAACGCTGCAACCTTGAGCCTCGTGAAGCGAGGCAAACTGCTGACCCCTGCAGTACACAGGACTTAGGATGCAATGAGCGCCGAAGGCTGACGCACGTTAAAACGATAACGGAGTCAGTAACACTTACAACAACAATAGAAAAAAAAACATTTTGTAAGTAGCAAGCCTGTAACTCAGAAACACTCACATTAAGAACCTAAAATGGCAGAAAACCCTTAAATTGTGCATGTGCAACTTACCCACAGCTAATGAGGTTGCAATGGTTTTTCAAAATGATGAGGGGGAACCACCTTTTCAGAGGGATATTAGAATATATCCCAGAAATGAAGAGCAACCTTTCATTAACATTAGTATATTAAGTACCAATTTGGATCCAATGACTTATCCAATTTTGTATCCCAACGGGTAGGCAGGTTGGCAACCAAAATGAATACTTCGCAGTTATCCAAACACTAAACTGCGTGTCAGAAGTAATATTTCCATGCTTAAATTTGGGTGGCTCAAACTGCTATTAGGGATGAATTTAATCCCATCTTAAGTTCTGGAAAACTGATACAACAATGGATCATTAATTCATACCTGCAAGCAAATACTTTAAATTTCATCAAATATTGGTGCACAGAGGGAGCTCCTGCCGTGGGGACAGTATTTGGGCAGATAAAGCGCCCTAAACCAAAAAAAACAAAAGAACTTACAAGCAGCCCAGGTGGGGAAAGAGGAGGGGGTGATCCGGATCCCCTACTGGACCCCCCGGCGGTATACCCGGAGTTCTGGAACCCTGACAAGAGGGGAGGGAGAGACTCCCTTGCGCCACAGGCAGTGGTGTACTTCCCCAGGGAGCCCAGAGCCTCGGAGAGCGACGGGGTGAGTTGAGGGCACCGGGGGCAACAGCCTCTGTGCTGCTGAGGCTGCCGACCCGGCACAGAGAAGAAGGAGAGACGCGGCAGGGCCCACAAGCGCGCGGCCGCCATCTTGGAGGTGGCGAGGGGAGTCCAAGCTTAGAGGCCATCTTGGAGGTGGCACACAGCCTAATTAAGAGGCCCAGCGCTCTGGAAACACCCCGGGGCCCCTCAGGAGACATCTGTGGCCCCTCAGGAGACATCTGTGGCTGGGTAAGCCTGAAAGAGCCCTGGAGCAGCAGCTTCAGAGCAAGCCAGGGAGGCAGCAGAAGAGAGCCAGCCAGTGATAGGGCGGCCGCCATCTTGGCTCAGCCATGCGGCCAGTGTGCTGAATTAGACCTGCAGCTACCACATCCCAGGGCTACCATACCATATGAGGTGGTAAAGAAGACCAAAAGGCACCCGGACGGCGGCTGGCCTGACTTCATCCCCAAGGGACTCAGTGAGTACAGAAGGGCTGGGGAAGAAAGGGGCTGGAGCGGCCATTTTCCCTCCTCCTCCTCCATTAGTGCAGGCACACAAGCACATGAATCCATGCGACCTGCGGGCACAATATATAACAACAACACCCTTATACCCAGCGCCAACAGCATACAGAATATATATTTATGTGAGCTTTGGCTTATCTCACAGTCTCCCTTTCATCAGCAACAAGTTTATAACTTTTACACAAAATTAATGCATCAGCTACAAGCTGCTGGAACCTTGTGCTGAAAGAACTTTGGCCTATAAAGAGCTACCTACAATCTCTGCACAGCACCCGGCTTTTGTCATAGCCTGATTAGGCAAGTTGGAGCGTGGGAGACCTACATTCCCCCCGGCGGGAGTACCTGCCCAGCGTCATTTGCAGCAAACTGACTATACTACTACCTGCGGGTCATTGTGGGCCGAATAGCAATTTAACCATGTCTCCCTAAGATCAACAAGACATCCCGGGGGGGGGGGGGGGGGACATGCTAGCTTGAGGAGAATGTTGATGTTGTGAGCATATATTACCAGACCAAGCTGGGCGAGAGGATATAATCCAGGGGCCCTGATAGACGATCCAGCCCACTCCTTCTCTCAGACCGAGTCTTTCAAGCACAGCCGGGTTCTTGGGGGTGCAAGCATGAAGATGGGGAAAAATAAGAAGGGCGCGCAGGCAAAACGCATTATAACGGACCACTTTGGACATTCAGGAGCAAGCTCTAGCCTGCCCCATGCTTCCCACTCAGAACCGTCCGAAAACTCTGACTCTGAGGGGCAGCCAGTGGCCCTACCACAACAACACATGCATCTCTCGCCCGAATCATTGGCAATGATTGAGGAAATGTTTTTGGCCCACCTCACAAAAAAAGTAGACTCTCTTAAAAAGGACATTGGTGACCTAGGGCAGAGAACCCACCTACTCGAAGAATCCACAGACCACATCGTGGAAGCGCAAGAGAGAGACAGGGCTGAGATCGGTCAGAACTCAACACGCATTTCTATCCTCGAAGAAAAATGTGAGGACCTGGAAAATCGCTCCAGACGTCACAACCTGAGAATTAGGGGTGTACCTAGAGCAGTCCAGGACCTGATGCAGTACTTGAAAGCAACCATCGGCAGCATCTTACCGGACGTCCCAGAGTCGATCTGGGAGATGGAAAGGGCCCACAGAGCACTAGGAGCCTCAAAGAACCAGAACTTGCCAAACGATGTGATAATTAGATTTCTGAGGCAAAAGTCAAGGGACCTCATCTTATCGGCCTCCAGGAAGATGGCAGTCATTAAGGGCCCGGACAACTCGGAGCTCCAAATCTACTCGGATCTGTCTCCCATCACTTTGGCCAGACGAAGAGAGATGAAGCCAGCACTGGAGGTTTTGATCAGACATAAAATACAATATAGATGGAGCTTCCCATTTGCCTTGTTGTTCCAACATAATGGTTCCTCTTATTCAGCCAGCTCACGGGAGGAGTGCCAAGAGCATCTCAAACGCCTCCACTTGTTGCCTGCAGAGGAATCGAGCGAGGCTCAAGCTAATATGCCGATACCACTTCCTACCAAGCAATGGCGGGAAGTAATCCGCGTTAAACAGGCAAAGGAGCCCTCTTCAAGGGGAGACATTCTCTCTCTGCGCCCCTCACAGGGCGGACCATCCTGGCAGAGCCCCACCGCTTCGGCAGACCCTACTTGAGACTGCTTCTTGGGATTCCTGGAACGTTTTTTGCACTCGTATTTTCCTCTGGACGGCTGCTGACAGTTAACTGTTTACTCTGTTTGTTTTAGAATGTTGAGATTTAAGGAAGCTGAACGGCCTATATTCCATAGCCCTAATCAGTGCACTAGGACTAGGTCTAGAATAAAGAATGTGCCAGGCACTGAAGGGACCTTACGAGAAAAGTACTAGGGCACTCAGTTGTGCACTTTAACCTAAAGTAGTAGACTTCTCTCCCCCGGCACTACAAGTGTTCATTAGCCAAGTCAGCACCAGTCCTCATAGCGAGGCCCTATGGGTCTTATTCTCCCCCCTTCCCCGACTCATACTCTAACTGTTTCTAGTACCCCTCCCTTTGAGGGTAGTTTGGAGGTATGGTTAGCCCAACCTCCACCCCTGAATCCGCCACTGCAGTTAGGTGGCTAGGGAGGTTCTGTTTATTATGCCCATTAAAAAGTTTATTCGTTTGTTTCTTGTTTATGGCATCTTATGTGAAAACTGAAAGTTTAACGTTATTATTACTCTTCTCTCCTTCCTTTGTTCTTGTCTTACCTTCTCCTGGCAGGAAATATCTCCACTCCGCTCTACCTCAACATGCTCGGGCTCACAAGCTGAGGTTGTGGGCTCCGTCTGGTCTCCCCGCCCCGCGGGGCCTGGATCCAGGGATGGGTGAGTCAGCAGCTGATGAGCACTCCTCACTTCAACACGGTCATGGCTAGTGTAGAGTATACATTTGTGACGCATAATGTACAAGGCTTCAATTCCCAATTCAAGAGTAGGAAGGCTTTCCTTTACTATAAAGAGATTAAGCCATCAGTGCTCTTCTTGCAAGAGACCCACTTCTCCCGTAACCATGTCCCTAGCTACTTACACAAAGACTACCCGGTATTTTTCTCAGCGACACAACCTACTAGGAAAGCAGGCACCTCAATACTCATCCACCGAGAGTTCCCCTTCATTTTGGAATCAAAAAAGGTAGATAAGGAGGGACACTATATTATCCTAAACGGCTCGGTAAATGGCCAGCCCATAACTCTAGTCTCCATATATGCCCCCACCACATCCCCTCATAAAATTTTGTTAAGGATCTTGAGGATTCTAGAAACACAGGCCAATGGGAGGGTGATAGTGGGGGGTGACTTCAACCTAACTCTTGATCACACATTGGACAGATCTAATAGTTTAACGAATGGGCGCTTCTCCAACAAAATAAAACAAATAAATGTCTGGACGGGTTGGGACTGGTGGACGCTTGGAGGGGACATTATCCCAGGACCAGAGAGTATACATACTACTCACACACTCATGGGTCTTATTCGCGCATAGATTCCCTACTAATAGACTCGTCCCTTTTTGACTCCTCCAAGGAGGCTAAAATTCTCCCTTGCACTTGGTCGGACCACTCGGCCGTTCTTATTACCTTGTATTTGGGATCCCAGCTTAAACCCCCTTATGCATGGAAGTTGAACGAGCTACTTCTCACAATTCCCTCCCTGCATGAACAAATGGCCGGTGACTTGCAATTATTCTTCGACCAGAATCTGCTCACAGACGTGGGAATTGGTTGGACCTGGGTCGCCCATAAGGCATTTATGAGAGGAACTTGTATAAAGCTATCATCGGGCTATAAGAAGCAATGTAGGCTGCGAGAATCGGAGCTTAGGGAGGAGTTGAGGTTACTGGAATGTCAGAACCAACTTAATCCTAAGGTCCAGCTGCGCCAAAAAATTGATACTTGTAGACTTGAATTAGATAACCTCCTGAGCGATAGAACAGAAAAGGCCCTCCGGCGCACTAAACATCTATATTTTGCTAAAGCCAATAAACCAGGCTCCATGTTAGCAAGGAGGCTTAAAACAAAATCTGGCAAAACCACTATCTCTAGAGTCAAAACACCTACCGGTGGCATTACGGTGAGCCAAAATGAAATTCAGAAAACTTTTGCTGAATTCTACCAGGATATTTACACCTCAAAGCCCAGAAGCAGTGCAGAAGCCATACAATCATATTTGGATAAATACGACTTCCCATCGGTGTCAGACCAAAATTTAAGCAAACTTAACTCAAATATCACAGAGGAGGAAGTTCAAACGGCCATTAAGAACCTTAAGACGGGCAAAGCCCCTGGGCCAGACGGGTTCACTAACTCATATTACAAAAAGTTTGCGGCCCAATTATCCCCCTTTCTCTGTAAACTATTTAATTCAATTCTTGATGGTGACTCGATGCCCCCAGAGCTTAACAGGGCGGATCTGGTCCTCTTTCCCAAAGAGGGCAGGGACCCTCTCGAGGCCAAGAATTATCGACCGATCTCCCTTATGAATGGAGACATTAAGCTCCTGGCTAAGATAATGGCGGGCAGGGTCTCGGACTTCCTACCAGATTTGGTGCATAAGGACCAAACAGGCTTCATCCCCTATCGACAGACAGCAGATAATATCAGGAGGACGCTGAATGTCTTGCACTCTGCGCAAGTAGCTAGCACACCTTTGTGCGTTCTCGCGCTGGATATCGAGAAGGCCTTCGACACGGTCGAGTGGCCTTATCTCTATGCAGTCCTGAGGAAGTTTGGCTTCGGGGGACGCTTCATTAACCTGATTAAAACACTTTATCATTACCCAGCAGCCAATATTAGATTACCAGGAACAAAGAAAGTGGATATTAAAATTCAGAGAGGGACTAGGCAGGGATGCCCACTCTCTCCACTATTATTTGCTTTGGCGATTGAGCCCCTTGCCCAGGCCATTAGGACCAGATCGGATATCCAGGGCCCGGAGGTGGGATTTCAACACATTAAATGTTCGCTATTCGCGGACGATCTTCTCTGCACTCTGACAAATCCGGTAGCATCGATTGCCAATCTTCTGCTGACTATCGATGAGTTTAGCTTACACTCGGGCCTGAAAATTAACTGGGATAAGACTGAGGCGATGGGCGTGGGGATGCGGCAGACGGACATCCAGGTTCTGAAACTTAGGTACAAATTTGTCTGGCCGTCAGACGGCATACAATACCTGGGGGTCAGGATCACGGAGAGAGTCTCAGGGTTGTATAAAGCAAACTACCCCCCACTGTTTCGGAAACTGTTAGACGACTTGCAAAAATGGTCTAAATATAATATATCATGGACAGGGCGTATCGCTACTATTAAAATGAATGTGTTACCTAAAATTCTTTACCTATTTAGGACGCTGGCCATCCCAGTAGAAACCCGAGATCTCGAAAGATTGCAACAACATATTTTTAAATTTATTTGGGCAAACAAACCACCGCGGATAGCTAGGCAGATAATGTACAGGCATAGAACCCAAGGGGGTCTCTCCTGCCCCAATCTTAGGCTGTATCTAAGAGCCGCCCAGCTAGCTTTCTTACCTAGAGCTCACTCAGTCAAACACCAGCCTACCTGGGTGTTTATGGAGAATCAAGATCTCAAGCCCTGGACGTGGGACACTATTATATGGCATCCAAGGTCTAACCAGCCTCTTCCTAAATTTTCCAACCCAATGATTAAAATAACTCTCTCGATATGGGACTGGGCAGTCAAGAAGCATCAGCTGTCAACCCCGCTGTCCCCTCTAACCTCCATTAGATCCTTTCCAAATTTTAAAGACGTTTTTCACGCAGAGTCCCGTCAGTGGTGGGCTCTTGGACAACTAGATAGGATAAACACCTGGTTCTCCAATGATATAATTTACCCACATACTCAAATGCTGGATAAGTACGATATTCCGCCAAGAGAAAATTGGCACTACCTGCGTCTTAGGCACTGGTTATCGTCGTTGGTACAGAGTCTAGGACCCCCAAGATCAACCTGGTTCTCGGTGGTGTGTAAGAACCTACCTCTGACTAGGGGTACACTGGGAGCCCTGTACTCCTTTTTTAATAGGGCTGATAAAACTCCTAAACCCCCCTTTATGCACAAATGGGAACAGGACTTGGGAAGGGGACTGGGGCCGGCGGAGTGGAAGGAGGCCTTTACCAATCTGTCTAGGGGCTCTATTACATATAATATTCTGGAGGTGTCGCTTAAAGTCCTACACAGGACATACCTCACCCCCGCTAGAATGCATTCTATGAACGCACAGAACAACGATAAATGCTATAGGGGCTGTCATCAGAAAGGGGAGTTTTTGCATACTTGGTGGTCATGCCCAGTGGCTAGGGACATTTGGGAACAAGCTATGAGTCTCGGATCCAAATTATTTGGTAGCCCAATTCGACCCTCAATTGAAAATTGCCTTTTAGGAATGCATATTGAAGCCTTAAATGCAATACAAAATAAGTTATTGCAATTTATTAATTTAGCAGTTAAACAGCATATAGCTAGAAAATGGAAATCCCCAAGGCTTAGCTTAGGTGAGATAATCACCAAGGTTAACTTCATCATGATTAATGAAAGATTAACCAGTACTTTAGAAGATCAGTACCCCCAGTTTTTAAAGATATGGGCCCCTTGGCTGGACTCCCAACATAGTATATCGATTAGGTAAGGCGCACTAGTCTCTCCTTTGTGTCCCTGGCCCCGCGGGGGGGCGGAGGCCGGCTGGAGCGTGGACCGGAAGTGATCATGAATGAGGTAACTAACCAGGAGATGTCTTTTGTCCCTTTTTTCTTTCTTTCTCTCTCCTTCCTTTTGTCTCTGTGTATTTATTTATTTTTTTATCCCCCCCCTTTTTTTTTTTTTTTTTTTGTCTTCTCTTCAATTACAGTTTCTGTTTATACTAGATGCTATGTTAAGTTAATTAGTTGCAATTACCAAGTTATATTGGCTCATTTCAGAGTTCCTCGGTATTTTATGTATCGAGTAGGCTAAGTTTAGATTTGAGGAGGGAACTCCTCAGTAAGTAAATCACAGAAAATTATTCAAAAATGTGTGAAGACTGCAGAATATCCTTGGATAGATTGCACCTTGTATTTAAGTTTTCAAATCTGACACTGTGTTTATGTTTAACATATAATGTTTGGCAATAGAGAATCTGTCTATCTGACCTATCGGTACATGAAGTGTTTTGCCTGTGGTCTTCAATAAAAAAGATTGGAATAAAATTTCATCAAATATTAACAAGATAAACTATGTGTAGAACAGTAACTACATTTGGAAAACCTGATTTATTTATTACATTTACATGTAATCCTCAATGGCCAGAGATTGTTGAGAATTTGAACCTTGGCCAAAATGCTTTGGATCAACCAGATTTAGTCGCTAGAGTCTTCAAAATAAAATTACCAGCTTTAATACATGACATACCCACCAGTCATTTATTTGGAAAGTGTGTGGCTTATATTTATACCATTGAATTCCAAAAAAAGAGGCCTGCCACATGCTCATATATTTATTATACTTCAAGACATTGAATACAGCTGAAAAAGTGTATTCTGTTATTTTTGCTGAACTACCAGATCCACAACAACATGCAAGACTATATGAGATTGTAACACATCGCATGATTCATGGCCCATGAGGACACCTCAATCCAAATTCACCATGTATGCAAAATAAAATATGCACAAAAAATTTCCCAAAATAATTTTGAGATAAAACATTTGCAAATTGTGATGGCTATCCATTGAATAGAATAAGACAAGATCCAAATGCAATTATTCGAGGGGAAAAGGTAGATAACACTTATGTTTTGCCATATAATCCACATCTACTAATAAAGTATAATGCACACATCAATTTTGAAGCTTGCACTTCCATTAAAATATATTTATAGGATATTTAAGTATATGATGCAGCAACTGTTGTGGTAAAGAGTGGCACAAGTGAATAATACAATGAGTTACTTCATGATGAACTTCAATCTTATGTAGATGCTCGATATGTCAGTGCGCCAGAAGCAATGTGGCAGCTTTTTAAATTTGAAATGCATGATCGATCACATACTGTGTATCGATTAGCTGTAAAAACTTTTCTCTATAATTTGTTGATGAGTTCAATTAGAGGTAAAGGTGAAATGGTACTTCAATTTGCAACAACTGGAATTGCAGCACTATTTGTTTTGATGGATTTAAACTTCCAGTTCCAATTTTGGAAACATCTGTCTCAGATATTAGAATGAAACCATTCCAAGCAAGTATTTTTAAAATAATTAAATTAATTATCATAGATGAGGCCACTATGATGTCATGCCATGCTCTGAAATGTATTGATTGTTTGTTGCGTGAAGTCATGGCTAATGATTTGCCTTTTGGAGGAAAGGTGATATTGTTAGGTGCCGATTTCAGACAAACCTTACCATGGAAATAGAACAGACATAGTGAAAACCTGTATAAAGTCATGTCCACTATGGAAAGAATTTACACACCTCAGATTAGAGAAAAACATGCAATCCGAAGGACAAACTTAATTTTCATGATTGGCTAATTAGAATTGGGGAAGGAAAAACAGAGCTAATAACTAATTTAGCAGATGACTCTGTTGAAATAAAAGCAGAAATGATTTGCCAAGATTCAATAATATCTGCTATATTCCAAAATGAAATAAGCAATGAGGATTCAGACGAACTTGTACAGAAAGTAATATTAACATCCAAAAATAAAGATGCATTGAATATAAATAACGACATCTTAAAATGCATAGATGCACAACAAAAAAAAAATATTACAGTGCAGATTCCCTACTAGCTGATGACAAACAGAGTCAATCAAATTTTAACACAGAATTTATAAATACATTAACTCCCTCTGGAATGCCACCACATATTTTGATACTTAAAAAAGGGGCAATTGTCATGTTACTGAGAAATATGAACCCAAAAAAAGGCTTTGCAATGGAACAAGATTAATGGTTTAAGATTTAAGAGACTTTTTCATACATGCAGAAATTACGAATGGTACCCATAAAGGTGAACACCTTTTCATACCAAGAATAGATTTGGCTCCGAGTCACAGTAGCTTGCCCTTAGTACTACAAAGGAGACAGTTTCCCATTATCATGGCATTTGCAATGACCATTAAAAAAATCACAAGATCAGACTTTTAAATCAGTTGGAATATTTTTAGAGGAACCAGTATTTGCACATGGTCAACTGTATGTAGCATTTTCAAGGTTTGCATCAAAAAAAGTGAAACCCAACTTCATGATGGTAGAGTATTAACTAAAAATATTGTGTATTATGAGGTGTTGTAGCTTGACTACCCAAACAAAACAGTGGTTACAGCCAAAATACAAACTTTCATGTCTATTGCTCTCTTTTTAGAGGAGCCCCTATTTAACATGAACAACTCAATGTGCCAAATTTAAAAAGTACAAAGAAAACAAAGCAAAAAAATGGCCCCCCACCCCCCAAAAAAACAAACAGTGAATAAATCCAAAGGAATAACTTTCACGTCTGTTGAGAGGAAACATTTTGTCCAACAAAAAAAAAATACAGTACAGTAGTTATATCCCAGGGGACATTAGTTTTCTGCTGGGCTCTATTTAGAGAAACCACTAATTAATTCAAATATTCATACCAAAATAACAGGCAGGGCTGCACAAAATTTGACAAACTACACAACCCAATAAAAAAATAGGGAATTAGCATCATAATGATCTGAAGCTGTTTTTAAAATGTTATAGTTAGTTGGCTATTTGCATATAATAAGTACTTAAACTATATGTACTTTGGAAGTTGTAGATATGTATTTTGAGTTGATGTCTACTGTTGCTTTGGTTTTCATTGAATGTAATTATCACTGACATTGTATTTATTTAGGGTTTGCAGTGTATGTATTTAGCATGTTGTATTTCTGTTGTACTTTTACTGTATCATTACACAGGCAGTATTGATCCAGGGAGTCGTCCGAACACCAGTGCCTGGGGTCAGGAAGGAATTTATTTTTCTTCCCCTTTGAGATGATTGGCTATGTTTCAATGGGGTTTTCCATGTTTGCCTTCCTCTGGATGCAATATTGCTGATCACAGGAGATATGAAAAAATTAAACTTCACACTCTCCAACATTAATTAATGTGTGTAATACATTGTTCATTAATAAAAAATTGAGACATGTATGAAATAACATGTAATGTTTGACAAGGTAAATATGTTAAAAAAAACAAAAATACATTCTTACTATATTTATGTATAGGTTACAATAAAAATTGTCAAAATTTACCATTGTTTTTTATTACTAATATACAAGTTACATGGTACAACAATAAACAAATTTAGTAAAAAAAATAAAAAAAAGTTGGCCTTTTTCACATACATCAAACATGTAATGATACAGTAAAAGTAGAACAGAAATACAGTAAAAGTAGAACAGTAGAACAGAAATACAACATTCTCCCTATTAACCCTCCCCTAAAAAACAATACAAAAATAAGTCAGGTACATGGGCTCGCATTGTGCGGCCAACAGCATTACCGGGGTTTCATTTTTATTGCCATCATTTTTGACGGGCAAGTTACTCGTAGATAACATAGTGAATATGAATTAGAATCTGGTGTAGAAGCTTTGAATGGGGTAGTTAATAAGTAATTTGTAACTACTTGTAACTACTCTAGCAGCTGAGTAGTAAAATAGCTAGTAAGGAACAAATGCATGTAAATTACTAATTCACATTTTTTCAATATATATAGAGTTTGCATAATTAAATTAGTTTAACTTTTACACATACTTTTTAAAGCAGAGTGTGTTGGTCTACTGGAAAGTGTGTTTCATAAAATGCTTTCATTAGTAAGTCATTGGTTCTAAATCAATGCCTTCCATTTGATTTTGTTTTAACTAATGTACTAACACACATATGTATAAATAAGTACATTTTTATAATAATAAAACACAAGTTTAGGGCAGGGAAATCAAACTTATGACTTACTAATGAAAATAATCTTTAAAACTGATTGCTTTCCACTGCACTACAAAGAGAGAGTAAACACCCCTCTCACACACACAACTTACATCTATGCATCATGGATTCCCCCATGTCTCTGCATAATTTGTTTCTGATTAACTGATGGTGCAAAGCATATATAAATGCTCTTGTGGTTCTTTAACTGTATTTCTGTTAATGTACATAGAGTTGGGCTTTCTGGCAGAGTGGCAAGAAGAAAGCCATTACTTTCAGCAAAAAAACAAAATGGCACGTTTTGAGTTTGCGAAATGGCATGTGGCAGACTCTCAAAATGTATGGAGGAAGGTGCTCTGGTCTGATGAGACTAAAATTGAACTTTTTGGCCATCAAAGAAAATGTTATGTCTGGCGCAAACCCAACACATCACATCACCGAAAGAACACCATCTCCATAGTGAAACATGGTGGTGGCAGCATCATGCCGTGGGGATGTTTTTCAGCCTCCGGGACTGGGAAACTGGTCAGAGTTGAGGGAAAGATGGATGGTGATAAATACAGGGATATTCTTGAGCAAGACCTGTACCAAGACCTGTGCGTGATTTGAGGCTAGGACGGAGGTTCACCTTTCAGCAGGACAATGACCCCAAACACACTGCTAAAGCAACACTTGAGTGGTTTAAGGGGAAACATGTAAATGTGTTGGAATGGCCTAGTCAAAGCCCAGACCTCAATCCAATAGAAAATCTGTGGTCAGACTTAAAGATTGCTGTTCACAAGCACACACCATCCAACTTGAAGGAACTGGAGCAGTTTTGCAAGGAGAAATGGGCAAAAATCCCAGTGGTAAGATGTGGCAAGTTCATAAAGACTAATCCAAAGCGACTTGGAGCTGTGATTGCCGCAAAAGGTGGCTCTACAAAGTATTGACTTTAGGGGGGTGAATAGTTATGCACATTGACTTTTTCTGTTATTTGGTCCTATTTGCTGTTTGCTTCAGAATAAAAAAAACATCTTCAAAGTTGTGGGCATGTTTTGTAAATTAAATGATGCAAATCCTCAAACAATCCATGTTAATTCCAGGTTGTGAGGCAACAAAACACAAAAAAATGCCAAACGTGGGGGGGGTTAATACTTTTGCAAGGCACTGTATAAATACACCTATGAGGCACCTATCTCCTAATTTTCGAATCCAGGGGAAGTTAACTCCACATCGTTTTGTGCAGCTGGTATTTCAAAGACTATTGGCCCACTCTTAATCCAAGCCACTGCTGATTTAGAGTATGTGTAATAGACATAGGGCCTCATTCAAATGTGATTTGGTCAATTGAATAGGGCTCTATATAAGCACATAGCATATTTTTTTACAGAAGTATTTAGTTAGTGAAGACCTTACTTTTGGATATATGATCACTATCTAAAAACTTCTGTAAAAAAAATATGCTATGTGCTTATATAGAGCCCTATTCAATTGGCCAAATCACATTTGAATGAGGCCCATATTTGGCATTTAGATTAGAGAGAACTGAGAAGTGTGAATTTTTGATGACTGTTTATCCATTCTGTATTTGTTGCATCACTTCCTTAGAGTTGAATCATGAGGGTGTGTGTTTTGGTTATGATCAGAGAGAGAGCTGGGGAAAGAGGGAATAAAGAGTCTTTTTTAAGATAATTGGATAAAATTGAAATTGACACCACATCTCTTTTTTGTCACTAGCCAAAAAGCATACTCCTTGCTTCAGGAAATGCAACCATATCTCTCTAGAAATGTAAACACCCCTCTCACCCACAACTTATACCTATGTATCATGGATTACACAGGTCTCAGCAGAGGCATCATTTTTTCTGATTAAAACTATCTGTATGACATTTCCTATTAAATTATGCTCTTAAGTAGAGTCAAAGTTTTCAAACATTTTTATTTTTTATTGTACAGTGGTCCCTTAAGACATAGTTTTGTACTCTATGAGGCCTTAATAAATCGATTTAACAAGCATCATTTACAAGATGTATGTAAATCATATATGCTTTCACTGAAAACAGATATTGTTGTGAAAATGTAGTAACTACAAAATAAACACATTAGTTTGCAGTCCAAAGACCACAACATAATACAAAAAGTTTAACATTATAATTACAGAATTATTAACTCCTTAGGCAATTGACAGCATAATTGACGGAATAATTTAAAGTGACTTCACATTATAGTGCATGTTTAGACAACAGATCAAGAGTTGATTCAGTTAATTATAAGGTATGGATAAATGTTATGGTATTCAGATTTTTTATGGCTGGAATATTTTAATTGCCTAAATAGCAGGAAATACATTTAGTTCAATCCAACAAAAACTCAGTTTTAATATGCACTTACCTTTTGTTCTCTGTGATAATCATAAGTATATCACATTATTATATGTATTATGAATCATTTACCAGAACAAAAACAAGCAATAAGATTAAATTTTACATGACCGCACTATCACCATCATCACTGATTTTTATGTACATAAAATTAGAGTGGTAATAAATGAATATAAAGATATTAATATTCTTCTGCTATGAAGATTAAATTCAAATCGTTTTCTCTTGATTGTGGCTTTCAGATATTCCCTGTAGTGGATTTACAGTGACTTGATTTCATCCTGAGTGGATAAAGTCGGGCCAAGGGATAAAATGTGAAGCAGAGGACTGTTTCCTTGCTGAATTTAGAAACAACATTGTAGTATGTAAATGCCTTTCAAGAGACTAGTGGAGAGGCATTTATGGTCAAATCTGTATCTTTAGCAGGCAGCATGTAGGGTAAAGGTTCCTACATATAGATAGGCATAATAGATTTGCAGATGAGTAGACAAAAGAAAGGTTAGAGCAGGCAGAAATTAAGATATTAATCAGTCACAAAATCAAGACTTATTCACAAAAATCTGTTCTTAACAGAACAAGGGCACCAACAAACCCTACAAGTGATATAACAATCGGCATGAGGGATGGTGTAGAAAGACGTGGTTATAAATAGGACATCAGAACTCCCAAGGATGACACTTTTCTGATTTGGCAGCCATCTTGGTACATCTAAATGAAGCAGGAAAGACCTCCATTTGGGTGCTTTTTTTGTAGGTTCAGTTTCAAAGTTTCTTGAAGCAGAGCTTGAAAAACAAAATTAAAAAAAAATGTACTTTCTTGCTCCAGGACAATTCATAACACAATTCTCCGCTTCAAGCTCAACCAGGCTCAGGCTTATGTGGTTGGTTTTGGTGAAACTCTTACAAATACAATATAAGGTGTGTAACATCATTCCACTGAGCCGTGAATCCAAGAAAAAAAATTACATTTCATAACTGACAGAGGCAAGTTTAGAAGTAAACAAGTTGACAATGTATTATTAAATATAGGCTCTATGTTGAAAATTATAGCAATACTTTATTGATCTTATGGTGGATTCCAGTTGGTCAGGGTTTACATATTTAGATAAAAGTTACTCATGCCACCCGGCAGCAAAAATGTGGACAATATTTACTCGTTACCAGCTGACTTCTTCTTGACTTGAACTGTCTTTTCAATTGACTTCACGAAATATGTACATTTTTAGCAATTGGAACATCTATGGACAATGTTTCCAGTGGAAGGGTGCAAGAAGGAACTTGCTAAAATATGAAATTTAAAATGGACAAGGAAGAAATCTAGAAATCACAATTACAACATGCTTAAAACCAAATAGTAAATCACATAATCCACCTGTCTGTTTGAAATATGATGGCATTGCTGAGGGTAAAATAAATGTTTTTGTTATGCTGTTTTATGGACATGATCAATGAGGTAATTATAGGCTACTGATTTATTATGGAATTTGAGTTGCTGAGGTCATGGTATGTTATTGATGTACACTTTAATTAAGAGGAAGATTATTGTTTGGACTCATTTCTCTAATAACTCTTATTAACACAATCTTGTCAGTCAACTTCAGATTTGGTCTTATACTGCAGCCTTTGCAGGTATTATACATGAGCAGCACTCGATGTGAGAGTATATGTAACAAGAGAGGAAACATTTGAAATTATATATCAAATAGACTTATGGAGACTTTTGCATCATTGCACTTTTACACCTACTTCAACCCACTTTCATCAGTTCATTTTATTTATACTTGTTTCTTTTATATAATTTTCCTAACAATATTTTACTACAAAAGATTGAATTATATGTATTGCTCTTTAAATAATGGATGAAGTAGAATGTGCAAGCATGAGGCTAAAAGCTTACGTATCAAGCATGTGTAAGTCAGTGTAGTATTTGCAGTGCTAGATTAAAATCTCTGGAGCCCTTAGGCAGATCCCAAGCCGCCCCTATATTGTGAGCATGCATTTGCTCCCATGCCACTGACAACTCCAGTGGTCATTGCCACGAACAAGCTCCTGTGCATAGTGCTATTCACCCTCCAAATTGGGTAAAATTGGGGTAACATTGCACATATACACATTTCTGAGCAAAGAAAAAATTGAGTGCTGTCTACTCAAGAAATACAATGTAATATTGTCAGTTAGGGTTCCATACCTTGAATTCTGGGGTACATTCATATATTGACAGCACACAATATCCAAATATAAATACTGTGATATATATATATATATATTAAAATGCATTCATATATATCGTAAATAGTATAACACGCATACAGGAACTGCTACATAGGGCTAATATACAGGGATACCCCGTTTAGCGAGGTACATGCGTTCCTGCATGCAGGAGCACTATGAGAAAATCGCACTAAACAGGGCATTATATCGGCAAATCGCTGAACAGCGCTATGGCAAAAAAAGCACACTAAACAGGGATATAAATGCCCACAGCGTGATATCGCAAGATTTATCGATGTTCAGGGTCTGGCCCCGGAAACAGCGCTATAGCGAATCAGCGATGCGCGGGGTAGAGTTGTGTGGGGTATCACCGTTTGTATATATAGATATATATACAGTGGGCAGGAAAAGTATTTGATCCGCTGCTGATTTTGAATGTATCGCCACAGACAAAGAAATGATCAGTCTATAATTCTAATGGTAGGTGTATTTTAACAGCAAGAGACAGAGTTGAGTTAATGCCAAAGAGCTCGATTTTGGTCTCTTCTGACCACAACACTTTCACCTAGTTCTCCTCTGAATCATTCAGATGTTCGTTGGCAAACTTCAGATGGGCCTGTACATGTGCTTTCTTGAGCAGGGGGACCTTGCGGGTGCTGCAGGATTTCAATTGTTTTCTTGGTGACTATGGTCCCAGCTGCTGTGAGAGCCTTCCATGTAGTTCTGGGCTGATTCCTCACCGCTCTCATGATCATTGAAAATCCACTAGGTGAGATCTTGCATTAAGCACCAGACTGAGGGAGACTGACAGTTATTTTGTGTTTCTTCCATTTGCGAATAATCGCACCAACTTTTGTCACCAAGCTGCTTGGCGATGGTCTTGTAGCTCATTCCAGCTTTGTGTAGGTCTATAATCTTGTCCCTGACATCCTTGGACAGCTCTTTGGTCTTGGTCATGGTGGAGAGTTTGGATTCTAATTGATTGATTGCTTTTGTGGACAGGTTCCAGGCTCTTTACCTGTATAAAAGACACCCGGGAGCCAGAAATCTTGCTGATTGATAGGGGATCATATACTTATTTCTCCCATTGACCTGCAAATCAATTTATAACTTTTTTGACATGAGTTTTTCTTGTTTTTTTTTTGTTATTCTGTCTCTCACTGTTAAAATACCATTAAAATTATAGACTGATCATTTCTTTGTCAGTGGACAAACATAAAAAATCAGCAGGTGTACATATATATAGGTGATAGGATTTTGGATGTACAGTTATCCATATATACACTCAATTAGACCTACTGATAGAAAACATTTATATTTATATTATATATAGGTATATAGTGTAGAGGGTGTGCTTGGTGCTGGGCACTGTTACCTCTTTGCTGGGCTGCAGGAAGAGGTAGTTAAGCTGGGGAGGGCTCTGTGTATAGCTGCTGCTTGTCAGTGAGGACAGGAAGTGATAGCTATGGAGCAGCACAGTGTAAGCCATGTAGAGTGCATGCTGAGGAGTGTGCTGATCCTGCTCTCACTAATTTCTGTTAATAGACAGTGCTCCAATCTAGGCAACCACCTCCGTAGATATCTGTCTTCCTGCTGCTCTGCGCTGCACCAGCACTTGTCCCTGTCTCCCCCGCCTCCACTTTATTTAAAGAGGCATTCATTAAAAAATACAACTCTTTATTTCCTGGAGAAATGAGGCGCCCCTCTCAGGGATCCACCCCTGGGCGTGTGCCTACTTAGCCTAATGGATGATCCGGGCCTGCTTATTAGGATGCATTAATGCATTATATTGAAGAAAGGCAGGTCATTGATGTATTTAGATTTTATGCTGCCCTAGGCCTATTATGATTCTTACATACCCCACATCCCAGTTACTAGTACAACTCCAAGCCCCAGTTACTACTTGTTCTATCCTCTTGTTATATCCAAAATCCTAGTTCTTTTGTGTATATATTTATACTGGAAAATGTCATGTACACTTAAAGACAGTACTATCACTGTATATAAAAATTTGACGCATATGAACACATTATTCCATGGCACTGCAGCTGCATCCTCAGGCACATGCTGCCCCTTAAAATATGCTGCACTAAGCCTGGCCTTGTGGGCCTAGGCCTAAACACATGACTGGAGCAGGTGCTAACAAAGCACAGCACAAAATGGGCATATTTTTTCAAACAACTGAATATACAGCAGACTTGTTTCTTAACACACTCACACATGTAATTGTGTGAGTATGTGAAAATATAGGTTACACTAGTTTGTCAGACATTTGTATTAATACCTGCCACATAAACAAATTACAGTGAAATATATGCATTGATGTTATTTAGTTAACCATGCTTTAACAGACTTGGGCCTCCATTCAGTTGCAAGCCCGCAGTTGACTTTATACCGGCCATAAGTCTGTGGGCTTGAAATTTACAACAGTTACAGAGCGATTCAATTGATCAAGCCTGCAGCTACATGGCCGAAAGCCTAAACCGTAACCCATGCACATGTAAGTAGCATTTCAGGGCATGATCAATTAAACAAGGCTGTAACTACCGATTTAGAAACAGTCAATAGTAAATGAGACCGTCATCATGATATCATTAAAACATTGAGGTTAAACGTCAATCAATTAGCTTTTTGAAATCCGATATGTGATCGGACTCGCAATCCGGCAATGTACATAATAATAAAAATGAATGACGATACTGTTCTAGTCCATGTGGGTGGCCTGATATGTTTTAACTCCTTTAATTACCGAGATAAACATAAAAAATATATTTTTAATTGCAGATTTGCGAGCTTGAGACTGTTGTACAATTAATTATAATGTATTTCATCTCTTTCCCTGTCTATTAAAGTGCAGTACTGATCTTTTATTTGCTTTTACAGTGCTACGAACAGGAATTTAACCCCCTTGCGAGTCCTATCTTGTACTCGTAGGATTTTCTTCTACATTTGACATTTTTGGGTCTGAAAACAATTGCGAGCTTGAGGAAATGTAGCAATTGAATAGCGTTTTGCGATTGTAACATTTACGGGCTTGAAAGATCAAAGGCTTAGATGGGTTGGAGTTACAATTTTCATAGGGATTTTCAGCCTGTAGCTCACAAATCAATTGCTGCTAGCTAAAAGACACCAATTGAATAGCAAATTAGTTTACAGGCTACATTACGGGCTCCGGCAACTAACAATTGCTCAATTGAATAGGGGCCATGGTCTAACAATGTCAAACTCTATTCAATGTGTTTTTAGCTATAGAAAAAAAACCTTGTAAAGAATTTATAATATAGCGGAGCTTTAAATTTTGAAGCTATAAAATTAAATGATTTGGTTATCTAAATTTGATGTATCTTTGGTTTATGTAAATTAGATATCATTGATAACTAATAATCTGTATGTTGGAATAAGTTGTAGTAAGAGATAATCAACAGATCTGAAATAACGTATATACTCGAGCATAAGCCGAGTTTTTCAGACCTTTTTTTAAGGATAAAAAGGGCCCCATCGGCTTATACTCGAGTCACTCTCCCCCCCGTGTCTCTCTACCCCCCCCCCCCGTGTCTCTTTCCCTCCACCCTCCTCATCCTCAACCCCCCTTCCTCATCCTCTACCCCCCACATCCTCATTCTAAACCCCCCCCCCCTGCACCCGGTATATGCTAATGACGTGACATCACATGCCGCACGTCATTAGCATTGGCCGGGTCAAGATGCCGGAAGGAGAGGAGGCCGGAGCAGAAGCTTTAGATGTAGGTAAGTGAGGGGAAAGGGAGAGGGGGAGGTATTTAGAGGGGTAGAATGAGGAGGGGGGTTTAGAATGAGGAGGGAGGATGAGGAGGGAGGTTGAGGAAGGGGGTTGAGGCTGAGGAGGGAGGTAGAGGAGGGGGTTGAGGATTGGGGGTTGAGGTTGAGGAGGGAGGTTGAGGAGAGGGTTGAGGATGGGGGGTTGAGGTTGAGGAGGGAGGTTGAGGAGGGGGTTGAGGTTGAGGAGGGAGAATGAGAGGGGGGTTGAGGAGGGGGTTGAGGATGAGGAGGAGGGTTGAGGATGAGAAGGGGGGTTGAGGATGAGGAGGGGGGTTGAGGATGAGGAGGGGGTTGAGGATGAGGAGGGGGTTGAGGATGAGGAGGGAGGTTGAGGATGAGGAGGGAGGTTGAGGATGAGGAGAAAGGTTGAGGAGGGAGGTTGAGGAGAGGGTTGAGGATGAGGAGGGGGGTTGAGGTGGAGGAGGGGATTGAGGATGGCGGGGTGAGGATGAGGATGGAGGGGTTGAGGAGGGAGGTTGAGGATGAGGAGGGAGGTTGAGGATGAGTAGTGGGGTTGAGGAGGGTGATAAGGGAGGGAGACACAGGGAAGGGAGAGGGGAAAGAGACACAGGGAAGGGAGAGGGGAGAAGAGACACGGGAGAGAGAGGGGGACACAAGAAAAGGGCACAGAAGAGGGGGACACAGAGTGCACAAGAGGGACACAGGGGGCAGCACATTTCCCACCCTCGGCTTATACTCGAGTCACTCATTTTATCCAGTATTTTGTGGTAAAATAGGTGCCTCAGCTTATACTCTGGTCGGCTTATACTCGAGTATATACGGTAGCTTTTGGTTAGAATGAATAACATGCATAACATTCCTACAACTATTTTTCAGTCTGTATTGCATTTAACATGTAAGGTATCAGCAGCAATGCCTTTGATAAAAATATTTTACATTTGTAATTATTTGCCATTATCAACAGTTTGAGAAGAATGTACTGAGGACTTTGGAAAAACTTTACCTGGATGAAGTAACAATCTTACAACAAGATATGTAGTACCAGCTACGTAATATGTAGCTGTATTTTATGTACATTTTCATTTTAACAGATTTGTATTGAGGTTAAAAGTTTTCATTTTGTCTCTCTCAAGCAAGGCCTGCTTGTTTCTAGCCTGAAGAGGTGTGCAATGCTGTTTTTTTGTTATGAAAGAAGGCACCTGTTGGATATTTGAGTGGTGAGTTTAGCATTTAACACCTTCTCCCCACCTCTCTCTTGCATGCTCAGAAGCAGGCATTTGAACTACAATCTATAAATCCTGCTTTCCTTGCTCTGTAACTATCCCTGCATGCACTGAGCAGGAAGAATTATATGGATATCTGCCTCTAGACACTAGCAGAGTCCATTAAAACTAATTTTCTTCCTAAATATCCTATAATGGATTATGTAGATTCTAACGTTGTTAGTTTGTTACATAGTTTGCAATTAGCTATTATTACTAATTATAATATAGACCTTCTAATTTATTGGATTAAAAATCACAATGTCATTTTCGTTTCAAAACAGTTTATTCTGAGATTATGTAATCAGTCTCCATCAAGACATTCATGGACTCCCATGGCACCTAACATTAACCCCTATGCCATGTCAATCCATGAGTTGTAATTGGCTAAAAATTGTACCCTGAAAATGTGAGCAGTGTGACATGAAATATCCGCAAAAATCTGTTTAAAGCCAGAAGGCCAAAAGCTATTAGTTGGCTTGTATGCGCCTCCTATGAGGAGCTCCATTAGAAATAATATTTTTTCTTTAGGAGGAGGCCCATTTCAGACAGGTAGAAAATGAAGATTGTGGGTTTCAAGCAAGATTGACGAAGACATGTATCTTTTAACAACATGGATAGCTGGCTTTTCCACAGCAGAAGAATGAGGACCAGAACATTGTTGTTCATTGCTGGAGGGCATCACAGAGTAGGTAAGTATACCTTTCCTCCCTTACTGGTCTAGTACTTTTGTCATTCTTTTTTTATTTTCTGTAACTTTTCTTTAACTGTAGTTTTTAGCTATAGGGGTTATATAGGTCCATATGGACCTCATGGCAGTTAGCTTACATGGTGGTATAATATGAACCTCTGTGGTGGTAGGTAGGGTTTTTGAGGACCCCCCGTGGCACAAGGGGTTAAAGTTAGGTGCCATGGGGGGTTTTGTGGATTTCCATAGCATAAGGGTTAATGTTAGGTGCCTCCAACATTATGGTTAATGTTACCACAAGAGTCCTTTAAGGACCTCTAGGGGACCTGGGCTATTTTTAGACCAACAGCATCCTTTAAGGACCTCCATGGAGGTTTTTTAAGAGCCCATGGAGGTTTTTTAAGGGCCCCCGGGGCACATGGGTTTATTTTAGATACCATAGCATTATTTAAGGACCTCCATGGCATATGGGTTCATTGTAGAAGTAATGAGCGTCCTTAAGTGACCTCAGTAGCACATAAGTTCATAAGGACCTTTGTGGCACAGAGGTTAATGTTAGGGCCATGGAGGTCCTTAAAGGGCTTCCATTGTGCAGGGGTTAACATTAGGTGCCATAGAGGTCCCTAAAGGACCTTGTGACAGGGGTTAATTGTAACTGCCACAAGAGGCCTGTTGGTGACCCCTGTGGTGGGGGTTCATTTTTAAATGCCACAGGGGTCTGATGTGGACCCACATGATTTAGGGGATACATTTAGATGCCATGAGGTCCCATTGTTATAGTTATTTGGGGGATTCCACGTGTTAATACGTGATAGCATGTGGGAAAGGGGAATACTTGACGTTCCTCCAATTCATAGCGGGTATTGTGGGGAGTCCTGGAGACTCATATCGTTTAGCGAGTAATGGGTAAAGCAGTCATAAACTTCCTGCAGGATTTTTAGTATTATTTAATCCATTTACTGCAATGGGAATGGCGTTTATATAGATAGATAGGCTAAAGGGGGTATGTTAGGGTAGTATATTCAAATAGTGTGTACCGTTCAGCAACATTGCTATGGCGACTGCTGAGCTTCAGACTCACATGTTAGGGATAGAGAGCAATGGGACAACAGTCATTGTGGTGTGTGTCACTTATGTTGAGGGCATTTTTTTGGATCCATTACTAATGGAAAAAAAGCTCCCACACTTACAAAGGAGCCTTTTCTCATACCTACGAGACAGAGTGGAATGAAGTCCTATTTTCTCTTCTCCAGGGGGATTAGTTCACTTTGTTCTCCTTCTGTACTATGAAACATTCTTCCTCTTAGTTGCTTGATACCAGTTCAGATGGACTCTAGTGCAACAATCTGCAAAAAACAAGTCCATGTACACAAAGCATTAGAACAAGAAAAATATAAAACTTTATCAACATTATTGCTCATTAAACCACTGTGTAGAAATAGCATAACATAAACTTTGTGCACTTAGACTTTTGCTTAAAATGGATGCGGTGTTGAAACACGTATTTCTTCTGTATGTAAGTGCATATTGAGATTTGCCTGTCTGCCTGTTGTACAACATGTATCTGAAAACTCCACTACTATAGAGCTTTTATTTCTCTAAACACTCCGCATATTAAATGAGGTATGTGAGTTAAAGGGTCTCACTATAAATGAAGCAAACTGACACTGATTTTAATTCACAGCTGTAATCTTATTTCCTAAGTCGCCCACTTAGTAGTCTCACTATCGTTATTCAACTACAACGAACTATAAATACAAAAAGAAGCAATATAAACAAAGTGTAACTGTCAAAGCGCTGGAGTCTGAGATGATGGAAATACGTCATCGTCATCTTCTGCCATTTCTTTAGCGAATTCTAAGTCCTGCTGCTATCGCTCAATGCTTTCTACTGCACTGCTCTTTGGAGATACTACCAGGTGTGTGTTTGTATTATATTATAATATGTTACTGGCTACAAAAAATTTAAATAACTGAATGGTTTTGATGTTTAAAAAGTCAAAGGTGTTTACACAAATGACAATGTGTTAAGTTTTTTTTTATATTTTACTTTGAGTCCAAGGTTATTCCACCAGTATGCCTAATCTATATCCTGAAGATATTTAAATGTAACCCAATGAATAAAAAATACAGAAAAAATATGTTGGTTCTTTGAGGTTCAGTAAAATGTCACTAACACAGATTACAATGGAGACAATTGTAATATTCTCAGTTTACACATTTTTCAAAAGGTTTGTGCTTCCCCTTTGTGTGTATTCAGGCATTCAAGTTTCATGGGGAATCCAAGTTTATTATGAGTCAGACACTAGTACTCCAACCAACTGTGGTAAGCAGAACTTTTACAATTTTTCTGACTACTTCCATGGCTTAAATTACTCAAGAGCCTATTTTTGTTCCTCATGAGCTGATAAATTTTAATATTTATTTTTTTCAGAAATTACATTCTGAAGGTTTTTTTTTAGCATTCTAATAGTGAGCCCTTGAATCTCAGTTACTTCCTCTTTTGGTTGTACGTGATACTTGACATGTAATCTGTGTTATTCAAAGTATAAATCTTAATAAATATTGTTAGTCTACCATTTTATTGAGCTCAGTCCACTTCCTCCTCAGTTTATTGTGTCAATTTACAAAATCTATCTATATGTTTTACAGCTGCAAATATGACATTAAATATATGACTGTCCATGAGAAATGTTAATAATTATCTTGTTGTAGTAAATATAGTGCACGATTTACAGAGCCCAGTTGAGTACAGGTATGCTTATCAACATGCATGAAACAGGAGCAAACTGCTGCTTCATCTGACAAGGCTTAGATCTATGTATAGCAATTTATGTACATAGTTCAAGCAATAAGACTCAGTCTGTATCTGTATGTAGATGGGACATTTGATTCATAGGGGTGCCTTGGTTTGGGCTCATGACTCAATATTCAGTTAAAAGGTTTTCTGAGCTAGATAAGATTTGCACTTGTTGGAGCCAAGAGCACATATTGCAAACAATATTATTATTATTATCATTATATTTGTTTATATTTATAAGTGCTATTATCATGCATTCAATTAATTTGCTAGTTGATAAGTGAAAACATGGGCTGAGCATTGTTGAAGAAGGACATGCTCTTTCACGTCAGAGAACTGGTGGCAGTATTGGGATGTGTCTGATGGTTGCATGTTACCCCCAGATCACCCTTTGTCCACCACTGATTTAGACTATGACATCAAAAGACCACTGCAGTTTGATAAAAAATAACATACATATCAGTTATGCAAGACATAGATATGATAGTTTTATAAAGAAAAACTTATATTTGTCTGACTTGTGTCATGGGGATTCCAATATACACTAGTCTGTATGTAACTGGAGGGGCAGTGTTATCCTATGAAAAGTGGCTCTTCCTTTACATTCTGCTGTTGTGTGCTATTTAGACAGACAGTACCTTCTATTTTAACCAGGTTTCGAAACCTTTCTGTGTTAGAAAAAATGTCTGTCATCATTAAAGCAAATCTGATTACAATAGTTACAAATCAATGGTTTTTTATTTATTTACCGGTATTTTAACATTTGTTAGAACATTTTGAACAATATCAAGTCAAGTTTTTTAAAAGAGTGGTCCTTTAGGAATGAAATCAGAGCAAAAATGTTTATGTATATTGAGATTTGGTATAACGAAGTGATCCTGGTGACGTGTGAGTAGAGATTTCATAATGCAGCAATTATGTGTTGTGAAATCTGGATATGAAAAGAATTACAGAGAATGATAACCCAGATCAAACAACATATAGGCAGTTTTTCTGGATTTTTAAGAATAAGGTAAAAAAGTAACTACATTTTTAAGGTACGGTATACTCTTTTGAGGGGGGTGAAGCTACCAGTGGTGCAGGTGGTGCAGTGTCATTTTTTTTTCATTTAATTTTTTTCTCTAGTGTAGGGGCCTCCCTGGGGCCCTCCTACCCTGGTCCAGGGTCTCCTTTGCCGCACACCCCCGGACAGAAAATTGATCCGTGCCTGTTTAAGAAAGAGCATTTCTACTGAAGCTCCAAGAGGTGACAGTGTGGAGCAGTTCAGCATGTTGGGGATGTGTATCATGGAAGAAGGTAAGATAGCAAGGGATGCAAAGTGTCAGCAAAGTACAGGGGGATGGGTTCTACGATGGTGAAGTAAAGGAAATAGCAATGGGCCCTATGTGAATTGGGTGGTGAGAGGGGTTGGGTGTTGTGTGGGAACGGATGATGAGAGTGTTGTTTAGTTTAGGAGCCCCCAATGTAGCCCTCTCTGGGCCCCCTCGGCTGCACCTGCCCCTCCCCCCACACAAAGTGATACTTTAATAGCATTGCATCTCCTGTGTGCTTTAATCAAAAATCTACAGAACTATGGCCTCCATCACATGCCTCTGTTTTGCAGATTTATGAGTAAACTTCACTTGAGAACCTACCACAAGCTAGCACTTCACACATCAAAACAAATCTTACAATAATTTGCCGCTGATAACTGGTAAATGTCCTAAAATTACAACCCATGTGCACCTGCCCCATTGATATTTTCCAAATGCCAATCACATTGTTCCAGCTGAGACATACTAGTTAACTTACGAGTGCTCATAAAATCCTGTGTGTACTATCACCCACCCATAGAGACACACAAATTGCAAACAAGCTCGAAATGTTACGGTATTATCAACCTAACACCTTAATTATGTTGGGTTTGTTCCCTTGTACCTGACACAATTAAGGAGTTAATACCACCTCCCCCAATACCTGCTATCTAACATGAGCCTGGGGATAAACTGGACCCCCCCCCCCCCCCCGCCATACACATATCCACTATTAGCCAGGTTTGGCAATCCATGAATTCTGATTGGTTGAACCCTAGAAATGTTGAGCATGGTGACATATAAAACTTGATTCTGATTGGCTAAATATAATTTACACATATTTCAGTCAATCAGAATTAAAAAAAATTGTTTAAGGCCGGGAAGTGATCCAAAAGCCATTAGTCAGTGGCGGCGTTCTTCCTATGAGGAGGTCCATTAGCACTAGTAATTTTGAGAGGCAGTTTTTTTTTAGGTGGATGTTCCTTTCAAAGGTTCAGAAGATGAGGGTCATGGACTTCAAGCAAGATTGAAGAGGCTTGATTCTTCAATGAACATGGATTGTTCGCTTAGCCATGGCAAAGAATGAGGACCATCTCTGGAGGGCCTCACAGGATGGATATGTATACTTTTACAGGTTTAGAGATTTTTTTTAGTAATTTTTATTTTTAATAATGACTTTAAAAATGTTTTACTTATAGGAACCCCAGTGGCACAGGAGATTATTTTAAATTTCATGGGGGTCCGTATGCATTCTCATGGTTATGATTAATGGTACCCCAGGGACACTAAGTGGCAGGTATTAATAGTTAGATGCCTTTAAGCCCCTCCATGGCACAGGGGAAATAGTTAAATGCCACAGGGTCCTTTAATGACTTCTGCGGCATGCATTTATTTTTCGATGCCACAGGGATCCATTAAGGACCTTGTTGGTGGAAGTTAATTAGATATGCAGACCCCTGTGGTAAGGGGGTTAACTTTAAGTGCCATGAGGGTCTATAGGGACCGCCATGGTTATAGTTAGAAATACCATGGGGGTCTTTGGAGACCACCATTGTATAGGGCTTACGTTTAGGTGTAATAGGGATCTATAAGGACCCAATGGTTATGTTTAGAACTCTCATGGTGGTCTTTGGAGACACCCATGGTATAGGAGTTTGTAACAACCCAGAAACGAGGGGCTCAGTACACCCCTAATTCTCCTGCTTTAGTTTACAGGAGCAATCTGCAAGTTGTGACTTTATATTAATCTCAGTACCCAGCAATTAAGATTAGGACATTAAACATGGAGAAGCAGAGAAGTCAGATGAGCAACACCCTTCAATTTAGTGTAGAAACAGACTGAACGTTTATTCTTTCTTCAGACACATTTTAAAGCCAAAACAATAAAAAAAAATCACATGGTCCTTTCCCACCATTACTATGACTACCAACCCCCTCCTTCATTCCTTCCTCTGAGATATATCTGATATCTTCTTCCCAAGTCCTATTGCACTTGGGAAGGGGGAACCCTGAGGATCCCCCCACTCATAGGGGGTAGTGGATCATAGGCAGATGGGCCATAAACCCCCTGTGGAGGTTTTTAATATTTTAACACCTTTCCTGTCACAGGAAGGGCTTTATATAGATAGATGGGGAAAGGGAGGATGTTAGTGTAGTGTAGTGTATACATGCAGTAGCTACAATACAGCAGCATTGCTATGGAGACTACTGAGCTTCAAACTCAGAGTCTCCTGAGAGCAGGCTGTGTACACACATTAGGGCAAGAGAGCAATGAAAAACAGTGCTTGGTGCGTGTCACCTATGTTGAAGGGACTTTTTTTGAGAGGAGCCAAAAGATGGCTCCCTTGCTAGTAAAGAAAAAAATAATCTCAGGTTTATAAATATGTAATTCATTTTCTACCCATATATTTTACTTTATCTAACAAAAAAGATCCAAACTAGATGTGATATTTGCAAAAAAAGATGCAGAATATTTACAAGAGTGCCCAAGCAAAAACCTATCCTATGATCTACATTGGTCATCTAGGTAAAAATTTGGGTAATACTTTGATTTGTCTCACTGCTGTGTTAATCTGTTAATAGTTTTCATTTAATAAAACTATTTATTATGTGTTTGATACACACATCAATCATCTGTAGATTCCTGTTTTATATATATGTTTGTCCAATAAAAAAGGCATCACTAAGTACTGCAATACTCTGATTATTCATATATATATATATATATATATATATATATATATATATATATATATATACACACCATATTTTTCTGTGTATAAGACGACCTTTTTTTGCAAAATTTTGACATTTAAAGTAGAAGGGTCGTCTTATACATAGAATACAGCTGTTTGAGTAGAGGACGAGGCGGAGGAATAGCGCAGGCAGGAAGAGGAGAGCAGTAACTAGAGTGAGAGCAGAGAGTAAGAGCTGTTTAAAAACCTCCTTAGCGGTAACCCCGTACGGTTATGAACATACCGGCACACGCTAATGACGTGACGTCATTAGCATATGACGTCATTAGCATATGCCGGTATGTTCATAACCGGAAGACGTGCTGCGGGGGTCAGCATCATCAGCAGGAGCTTATCGGAGCATAATAACAAGTAAGGAGAGAGGGGGATAGGTATTGGAGAGGGGGAAAATGAGGAAGAGGTTATGGGGGAAGGAAGAGGATGATAAGGGGGGAAGGAGGAGGAGGATAAGGGGTTAAGGAGGAGGATGATGAGGGGTTAAGGAGTTTAGGATGAGGAAGGAAGGAGAATGATGAGGGGGAAGGAGGGAGGAGGATGAGGAGGGAAGGAGGAGGATAAGGGGGAAAAGGAGGAGGAGGGGAAGGCAGCAAGAGGAGAGCAGTGACAAGGAGGCAGGACAGAGCTGCGGCAGCCCTGGGGAGAGGAGAAGCGGGAACAGGGAGAGCTGCATGGTGTGAGGGTGCACATGCCAGCGTTGATGCATTTATGTAGCCAATGGCACATTCTCTCTCATCTGACTTGATTAGATACTTTTTTTTGGGAGAGGCACAAAAACATAAGGGTTGTCTTATACATGGGGCCGCCTTATACAAGGAAAAATATGATATATATATATATATATATATATATATATATATATATATATATATACAGTATCTCACAACAGTGAGTTCACCCCTCACTGTTTTGTAAATATTTTATAATATCTTTTCATGTGACAACACTGAAGAAATGACACTCTACAATGTAAAGTAGTAAGTGTACAGCCTCTACATTGTAAATTTGCTGTCCCCTCAAAATAACTCAACACACTGCCATTAATGTCTAAACCTTTGGCCCAAAGAGTCAATATTCTGTGTGGCCACCATTATCTTCCAGCATTGCCTTAACCCATATGTTAGAGACCTTGCACTCCCCCACCTCCAGTTTGAGGATGCCAAACAGATGCTCAATAGGGTTAGGTCTGGTGACATGCTTGGCCAGTCCATCACCTTTATCTTCAGCTTATTTAGCAAGGCAGTGGTCGTCTTGGCGGTGTGTTTGTGGTCATTATCATGTTAGAATACTGCCCCATGACATGACTGGGCCACAGGGCAGTATTTCCACATGATAACGACCCCAAACACACCTCCAAGATGACCACTGCCTTGCTAAAAAGCTGATGGTAAAGTGATGGACTGGCCAAGCATGTCACCAAACCTAACCCTATTGAGCATATGTGGGGCATCCTTAAACGAAAGGTGGGGAAGTGCAAGGTCTCTAACATCCACCAGCTCCGTGATGTCATCATGGAGAAGCGGAAGAGGAATACAGTGGCAACCTGTGAAGCTCTGGTGAACTCCATGCCCATGAGGGTTAAGGCGGTGCTGGAAAATAATGGTGACAACACATAATATTGACACTTTAGGCCCAATTTGGACATTTCCACTTAGGGCTATACTCAGCGGAGGAGCTAGTAATTGGAGCGCCCCTTGCAAAAAAAATAATTTGCCCCCCCCCCCCGTTCCCCCAAGGTGGTGGTGATCCAAATGATTTTTTTAGATTGGGCACACATTTTTTTTGTGTGTAGCCCCCAACTCTCATCTTTCTCTCACTCACGTCTCCTCCATCTCTCTACCCCCTTCTCTCTCCACTGTCTCCTTCTCTCCCCCCCTTCTCCCCTCTCTCTCCTTCAACCCCCTCTCTCTTTCTCTCTCCTCCTATCCCCATCCCTATCTCTCTCTCCTTCTCCTTCCACCCCTTTTCCTTTTCTCCTCCTCTTTCTTCCTCTTCCCCCTCTCCCTCCTTCTCACCCCTCTCTCACTTCCCTTCTTTCTCTCTCCCCCTTCTCCTTCTCTCCCCTCACTCTCCCCTTTCTCTCCCCCTCTTTCCTTCTGTCTCTCTCTCTCCTTCTCTCTCCCCCTCTCCTTCTCACCCTCCCATCTCCTTCTCTCTCCCCATCTCCTTCTCTCTCACACACCCCATCCCCTCTCCCCCTCTCTCTCCTTCTCTCCCCCTTTTCCTTCTCTCTCATTCTCCCCATCCGCTCTCCTTCTCTCTCAATCTCCCCCTCCCCCTGCTTCTCTCCCCTCCTCTCCTTCTCTCTCCCCCTCCACTTCTCTCTCCTCCTCTTTCCTTCTCTCTCCCCCTCTTCTTCCCTCTCCCACCTCTCCTTCTCTCTCATTCTCCCTCTCCTCTCCCCCTCTTTCCTTCTCTCCCCGACGTCTTCTCTCACGTTCTCCCATCCTATCCGTCTCTCTTCCCCTCTTTCCTTCTTTTACCTTCCTCCTCTCATTTTCTCTCCCCTCTCCTTCTCCGAATCCCCTCTCCTTCTCTCTCCCCCTCTTTCCATCTCTCTCCCCCTCTTCTTCTCTCGTCCCCCTCTCCTTCTCTCTCATTCTCCCCATCCCCTCTCCTTTGCTATCCCCCTCTATTTCCTTCTCTCCTCCCCCTCCCCTCTCCTTCTCTCTCCCTCTTTCCTTCTTTGCCCCTTCTCCTTCTCTTTTATTCTCCCCCCATCTCTCCTTCTCTCTCCCCCTCCTTCATTCTCTCCCCCTCTCCTTCTCTTTCATTCTTCCCCTCCCCTTCTCTCTTATTCTCCCCCTCCTTAACCTTTCTTGTTCTCCCCTTCTCCCCTCCCTCCAATCTATCACTTACCTTTTTCTTGCATGCTCCACTCCACCACGCTTGCAGCTGAGCCTCCCTCTGACCCTGGCTCTTCCCCCAGGGGTCCTGTTTGCACTGTGGAAGACAGGCAGCAGACAGGACACCCTCAGGATGTGGGAGGAGGTCAGGGGACCTAGGGCTGCCGGGATATGGCCTGGGGGGGGGGGGGGCAGGCGGAGACAGGGGCTGCCAGAAGATAAAGGGCCTCGGGTGTGCTCACTTTTGTTGCCAACGGTTTAGACATGAATGGCTGTGTGTTGAGTTATTTTGAGGGGACAGCAAATTTACAATGTAGAGGCTGTACACTTACTACTTTACATTGTAGCAGAGTGTAATTTCTTCAGTGTTGTCACATGAAAAGATATAATAAAATATTTACAAAAATGTGAGGGGTGTACTCACTTTTGAGAGATACTGTATATATATATCCCCTTCTGGATCGTTACCTTGTCGTGATGAAGGGGCTTGTCTACTTCAATGAAGCTGTGAAGTAAGGTCACCCAAGATGGGCTGGTCATAGCAATGAGGTCAGACAAATCACGGTCTACAATAGTTTCGCCTGGCATTCTGCAGTCCATAGGTTCACATAGAGTTGGCCACGACTATATATATACATTCTTAGTTGTTATTAAGAATTAATTCCAATCATTTTAATGCAATTTCAATAAAAGTTCAATTGTAATTGATTTCATTTCCTGGCAATCCTTAAAGGTATTTCTTCTTATGACTAAAGTTTTTCAGCCATAAATTATATTTTACTCATTTTTGATACCTTGGATTCAATTCCTATAAAACTGGCTAAACGCTATTGTCAATTATAAGCTCAGTTTTTATGGCTCCTAGTTACTTGCAGAAAATATTTGCAAAGCCTCTAGTACAACCAGTCCTAATTATTTTCTTTATCAATACCAAAGCAATGCATGTGTCAATACAATAAAATTAAGTACAAACAGATAATACAAAAATCACTAGATAAAATACTGTGTTAATGTACTGTTTTTTAGAGAGCAAATGGTTATGCAGCTTTTCTCAGAATTATGCTGCCTGTCATATGGCGTAGTTTCAAGTGCAAGAGCCAACACCACATAAAGGTATAGGACAGTAGAAATTTGCCAGATGTTCTGTGTTTGCTTTAGATGGAGAAGATGCAATATCGAGGATCGGAGGAGATTAAATGCTTTCTTCCATCATATCTCACATAGTGACATGTTCTGAGAGATGGTGGGTCATAGAAAGGCCAACATGGCAGTCATCTAGAAGTAAGCAGAGGGAAATAAATATTGTAATAATTAATAATTACTAATATGCAGATATTAGTTTAAAAAAGACTTTCCTGCAATGACAATGGTCAAGGAAGTAGTTTTCCTGATGGGCAACCTTTGACTAAAGGAACCATCAGTCAACTGGTTGCCCATGGCAGAAAGAAATGAGGGGGAGTGGGCTTTTACCCAGTTAGGAGCAGAGTATGTGCCCATTTCATGCCAGTAAGCACATGTTGAGTAAACATTTTGCACACTTGCACCCATGATGGCATCACCTTTTGTGGATCTTTTTATCTCACAGTCCAGTGATGAAGCTGTGAGAAGAGAACCTCAATGGCTCACCTCTTTTCACCTATGGCCACATCCACCTGCCCTTCTCTATACTTCTACCGCTACACCTGTTTCTCAACTTACCCCTTCCAGGTCTGTCCTCAATGTGGAGCTTTGTTGATGATGTAATATATTTACTTTTTACTAGCTTGTCCAAGCTTGCCACAGCTTTCCTCCCCTGATGCAAACATCTTTTCATTTCATGGCTAAAGTTACCATCTGAAGAGATCTTGGATCCAAAGAAAATAAAATCCCATTGCCTCCACATCTTCCCCATCTATTTGTCAGGAACTGAGATTGTCATTTGCTATGATATTCGACTTGTTAAGATTGAGCTTTTGGACTCTTTTCTTTCACCGTCATCAATAGGCATTTTAGTTCCTCCTCACTTTCAGCCTTTCACTTTCAGTGTTATCGATGTATGTGAGGTTGTTGATACTTCTTCCAGCAATATTGATCCCGGATTTACCTAGCCCGGCTTTACGCATGATTTTCTCTGTATATAAGTTGAATAAATAAGGTGACAATATACAACCTTGTCGCACTCAATCCTGAACCACATACAAAATCTTCAGGAGGCAGATGAGATTATCTGGTACTGTCATCTCTTTAAGAACATGCCACATTTTGTTGTGATCCACACGGTCAAAGGCTTTAGAATAGTCGAAGAAGCAAAAGTAAATGTTTTTCTGGAAATCTCTTGCTTTCTCTATAATCTATTGGATATTGGCAATTTGATCTCTTGTGCCTCTTCCCCTGTGGAACTCGGCTTGCACATCTGATAGTTCGATTGTAGGATTTTAAGCATTACCTTTCTGACATGTGAAATGAGTGCAATTGTTCAGAAATTAAAGCACTCTTTGGCACTGCTTTTTTGGGATGCAGACTGACCTTTTCCAAGCAACACTTGCACAGCATCATCCTGTAGGAATTTGAATACTGCAGCTGGAATTCCATCAAATCCTACACCTTAGTTATCGGCAAGGCATCCTAGGGCCCATCTCACTTCACTCTTCAAGATATACTGCCCCAGCTCATTGGACAAACTATTGAAATCATCACTTCTGTTAAGATCCTTCTTGTATAGATCTTCTGTGTATTCTTGCCACCTCTTCTTTATCTAATCTGCTTCTGTTAAGTCCCTACCATTTTTGTCTTGGCATAAAAGGTTCCTTTGTGATCCTCACTTTTCATGCATAGATCTCTTGATGTATTATCTTCTTCTATCTTTGTACATTGCTCATTATAGAATGTCTCTTCTTGCTATCCTCTGGAATTCTACATTTACATTTAGTTTGACAAATCTTGTCCTATCTCCACCACCTTTTGCAGATATTTTAATGTGTATCATTTGGTTAAGTTGGGATGTGTCAAATATTTTCAGCACAAGTAATTGACTGATGTTTAAGTTAAATAGGCACTCTAAGCAATGTACAAATCAATGTAGTGTTGGCAAAACATTGACACTAAACATTGCTTCAATCAGTCAAGATACAGCTGTGATATTACAAAATTAATATGACAGCAAAATAAAATGAAAATAAGAACACAGCTTTCATATTTATCCCTGCCTAATTATGATCTTCATCAGGCTTACAATTTTCAGAATTTAAGAGGTTCTCCCAAGAGTTCATGTAGCCTCTCCAACCAGTTTGAAAATGTTGAGTCTGGCTAAGAGCATAATTAAGCAAGAAAAAAGTCATACAGCTAGTTTGTAATTAGAAAAATAATTGTTTATGCCTTTGCAGGACCCTGGAGGAATCCATGATACATTTGTATTTAATTTGTGAGAGAGTGTGTTAACATTTCTAGAGAGCTATGGGTCCATTGCTTTATGCTGCTTCTCGGGCAATGAGAGGGGAGAGGTATGATGTAACAAACACAAAATGTAAATAGAGTCTTCAAAAATTCAGATTTTCCCAAAATAATGTTTTCGGACCATGACATATACATCTGCTAATGTTATTAGTTTGTTATATACTTGAAAAACAAGTGTCTTTTTTTTCTGAACTGCAGTGGTTCTTGAAAGCATTACATAAAACTATCACCTCAAGAGATGCCCTACAGCACTGATGGCGAACCTTTTTGACCCCGAGTGCCCAAACCGCAATACATGCCAACTTTTTTTCCCTCTAAGTGCCAACATGGCAATTAAACCTGAATACTGACGCAGCTGAGTACACACACACACGCAGCTGAGTACACACACACACGCAGCTGAGTACACACACACACGCAGCTGAGTACACACACACACGCAGCTGAGTACACACATATAGACTGATAAATACACACACTGCATTGAGGGGTGCAGTGTATGTGTTTGTGAGTGGGTAGGGGGTGCTGTATGAGAGTGGGGGGGTACTGTATGAGAGAGTGGGGGGTGCTGTATGAGAGAGTGGGGGGTGCTGTATGAGAGAGTGGGGGGTGCTGTATGAGAGAGTGGGGGGGTGATGTGTGTAAAGGAAGAATTTTTTTTTTATTCCTATCATAAAATCAAATTATTTTTTATTTATCCCCCCCTCCCTTCTTCTTACCTTTGGTGAAGGAGGGGGGGACACAGTCGGTGGTGGTTAGTAGCTCTAGCTATGCCTCGGTTCGCCTCGCCTTTCCTCAGTCCTCCCGCGCAATGCTGTGGGGAGCGTGCCCGGATTACAAAACTCTTTAAAACTTTATTCCCATCTCTGAGGTACAAACACATTGTTTTGCAGATACAGCTCTTGGCCACTGGCGGGAATACAGAAATATTCTGTGAATTATGGAAATGACGTCAAGTTAATCAACTTTATTTTTTAATATGAAAAAGACCAGCACTGAGCCAGATTTGCATACAAAGAAAACTAAGCCGCAAACTCTAAGCATCTCTCCCCCCTTGGATCATACACCCTTCTCTCTCCCCTCCCCTTGTCTCTCCCCTTCCTCCTTGTCTCCCACCACCCCTGTATCTCCCCTTCTCCCTTGTCTCTTCCCTCCATCCTTCTCTCTCTCCCACCCTTATTTCTCCTCTCTTGTACCGCTCACAATTGTCTCTGTTTTCTCACTTGCCTCTACCCCCCCTTGTCTCTTTCCTTCCCTGTGTCTCTCCCTCCTCCTTTCTTTCCATTCTCTACCTCTCCCTTTTGCCTCTCCCCTCTATCTCACTCCTCCCTTCTCTCACTCTCCCTTCTCTACCTCTCCCTTTTGCATCTCCCTCTTCCTTTCTCTCTCCTCTCCCTTCCTCTCATGTGCCTCTACCTTCTCTCCCATCTCACTCTCTTACTTCTCCCTTTCCCTTCTGCCTCTCCCTATTTTCTTTCTCTCCATCCTCCCTTCTCTCTGCTCTCCTTTCTTCCTCCCTCCCTCCCTCTTCTCTCCCTCTCTCTCCGCTTATCTCTCCCCCACCCTTGTATCTCCCCCACCCTTGTATCTCCCTCACTCTTGTCTCTACCCCCACCCTTGTCTCTCCTTGTACTTCACTATTGTCTCTCCCACCATTCACTCTCCCCTCCCCATTGTCTCCCCCCTTGTCTCTCCCCTTCCCCTTGTGTCTCCCATTACCCTTGTCTCTCCCCCTGGTCTCTCCCACCCTGCTCTCTCTACCCCCTTGTTTCACCCAACCTTGTCTCTCTTATTCTCCCTTGTCTCCCACACCCTTCTATCTCTCCCCCACACTTCTCTTTCCCATTCTCCACTGTCTTCCCCCTTCTCTCTCCCCTTCTCCCTTGTCTCCCCCACCCTTCTCTTTCCCCTCTTGTCTCTCCACTTCCCCTTGTCTCCCCCTTCTCCATTGTCTCTCCCCTTCTCCCTTATCTGTCCAACTCCCCATTGGCTCCCTACACCATTGTCTCTCCCTCCACTCTTGTCTCTCCCCTTCTCCCTCCCCCTTGTCTCAACCCTCTTCTCTCTCCCCCTCTCCCTTGTCTCTCCCCTACCGCTTGTCTCTCCCCTGCCCCATATCTCTTACCTTCTCCTTGCCTCCGCGCGCGCGCGCGCGCGCGCACGCTAGCACAGCCCTCCTCAGTGACGGGAGAGCGCTCAGGCGCCGTGCTCGCGCACGATGAGCAGGCCCAGCAAGCTGCCGGCGACCTATGGCCGCGTGCCCACAGAAGGGGCACGGCGTGCCACCTGTGGCACGCGTGCCATAGGTTCGCCACCACTGCCCTACAGCAATAGCAATGGGGGATTCCGTACAGCACTGGTTATGGGAGCACTCATGTATACATTTCAATAAATTTTAATCTGAACAGTGAACATAGTTAATGTAACAATGATATGTTCAAATGAAATGAAACAAATTGAAGAAGCAGACTACTGACAGCTTTGTGTATAATGATGCCATTAAAGGACTTGTCCACTCACATTCCTGTTTTATCACCTGAAGCCTCTCATGACTAACTGATTACATGTAGAAAACCTCAAATAAAAGTCTAATTACTACATAAGATAATGAGACAAAGAAAAATAAAATATAAATAAATGTTACCTACAGAGTAATGCATCTTTAGTAATATTGTCAAATGCCTCTAATAGCAGCCATGTGATCCCTTTACATAGACAGTATTTCAGACCCTACTGAACGATTACACTCTCCTAATCATGCAGTAGGAAACATATTTCACCACACATGTCATTAATTATTAAGAAAAACAGAATAAAATATATTGAAATATGTGAAGTCATATTTAACTAAATTGGATACACAGATTTCAAATGTCAAAAAGGATTACATTTATGTAGGCAGCTAAAGGGCCTCATTTAAATTTGATTTGGCCAATTGAATAGGGCTTTATATAAACACTTACAGCCTTATTAAATTGCGATTCAGTAAATTTAAAAGTGCTCTATATAAGCAAATAGCATATTTTATTCACAGAAGTTTTTAGTTAGTGAAGACCTTGCTTTTGGATAGAAGTTCACTAACTAAAAACTTCTGTAAAAAAAATAAGCTGTGTGCTTAAATAGAGCCCTTTTAAATTTACTGAATCACAATTTAATAAGGCTGATAGCATATATTTTTTAGTTAGTGAACTTCTATCCAAAAGCGAGGTCTTCATTAACTAAAAGCTTCTGTAAAAAAATATGCTATGTGCTTATATAGAGCCCTATTCAATTGGCCAAATCACATTTGAATGAGGTCCAAAGAAAGCGGGTAGTAGAGTTAAGTGATCACTTGTCAGATCATGGTTGAAGTCATTAGTCATGGCAAAGAGGATAATATCATAAAATACTTTGGCCCCTATTCAATTTAGCAATTTTTAGTTATTGGAGCCCGTAAACAAATTTGCTATTCAATTGGTGTATTTTAGCTACCTGCAAACGATCTGCGGGTTACAGGTTGAAAATCACTGCGGTTGTCAAAATTATAACTCAAACCCATCTAAGCATTTGATCTTTAAAGCCCGTAAATGTTACAATTCCTCAAGCCCACAATTGTTTTCACACCTGTCAATGACAAATGTAGAAGAAAATCCTACGAGTACCAGATAGGGCTCACATGGGGGTTAAACACCTGCAGCCTTATTTAATTGCGATTCGGCAAATTTAAAAGGGCTCTATTTAAGCACACAGCATATTTTTTTTACAGAAGTTTTTAGTTAGTGAAGACCTTGGTTTTGAATAGAAGTTCACTAAGTAAAAACTTCTGTAAAAAAAAATATGCTATGTGCTTATATAGAGCCCTTTTAAATTTGCCGAATCGCAATTTAATAAGTCTGCTGATCGTAGCACTGTAAATGCAAATAAAAAAATCAGTACTGCACTTTAAAAGACGGGGAAAGCGATCAAAGACATTAGAATTAATTGCACAATTGATTCAGAGAATATGATTCCCCAGGCACCCTAAAACATGTCCTCTGGGACTGCCCAAAGATTGCCCATATATGGTTAGAGACGTATAATATATTAGAGAGACTGTGGGGTCACATGATCCCTCAAAAACCAGAAGAAGCTTTATTAGGCGTTCCCATAGAGGGTCTCTATGAAGAAGCTCAACTTTTAAGTAAACTGTTTTTAGCAGTTAGGATCACAATAGATAAAACCTGAAAGTCGGTAATACCCGAATATAGTGCAATCTTGAAAAAAAAAATTTTTATGCATTCCATGAGCACTATCTCAGCTGACCTAGATAATTCCCACAGAAAGTGGGCCTCATGTTAGGTGGTAACACAGCAGGAAAGGACAAAAATAAATATATAACCTCCAGTGAACCCACTACAATATACTCCACCCCTTTCCCCCTTCTCTCCCCTTCCCCTTTATCTATCCTTTCTACTTCCTTCTACATTCTATCTTTTACTACAACGGCGCTTAAGATGTACATAAATGTGAAAAATGCTATAAGGAAAAAAAATAAATAAGTGTATTTCTCCATTCTTCAAGTGTTATGTCTGCACTGGTTATGTTTTTCCTGTAGTGTTTACGTAACACTGTTATAACCTTGTTTCTTTCAATAAAAACAATTAAAAATATATATATATTGCACAACTCTCAAGCTCACAAATCTGCAATCGACAATTATTATTTTTATGTTTCATTTCCGTGTTATATCAATCTCGGTAATCAAGGAGTTAATACATATCAGGCCACCCACATGGACTAGAACATTTCCTTCATTCATTTTTATTATTTTGTACATTGTCGTATTGTGAGTCTGATCGCATATCGGACTTCTAAATGCTAATTAATTGATGTTTAGTCTCCATGTTTTACTGACGTCATGATGACGGTCTCATTTACTTTTGGATTTTTCTAAATTGGTAGTTACGGGCTTGCTTGATTGATCATGATCATGGCCTGAAGTGCTACTTATGGGTGCATGGTTTACGGTTTAGGCTTTCCGCGATTTAGCTGCAGGTATGAGATAGTGTATGTATTTATATGTATATATGTTTGCTTCACGCACTCAGAAGGTAAGGGAAGGGTCGCAGCTATGGAAAGGGATCTTGGGGTGAGTAGCTTAGGGAAAGAGTCTTGGGGAAGGGTGCACTCATGGAAAGTGGTCTTAGGAAGGTACACTGAGTGAGTTGGTAATGGGGAAGTCTCAACGCAATTTTTTTTTACAACCCCTCATTGGGGGAGGGGACCCAAAAAGTTTTTTGCACCACGGTCCTCCATTCCCTTTAGAAACTGGGCCGCAGGGTATTATTCCTTTTATGAGCCCTGTAATTGCGTTGGGAATCCACCATCATACCCGATCCTCTCTTCACCTTCATACCTGTTACCTTCATGATCATGATCATGGCCTGAAGTGCTACTTACGGGTGCATGGTTTACGGTTTAGGCTTTCCGCGATTTAGCTGCAGGTATGAAAGCAACTGAATAGGCTTTTGAATGTTAAAGTAAGTTTTCGTGTAAATCCTGTGAGCCCATTTCTGTGTTTGTTCCATTTATCACAAAACTTAACTGGTAGATTAACATATTTTTTCCAGGGTTGACGTTTCCAGTCTGATGTTTGCACATGTGTGTTTAATGCTAATTAATGGTGCAATAAAATAGATTTAGCATGAAAAACACATTGACCACAAATGTAACTATATGCATTGCTGTGGTCAAATTACGTGTGTACATGATTTAGGTCAGGTGACATTTTAATGTATATTAATGATATTAGTGGTTCATTATTGTTATATAAATATGGTTTATGATGCCACATGATTTTGGATTTATTATGCTAAATAGATTACTTGGAAAGCACTTCCTTAATTATTACATTAATAACCCTCAGGGGCCTTTTGGCAGGTTGAAGCAAAGTCTCATAGGATTTCGAACCTATATGAGCTTGTCTTTGAGTGTCACGATTACTTCATACTATTAATCCACCGCAATCATCCCCCAGGCTTCACCTGTACTTCTAAGAACTCCCTCCCTCAGTGGCTGCCTCTTACAAATAATAGTGCACCCTGCGATGTCACATAATCACTCAAATATCACTGCCAGTAATTTGCAAGGGACAGCCATGGAGGGAAAGAGATCTGAACTGAGCTGCGTAATTCTAGGGAGGGACTAATGATGGTAATAAACTCAAATAAGGATGAAATACCTCATGCGGGGGCATATATACCAACAGTTCGGGTGGTGCAATGCACCAGGGCCCTCCTCTGGGGGTGGGGCAGTGCTGTGTAATATTTATTTGAACTATTTATTTTTGTCTGTAGAGTATTTCTACTGAAGACCCAAATGGTGGCAGTGTGGTGCAGTTTAGCATGCTGGGATGTGTATCAGGGAAGAGGTTAGAAAGAGCAAGGATTGGATCACTGCAGAGCACGGGGGGGGGGGGGGGGTTCTGTGAGGTGTGTGTTGAGGGAGACTGGGTGCTATATGAAGATGGCTGTTTAGAGGGACTGGCTGCTATGTAGAGATAGTGTATGTATTTATATGTATATATGTTTGCTTCACGCACTCAGAAGGTAAGGGAAGGGTCGCAGCTATGGAAAGGGATCTTGGGGTGAGTAGCTTAGGGAAAGAGTCTTGGGGAAGGGTGCACTCATGGAAAGTGGTCTTAGGAAGGTACACTGAGTGAGTTGGTAATGGGGAAGTCTCAACGCAAATTTTTTTTACAACCCCTCATTGGGGGAGGGGACCCAAAAAGTTTTTTGCACCACGGTCCTCCATTCCCTTTAGAAACTGGGCCGCAGGGTATTATTCCTTTTATGAGCCCTGTAATTGCGTTGGGAATCCACCATCATACCCGATCCTCTCTTCACCTTCATACCTGTTACCTTCTATGAGAAAAGGGATCCTTCAACTATCAATAGCATCCCACATTCAATACCAACTGTAGAAGATGTAGCTCTCTTTGGCCTCCATTCCATTGCTCCTGTAGAAATTCTTGGAAGGCTGACTCGCAACTATGGCAGTTTTGTAGAATTTGTCCGGAGCTCTCCAACCCTAAGTGCTCACAGCCTGCTTGCAGAAGACTCTGAGTCTGAATATCAGTAGTCTCCATACAATGCTGCCAAGTCTACAAAACTCCCATAGTCAGTACGTTTTACTGGATTTTCTTCCAAGAGTTAAGGAATAGCTCCAGTAGTTCATGTTTGCAACACCAATTCACACATTTTTAAAGATACTGAAAACACCAGGCTTTTGAGTAATCACATCAGAACTCACGAACTCACAGAACCCCTCTGACAAATATCATTATAGCTCTCCCTTTTTCCTATCTAAATTATCTGAGCCCCTTTTGGGAGAAAAAGTTCTATAAACGTGTATTATTATTACTAATTTAAAATGTCATAAGCATCCCATTTTATTATATTATTATATTATATGATTAGCCTACAATGCTTAGCAATGGCAGCACAGTATGCTTATTGATTATGTGTGTAAAAGTAGACTTCTTGACTTGTCTGAAACATGTCTTAGGCAAAATTGTGTATCTTAGCCTGAAGCTTAGCAAGACATTACAACTATTCCACTCACTTCAGCATGCCAGGAACTGTGTTACTCTAGCTAAGCTTAAAACAGAGCACCCTTTTGGAAAATACTGACTGATCTTCTGTTACAGTAAAATAGCTATTGGAAACATATGTGATCCGTAACTATTTCGATAATGCGAATAAATACTGACTGAAGTCTTAAGGAATCATAATAATTATGAGTTTCTATGTTTGTTAGCAATGCAAGACATCCTGATTGCAAACTGAGATTCACTTGTAATAAAATGTAGATGGTATTTATTTTGGGCTGCAAGTAAATTTCATGAGAATTAGTGAGTTGGCAAGAGATAATGGGATATCATTATACATTGACTTACTGATAATACTTGCTGTAAAGCCAAATAAAATCATTTAGTAATGGAAATAAACACTATGGGCTTCATTCCAATCCAGTCTTTGAAATTGCTGACTTATGACTCAAGTTGACTCATAAATCACTACCTAAGTATTCAAATCCAGAGAGAAAGCAGCACTATCAGAAGTGCAGGCAAAATAGATTACAAAGTGCAAAACAAGCAATCTAGGTGTAGCTGTCCTATTCAAACGTCCCCCAAAAGCCATGCCAATCTAAAATGTGAGTGAAACATGTTACCCTCTGAGGGAAGGAGGGTTCTCAAAAGGCAGGAACAACAGCAATTTTTTATGCCACGCTAAAGGCATATAAATGTCTCTGAATTGCAAAACAAATGCCAGATCTGGCACTATGATCAGCCTAACACCTTAAATGAGTCAGATATGAGGCTTGCTGCATGAGCTGGTGAGGCGGGGCAGAAAGCATGGCCAAGAGGGGGGCAAGACGAGCAAAAAATGTAAGCAAATAAAAATTAAATAAAATCTGTATATCTATATATAGATATAATATCTATATCTATCACATATATAGTTGTGAGCATGCAGGCTGTTGCTAACGCTTGCGGGCTCCTCGCAAAATTTAGGGAGTTACGAAAGCAAAATACGAGACACGTTACGACCCATTACGACCTCGCAAAAAACGTCCGAAACACGCGCACATGAAAACATGAAAAACACAATAAATACACACAACAAATACATAAATTGCTTACCTACAGCAAGGGGGGCACCCAGGACCTCGAAAACTGAAGTTACACCTCAATTTAACTCCAAATAAAAGATTTTAGACACTCAAAAATCCCCTAAGCGAGAGAAAAAATGACCGCTGAAAAAAACGAAAACGCGGCTACAGCACTCTAAAGACGCAAAACACCACCAAACACCTACGAATTTCCTGAAAAAGACGTACGAGATCCGAAAACAAGGACGCAGCCCGCGTGACCCCAAAAACATTACAAACACAATAAATACTCACAACAAACACATAAAAAGCTTACCCACAGCAAGGGGGGGGGCACCCAGGACCTTGAAAACTGAAGTTACACCTCAATTTAACTCAAAATAAAATATTTTAGACACTCAAAAATCACACAAGCAAGAGTAAAAATGGCCGCCGAACAAAACGAAAACGAGGCTAATGGACCCTAAACACGCAAAACACCACCAAACACCTACGAAAAAGTCGGACGACATCCGAAAACAAGGAAGCTAAATCAGCCAAAGCCGCATACCACACATTAGGCGCCATTTTTCAACAATAACTTATACAATCCGGAAGTACACAGCTACCCTAACGGATTTGCCTCGCGCACACACACTATTACACTGCACACATTCATCACGCTTACACAGCAGCTCCACAGCACTAATGCTGCAGCAACATGAAAACAGATTGCCAGCTCTTCAACACAAAGCTTCCTGCATATATTACTTCACAATAGGTAAAGTATATTAATTTCTTATTTTATTAATTATTCATTGCCATACCAAAAAAAAACACCAACGCTGCACATAGCACACAAACAACCAAGAGCCTCGCAATGAGCGCCAAAGGCGATCAGCGCGAGGCTCGCAATGAGCGCCGAAGGATTTTAAAACACCAACAAAATTAATTTTGCACCCAAACAATATTACCTGCCTTATAATCTGATTGTCATCATTTTTTGACGGGAAAGTTGCTAGTATATTTATAATATACATAAATATATAAATAAATTTAAATATATATATATATATATATATATAAATATATATATATATATATATATATATTGGGCAGATCAACAACTTGACAAGTCTTTGGCTTAAAAAAGTTTATCCGGTTTTTAAGGTATTGTTTAAGTTTGTTTGCCAGAGTTCCAAAATGTGCTCTCCACCATTAAATAGAGGGTGAAAAGGCATGGGGAAATTTTTTAATTTTTAAAATGAATGCCGAATTCATAGGATTTTGATCAATAGAAGTCAGGCCTTTGGCGCTCATCGCGAGGCCCACAAGTTGATGGTTTGCTGAGGTCTGCAATGAGTACCAAAGTCCCGTAAAGTAGAGGGAGGAGAGGCTCGCAATGAATGCCGAAGGCACTCATCGCACGGCTTGCAAGGTGGAGTGGAAGGGAGGCTCCAAACGGCTTCCAAGTTATGCTCTTGAACAAAAAAAAGAAACACAGGTGAGGGAGAGGAGGGCAAAGAAACACAGGGGAGGGAGAGGGGGGAAGAGACACAGGGGAGGGAGAGAGGGGAAAGAGACAAAGGGGAGGAAGAGGTGGAAAGAGTCACAGGGGAAGGAGATAAGGGGGGAAAAGGGCAGGGAGAGGGGGGCAAAGAGACACGGGAGGGAGAGGGGGTAAAGAGACACCACGGGAGGGAGTGGGGACAAAGAGACATGGGGGAGGGAGAGGGGGACAAAGAGACACAGGGGAGGGAGAGAGGGGGAAAGAGACACTGGGGAGAGGGGGAAAGAGAGGTGAGAGTGTTTGTCTCTAACGCTTGCAAAGTTACGGGCTTGCTCATGAGCGCAGCGCATGCCGCGGTCTACAATGACGGGCAAGTCGCTAGTATATTTATATATATATATATATATATATATTCTGTATATATATCATATGTGTGCAAATAAATGTATTAGTCAATTTAAAAAAAAGTGGAAGATATTGATTTAGAGCCAATGACTAATGAAAACATTTTATGAAGCCACTGTACAACATACTCTGCTTTAAACAGTAGGTATACAAGTTAAACTAATTTCATTATTTGACCTATATCTATATTGAATAATATATACATAAATATATGTATATATATTTTTTTTTAAATCAATAGTTTACATAATTATTGACAATTTTTTTAAATAAACAAGACAGTTGCCTCATATTGACATATGCTTTATTATATAACCTAAAAAACATATTTCTGATTTTTTTAAACAGTAAAGAAAAATGTCATCATCATGGGGGATTTGAAACCAGGACATTCAACAACAATAGACTGTAGCCTTTACATACTATACTATCAGATCAATTGCTATACAAGTTGCTAGAATATAATGAAGTAGCCATTGCCTCATTCAAAGCTTCTACATCTGATTAATATTCATTATGTACTGCACCGTACAGAGTTCATTACTGATCCAGGCAGAGGCAACACACTGAAATAGCCTGACTTCTATTAATCAAAATCCCATGAATTCAGCATTCATTTAAAAAAAAAAAAAAAAAATTCCACATGCTTTTTAGCCCTCTATTTAATGGTGCAGAGCACATTTTGGAACTCTGGCAAGAGTTGGCAACAGATCCACTTTTTTAAGCCAAAGACGTGTCAAGTTGTTGATCTGCCCAAGGCTCAGTAGGATGGATTTCCTTCCTTCTTTCCCACTAATTCAGTACATTTCTCCTCCTAATACTCTCCTTCTTCAGTCTCCACTCATGAATTTCTTCTCTTTTTCCCTGTACTTTTTGTCACAGTTGCCTTCATAGCCTCAAGCAGTTGGTTTATCATAGTTCAAACTATCTCAGCCCCTATGTTATTGACAATAATAGTGATGTGTAAACCAGATTCATGTAGATACCCTAACCTCCATTTGTTTCTGTTGAGACATATAGCATAATTCTGTTGAAAATTAGGATGCAGACATACCCCACATTCATTATTTGTATACTATTGTGTGTTTAAACACTCTGCCCCTGAATGGCAGTGAATAACTTCTTATATAGCTTATATCTATTTGATCTCTACAGCTATTATTGAATCGGTATATTGCATCAAACTGCAATATATTATTTAGTACCTGACAAAATAGTATTTGAAAATGATATAGCTTATAAATGCTAGAGAGATTGCGTTCAGGAGTGATTAATGTATCACAGTATCACATATGGTGGCAATGTCCCCACATACACCCATACTGGTCCAAAGTCCAACTTCACAATAAACAGACTTTGGAGATTTCATGTGGGAATGACCTATGGTTTCTGATTAACTGAGAGACCCCCGGTAACAAAGCATTTAAAGGAACCTTGAACTAATCAATTGATTCCACAATACTTTAAGAAATAGTAATCTCAATCAACAGACCACTGACTTTACAAAGTTAGTGGCATTATGCAATTACAAGACCTAACTTCTCAAACAGAGCAAGGCATTACACTATAAATATTTGAAATTATTTGGTATCAAAACAATATTACCAACAGTGAGTTATTCCTGATTCATATACATAGATGTACAGGACAACAACACAACAGTTAAGTGACGCACACAACACAAGATGAATTGTGTTTATTTTTCAAAGAGAGTTAAACCCACACCCAAAACTCGCCAAATGTGGAATATAATCCATCAAACTTGATTACATTGGCAATAAGCCTTGTACTATTAGTGGACTAGATACATAACAGTGAATACGGTAACTCATTTCTCATAATATTATGGAAAGTTATATTTCTTGATCCTTCTACCAACTCCTACTTGTAATGTTTATTGCATTGTACTACTTGTTTTTGTTGGAATCTTATGAATAGAAACAAAAAAAAACAAAAAAAAGGTTGAAGAGTTATAGACCTCCTGGAGAACTTCTCCACTGCTCTTTTATCCCATGGAACAAATCTTGTAGTCTTCCTACCAAACAGATGTATACTGTTATGTTGCTGTTAGCTGTTTATTAAATTGTGTTTGTGTAAGTTCTTCATAACATTATAAAATAGACTTGTATTAAAACCATACAGGGCTCTATCTCGGTGTACTTCAACTTGATTTCACAGCTCTGTGTACGTGACAGGCTAATAGGGTGTATCCAGCACAGATTAATCATTGAAGACAATAATGTAACACCCATGTGATTTAAATTCTTTAGAATAGGTGTGGTAGGAGTTCAAGGCTTCTAATGCAAGGCAATAACTTTTTTCATTAAAAATAATTGAAACAAATAGCTTTTTGTTTTTGTACTATTTAAAGCTAAAAATAAACTAATGAGTGTAACTGGAATAGTGTTCTCTTTATGAACATGGAGATGTAGAAATTACAAATAGCCTCATAAAGATCCGCTTAGGAGCTGAATAATGAGGATACAATCATGTGGTAACATGAAATCAAGTAGCTTAGAGCCTGGGAGTTACAGAAGCAAGTAATGATCCATAGCCAGGGCAAGATGCATGACAAGACAAAGTGGGCACCTACCTAGAGGCACTTCTCGCAAAAGGAAGTCTATATGACTTGTTAGAAAATTACATTTTGTAATTCACTCATTTTGATCTGTGTGCTGCAAACACATATGCCTGGTGCTACCAATCTGTAGGTGCTACTTTTATGCAAATTATGTTTGTGTATGTGTAAATCTGTAGGCAATAATCAGACACCATGGCTGAAAGGGTAATACTTAGGGTTGCCAGGTGTGACAATCTGTTCTTAATCAAATAAATGTAAAAGTAAAAAACAAATCTAAAGACTTTCATTTATTAAGACTATCCAATATCAGTTTTAAAATATATATGCTTAATTTTTTTTAAATAGTTTTGTCTTTCAGTTATTAGGTTATACCTTTCTGCAGACTGGTGGAAGTCCACACAGTAGGACATTTAGCATCAAGTCTTTTACTGTTTGAAAGAGTTTAAAATGCTAGTCCTTATTCAAAGACAGTTCATTCAGTTCAAATTGACGTAGAGCAGTAAGACAGGTTAAAGATCTTAGTATACATGACTCATATCTATATAGGATCCAGTGAGCAGACGTTGTCACTGCTGTGAAAATGTGTTTATGTGCTCCTTCATGATTTCCTCAACACACTCCACATGCTCCAAACCTACCAGTGATTCTTAATTAAAGGAGGAAAAGTGGGTAAAATTGATGCACAGCCATGTGAACGACTAAATAAATGAAATTAATAACAAATGTGTTATTGGTTCACTGAAGTTACGTTTCTAAAGATCTGACCTTTGCAATACTAAAGTAAATCAGTATGAGGCAAATACTTTTCAGAGCACTGTATAAAGACAGGTTCTCTAGTATAATTTGGCATGGTTATTATATTATAATTCTATTCTATGACAACTTTTTATCTGTGGATCAGCCTCACATCCCTATACATTATAACCAACAGATTAAAGAGTAGAATAAGTACACTCCATTTTTACATTTTTAGCAATAGCTTTCATCAGGGTTCTACTGCATTGGGGAAGGCATTTCACTGTCAGTGAGAAGAGAAAGTTAAGTTCTTAATCCATGGTCCATTCTTTTAATTAGAGATGCCAAATTTAATGTACCCCCACCTCTGGGAGAACAACTTTACACATCAAAGAAAGCTAATTGATTCTCCATGTTGTCCAGTCACTGTGTGAGCACTTTGTGCATGTTTTCTCTTATTGTTAGGAAACAATGTTCAATGCCATCATGAGCTCCACATTCATTTAAAAATAAGTTATAACATTCCTAAAACATTTTTAATGATATATATTTTCATGGTAACCCATCATCCTTCTTTTTTCTTTCAGGAATTTGAGCAACAAATTTGTCCGGAAGGGAAGATAAAAGAAGTAGAACTTCTCCAATGGAAAAAGGAAAAATGTCACAAGAGCTCACCATTTTAGGAAGGGACTTTTAAAACTAGAGCACTCCAGCCACTAAAAGATCACCAAGCTCCCCAGTAAGGTTAGTGCTCCTCATTAGCAGATGGCCATGTGAGGACAGAGCTTTTTCTTTACATAGAACAGGTAACTAATGACTCTTTATTGAACAATGAACAATCAACAGAATCCATTTTAAGACAACTCATTTATTCCTCCAATTTTAATATAAATACTGTTAATATTTTAAAGCATTTAATAATGTTAGATTTGACGCACGTTCATAGGCTACTTTGCTTTTTTCTAGAATACACTTTCTGAAGTATGCTATCCATCAAACCCTAAAATATTCTGTAGCACTAATATAGGGGTAAAGTCCAAGGCAAAACAATATTAACAAATTGCAAAAGAATGGAGGCCCGTCTTTGAGCTTAAAATCAAACATACATAGTGCCTATTTGCAAAGCATCTTAGAAGATTAAAAACTCACAAACTTACAACCTACACTTGATATCAACAGCATAAATTATGGCCGCTTGTCTTCCATCGCCCTGGGATGTTGCACTCTGCATGCATTACAAGGTAGTAACTGCAGCATAAGGAATCATTTGAGGATGCTGAGAGATTATGAATCCTGTGTGAGGATGCAAAGCACAGCATCCAGAGATGACAGGGGTAGTCATTTTAAATAAAAAAAAATTGCAAAAATGTTAAGTCGTTAACATAACATTTTAAACTAAAGCACTCTAAAGTGTGAAATTGGTTAACGTTACTAACATTATTCTTGATGAATAAAAAATGTATATCTACATACCTGGAGTATAGGATAAGGTTTACAACTGTTCTTTCTACAATCAGTTAACCTCATGACTAGAGTCTACATTATTTTTATGCGGTTCCCATTCAATCTCTTTATTATTGTCTTTTTTATTGTAACTGTATTATGTGACTCAACCTTTACTGACAAATCATGACTTAGACGTACTTCCAGCATGACAAGCGTGTTATGTGACATGAAGGTGCTGAAAAAAAGGATCATAACTGACGAACAAGGGCTGATCCAATTTATTGTAGTAAATTAATCAGTGTCAATACATTTAGAATTCAGTTTCATAATGTTCTGGTATTGATAAAGTTGTTTTAATCAATAATCCTCCTAAATTTATTCAGGAATATTCCATTGTTTCATATGCACAGACCGACATACCATATGTTATTAACTCAATGTGTTGTTATATTTGTTATGTTTGTTTTTGTGTCTATTTCCTACCTCTATTTTTAACGAAAGGTTCATTACGGGCATATATATATATATATACAGTGGATATAAAAAGTCTACACACCCCTGTTAAAATGTCAGGTTTCTGTGCTGTAAAAAAATTAGACAAAGATAAATAATTTCAGAACTTTTTCCACCTTTAATGTGACCTATAAACTGTACAACTCAATTGGAAAAAAAACTGAAATCTTTTAGGTAGAGGAAAGAAAAAATATAAAAATAAAATAATATGGTTGCATAAGTATACACACCCTTAAACTAATACTTTGTTGAAGCACCTTTTGATTTTATTACAGCACTCAGTCTTTTTGGGTATGAGTCTATCAGCATGGCAACTGTTGACTTGGCAAGATTTGCCCACTCTTCTTTGCAAAAACACTCCAAATCTGTCAGATTGCGCAGGCATCTCCTGTGCACAGCCCTCTTCAGATCACCCCACAGATTTTCAATCGGATTCAGGTCTGGGCTCTGGCTGGGCCATTCCAAAACTTTAATCTTCTTCTGGTGAAGCCATTCCTTTGTTGATTTGGATGTATGCTTTGGGTCATTGTCATGCTGAAAGATGAAGTTCCTCTTCATGTTCAGCTTTCTAGCAGAAGCCTGAAGGTTTTGTGCTAATATTGACTGGTATTTGGAACTGTTCATAATTCCCTCTATCTTAACTAAGGCCCCAGTTCCAGCTGAAGAAAAACAGCCCAAAGCATGATGCTGCCACCACCATGCTTCACTGTGGGTTTGGTGTTCTTTTGGTGATGTGCAGTGTTGTTTTTGCGCCAAACATATCTTTTGGAATTATGGCCAAAAAGTTCAACCTTGGTTTCATCAGACCAAAACATCTTTTCCCACATGCTTTTGGGAGACTTCAGATGTGTTTTTGCAAAATGTGGCCTGGCTTGGATGTTTTTCTTGTACTTGCCAGATATTCCTGCAGCTCCTTTAATGTTGCTGTAGGCCTCCCAGTTTTCGTCTTGTCTTTTCGTCAATTTTGGAGGGAGCTCCAGTTCTTGGTAATGTCACTGTTGTGCCATATTTTCTCCACTTGATGATGACTGTCTTCACTGTGTTCCATGGTATATCTAATTACATAAATACATTTCAGGAAAGACCAACTAGAGCAGCTGAACTTTATTTGGGGTTAACCAGAGGCACTTTAAATGATGGTAGGTGTATGCTGACTCCTATTTAACACGATTTGGAATGTGATTGCTTAATTCTGAACACAGCTACATCCCCAGTTATAAGAGGGTGTGCAGACTTATTCAACCACATTATTTTTGTTTTGTTTTTTTCTTCCCTCCACCTAAAAGATTTCAGTTTGTTTTTCAATTGAGTTGTACAGTTTATAGGTCACATTAAAGGTGGAAAAAGTTCTGAAATGATTTATCTTTGTCTAATTTTTTTACAGCACAGAAACCTGACATTTTAACAGGGGTGTGTAGACTTTTTATATCCACTGTATATATATATATATATATATATATATTTATATATATATATATATATATATATACTGTACTATTTAAATGTCAATAAAAAATATTACACTATACCTGCCAATAAAAATGTTAGTTGGTGTCTCCTGTCTGCTATCATTTCAATGTATTAATCATAGTTTATGGCAGCTTTGACATAAAGATTGTCAATTCTGGAACTATTAACATGGCAATTAGGTACAGGTGAATACCATTGAGGGCTTTCTACCCTCTACAAGAGTTTTATGTTCCAAGCTCAAGTGTGGGTCAAAAGAGATTTAAATGCTAATAATATATATTCACATGAACTGAAGAAGTACAATGAATAAGCAGTATGATGAGTAGTGTACAGTAAAACAATTAAAGACCACATATTTATTGCAAATTGTAATACCATACTTCCTAACATTACTATTTTTACTAGGAAAGTCCACATATTTGCATATAATTCCCCAGTATGGGGGAGCTGGAAATGCATATTTAGGATTATTTAATAGAGCTACTGGAATAAAAATACTTCATCACTTTATTATCTCTAGAACCTTATTAACAAAACAAAGTCACAAAATGTTGCAAAAACTGAATAACAAAATGTATAAAATAGAATAGGGCCTCATAATGCAGTGTTCTGAGACGGATCAAAGGAAAATATATTGGACATTTTTGGAATATCTTCAATAGAAGACCATATAATATGGAAAGAACCAGGACTGCCTGACTTGCAGTCAGGATACAAACAATGAAACTCAAAAAATAAAGTGAGAACATACAGGGATATTAAAATAAAAATGCAAAAAAATAAAATATAAGAATATCAAGCTATTCAATCCTTGCATCAGGATACCCTACTAGTAAATATGCCCAGTTGATGGAAAAGTTTGAATGGTTGTGCCAAGCTGTACCTAATCTTCTCTTATATTGTTATTCCAAAATCCATATACTCCGATTAGACAAATAGTTGCTACAAAAACCTAATACATAAATGCAAACTAAGGGGAAGGGGCCAGCTTTATTATGTACTAATTTAAACTGAAAAATATAAAAACATACATGCTTATCTTGATCAAATGAATTATATGTGGAGCATGTCCATGCTTTGCTCTCTACTGGCCCACTCCTCTTAATTTGAAGTAGTGCTGGTTCTTCAATTTGAACACTTTTTATTGTAGAAGATGGGGTTTTCTCTGGAAACTTGTAAAGGGATCCCAGCATACACAAATGTATTAACTCTTTAGTGAGCTTTATCAAAATGTATTTTATATTTTTTAGTGGTTAATGATTTAATTTAAGTATTTTTGGGCCTGGAAAGTATTCAATAATTTTAGTAATGTGGAGTTAGGTGCTTGCTTTTGGTGTGGTGTATCTTAACTATAAGTCCACTTCTAAGTTTTAAACAACAGTATTTTTCTTTTATTTATATATATATATACTGTATATATATATATATATATATATATATATATATATATATATATATATATATGTTCATATAATAATATAGATTCCTTAAATTAATATCCAGTTTTCAAGATTTAAAACACAAACATGTAAATAAAAAATATCAATGTTAATTAACCACATTTTCAGTGCTCTGTATGCTTCATATGTTTTTCAAGTCAAATGTTAATTGCTTAGTCCTATTTTTTAGGAAGACTTAGCAACTTACACGTTTAGGCTATCTACCTAGAAGGAAGCAAATATTATAACATTGTGAATAATTTACCATGGTAATTATCAGATTATTTTTGTTTATTTCTAAATGGCATTATATAACAAGTTGCAATGAAAACTTTGTATACATTTAAGTTTTTATTGCTTTACTTATTTTACTCTAAATACACTTGACTATGGTCTTTAATAATTTGTAGCATTGTTTTTTTTTAAACTGAGTACATTATTTAATAACTTTGATTATGCAAACAGAGTGCTGCCAGCCAATATGACTTATCTAAAGTGGGTGGGTCCTGAAGACTGCAAGTCTATTGGCTTAACAAAAGTTAATTAAAATATTAAAATAACAAAAGTGCAAATAATTAAAGAGCATAATGAAAAGTATTTAATTCAAGTATAATAACTTACTAACTTAATGTTATATTACGGATCAGTATTGCTGTTAAGTATTCAGCCTGAAATATTTATTTTCATGATACTAATATAGAAATACTGTAAATGATTATGTGCTTTAAAGTAATGTAATTACACTGAATTTAATGCATTTCTTATTTTTTAGATTAATTGACTTGTTAATTAATGGCCTGTTAATACATAAAGCATGTGCAAACTGGGGTTTGGCAGGTATAGGAGAGCATAAGCATGACATACATCTTTGTATACAATAATAGAAACATCTAACAATGTATTAATATCAATTACCTAACAAGGAGTAGGGCCATCCTTTGTCCTCAGAACAGCATCAATCCTTAAAAATGCTGTTATACAAGTTCTGTATTGTGTGTAGAGGGATATTGCACCATTGTTCAAGAACTGAAGCCTCCAGTTCTTTCAGGGATGAAGGAGGTGGTCACACTTCCCATAAAGGTTCAGTGATGTTTAGGTCAGGGTTATTGGAAAGGCTATGATGTCTGACTTCATTCTGGTGTTCAGGAAACCAGCATGGTGACTGAAGAGATCATGATGTTTAATTTAATTCTGGTATTCATTAAACCACTATGGAATTAGCAGTGTGTATAGTGTGATTATCCTCATGGAATATGGGAGCATCATGAGGGAACAGTGTCTGCTTCATAGTGTCAGAGCAATCATTGGGGCTAATGATTCCCACAAGATGGCTGCCCATCCCATTATGGGTCCTCAACCCCACCCACAGGTGTTTTTTCAAGGATATAAAAGACCAATTTTTAATATTACAAAAAATGTGCTTTTGCATGTGAAAATAGTATAAGTAAAACCTGTTTAGGCTTCATTGAAACAAACAGGAAATGCAGAGAGAATACTTTAGACTGAAGATCTCTTTGTCTGGCAGTCCCCAAGAGCAGTTACATTTCTGATTTATTTATTTTTTTGTGCTTTGCAACCTTAATTTGAAAGAAAAAAAACACTGTGGCAAATGATTAAATACCATTTCTGATCCAACAAAGAAAATACCTTTTCATTTAACTGGGAGCAATAGACATTCTGGGTTGAAGGCATTTTTTTTAGCTTTCTCCAAATGTAAACCAGCCCAGATTTATGAAACAGGTGAAGATGACTGTTTTACTTTTTTCAAGGATTTGTGCTTCTTAGACAAGGTATGGCACTTGAATACAAGCAGTTTCGGTGGCCCTGTCATAAATTCCAGCTTTGTGGATTGTAAAGCTCACAACATAGTTTTCTTGAGACTGTGCCACAGAGGTGCAGGTTGAATTCTGTGGTAGTTCTGAGTCTTTACTTTTGGGACATTTAGCAGCTATCCTGTAAAGTGTCCATCTATCTCTGTTGGTGAAATTCAAACTGAGGC